>OX235274.1:110253686-110845171 GCA_944472155.2 Trichobilharzia szidati | reverse complement strand
GCATTACAGTTCTTAGATCTAGTTACCATCACTTTATATGCCTCCAAAAGTTGGGAATGAGTGAGGTGGAGGAGAAGACGGAAAACAGAAAACCAATCTAATAAACAGTGTTAGCTTTTTCTGTATGCTTAATTTTGGTTGGAAACATTTGATTGTAATTGCTGCAGGAAATTGTAGTAAATTTGCTATATTTTGTATATTTAATATTTTGAATGAGTTGGAAATCCTAACACAGCTCCTTCCCTCTATCCACAAGATGTCTGGTAATTACAATTTTGTGAATATCTGCTTCTTGTTAGGCATAAAGCTTTTGAAATATGCCCATGTTTATGTGCTTACAATGTTTATTAGATCGATTTTCTGCTTTCTGTCTTCTTCTCTGCCTCCCTCATTTCCAACTTTGAAAGGCATATAAATTGATGGTGACTGGAACTAAGAACTGTGATGCTTACATTCTGGAGGCCTTCATTTTAGAATGATATTTTCTCAAGCACGATTCAGTCATTGAATGGATATCCTCACAATTTAATCAAAAAGTTTTTAAAATCGAGTCACAACACCAACAAGAAACCATCATCAAAGACTACAAGAAAATTCATCCTACTGTGGTGAGAGCGGTCTACTAGCCAAGTGGTGGACAGTAATTGAGGTCAATGTTTATGTATCAAATATTAGTCATGTTGTGGTGAGAGATGGTTGCTGGCCAAATTGGTTGACAGTAATTGAGGTCAAAGGTCAAGGTGAACAGACGGTTACAGTTAACATATAGATGAACTGACACAGCCACAAGAGATGCAAGGTTAACTTTGTGTGAGAAACAACCAATCAACAGACTGTATTTTCTACTAACATTGACCCACAATAATGTACATAAAAATCTATAAATACGTGTTGATTTTTCGTAATAAACGATCTGTTGCCTGGCCCTTGTCTTCTGTTGTTACACTACTATGTATCAAAAATATCTCTGAAACCGTTTGAAACAGATATAGCACACAAGTCAGCCAACACAATCACTTCATTCGATATTGTGCCAACCAAAAGAGCAATTCAACAGGAAAAGAAGATAAAATTAATACCATTTACAGAATAAATTGTATCAACTGTAACAGACCTTACATCGCCCAAATTGGGCGTCCCCTACGAATCAGAATCCAAGATACGACACGATATATATTATTTTATATGAATGCATGTAGATAATAATGGACATAAGTTCGATTGAAATAATGACGAAATTTTAAATAGAGAAAACATCCAAAGTGCAATCATGGAATTACTAGAAGCCTGGTACTCAAGCGAATATGCGATTAACAAACATGTTAATATAGACCAAATCTACCAACTAATAAACAGTAAATCATGTGACGAGAAAGTTCAAAATCCAAGTCAATAAAAAATGATCAATACAGATGTAGATTGACTACCAGTCACGAAGATGGTTGCCAGGAGACACAATTCTGTCATTCATGGAGAATTTAAATCAGTTGGTTTTATGCTAAACGTTGCACTGAAGCCACGTTGTCCAGAAGGATGACGAAAGCTTCGCAACTAAACCAACCAGCTCAGAGAACACTAATAATTGCATATGATGAATTTATTGTAAATATTTAAACCTTTTATCATTTCAACAAGTCCAAAAGTATCCTTTACGCTGTGTTTCACGAAATCGGTATGAAGAGGCTGTAAGAGTTCGACTAACCATTTGGCTACTGGATGGTATGGTGAATTTAAGACATCTGATACTGATCGAAGCGGTTCACTAATTTTGTGTGCACTTTAGGCAAGCCATTTTTCTGTAAAGTATAGTCTACTTACTCCTAGAGCAATTGTACAATATAATTATCTATAGCGTTTTTGGCAAATGTCACCTGACATGATTTAGCATGCGCACGTATTTTAAAAATCTTCTTCCATATAAATTTGATAATTTCTTTTAGTTGTAAGAAACTTATGAGCAGGTAACAAGTGTAATGGTGTCACAGTCTTATCCTGGGAAAAGTACTGAATGACATTTCTGAGAAGAATTTCAGGCTAAATACTTGATGATTTTAAGTTTCAGAGGTTTAGCTTCTTTTGTCAGCGCCGTATGTTTCTACCAAGATGACAGAAGATTTCAGAGTATGTTAAGATATATTTGGACGAAGAACTTCACAAGCACTTGGAAGTGAAAAGGAGGTGTTGTCAATCTATAGTCGAAACTTGACTCATGAACTCACAAGCAAATCAGTGCTGATGTGTCTCTGACTTCTTAAGAACTAGTTTTTTACCTCACCCAAGTGAAACATCGTTTTTATGACATGATGTGACATTTGCATTCTATTGCAGATTCATAAATTAATTGGCAAATTACTTCTCATATAGCTATAGTGTTTATTATGCCTTTCGTTGCATACACTTCTTATTTCAGTGATAAGCATTTCCTTATAGGATCTTTGAATAATCCCTTTATTTATTTTGTACTCATTTCATAACACTGTACAGGGTTTATCCCTTCAAAAGCTAATTCAGCTGTTTCACTGAGTAATTCTCACTTATTATTCCACTTTATCACTGCTTCACAAAATATTCTTTATGGAGAACCGTTTTGTGAAAGAGCCATTCTCTGCTTTGCCATATGAGCAATCATTATGAAAACAAACAAATTCATTGAAAGAAAAGTAGATATTTATTTGAAAATTTTAGGCAGCATTTCCATTGTGAAACAACAAAGACGTTACGAAAAGAAAAACAACTTCATTCTACGATAAATGTTCACAATAGTCCAAAAAGGAGCATTGCATTGCTTTTAAGTTTACTGACACTTTCAGAATTATGTTTCGCGCCATTAATTCTGTAATCGATTGAAATATATACGGAAAATATCAGTAAATTTTAGCTGAAAATGATGCATAGTTAGATTGTCAGAATTGAATTTTTATAACACTTTTTTTCAAAATCGAAGTCGAGTGAATTCAGGACTTTTCATAGACGACCGGCAAAAGCTGGTGCATACGGAATTTCTGTGATGTGTTGAATGCGTGCATGGAATTGTATCACTAACAATGAATTCAGTCTGGACCAAGGACTAAAACCTGCTCTCCAATTAATCTACAACAATATAAGTCTGAAGAAATAGTCAATTACTTCTTCGACTGTTCAATAAATTACTGTAAAAGAAGAAGAGTAGCCGCTCTCACTGTGCTGAATAACTTCTGTTCTGGAACAGAACAGTTAATTAAACCTCTGATTGCATTTTACAAGCATATTTTTATTTGTGAAATAATGCCTTGATTGTGAATGTATGCTGAGGATTTCAATAAACTGATGGAGAATAACCTCATCTGTTCTCAGGTGATAAGAAACAATTATCCAGATTCACTGTTATTCAACAAGCTATGACTATGCAGAGAAGACTTTGGGAAAGACAACTTTGAATCACCTGTTCACAATGCTGCTAATCTAATGAATAGCCAATGTTACTTATCTTCAGTTAAATTATAAGCAGTTAATAATTATGCCACGAATAATCGTAATAATATTTACCAGAAGAATCATCTCGCTGAAAAACAAATAGAAAAAATATCTACATGTCAATAGTAATACAATATAACCAATATTGAAACAATTTTGAGATAGAATGTTTTCGTGAGTAGAGGACTTCACTTTAGTGAAGAGTGATCAGTGACAATCATGTCAATATAGCCAGCATTCAAGCAACTCTAAAGGTCCAAAGTTTAAATGATAATTTCTTTCGAACCTTGTCTTTTATTATAAATAGGGGAAAACACTTGTATGTTGCGCTGACTTTCATTTTGCCATTGAAAGCATAGAAATTAGATTCTGTCTAAGCCCATTAACAGTCCTTTTCTCTTTCTCGATTTTACGAAAATAATTAGTATCTTGTTCAATGTCGTTGTTGGCAACTTCCTTCGAACCGGCTCACTACAAATCGGAACCTTTACCTTTATATGCTGTATTTCGTTCGACAGATTTACAATCCAGCCGCCTAAATGCATTTGTCATTTGCGACACTACCGATGACCACTGGCAACTTATGTGAAAGCTGAGGTCAAGTTAACTGGTTGTCTTTATGTGCAAAAGTTCTGTTTTTGCTCTTGGCTTCGTGTAGATAACTGACCTTGGTTGCCATTACAATACTACATAGCTAGTTATAAGAAATCTCAGGAGAATAGATTTTCCTTCAGTCAGTTCCAGCAGCATCGCAATTCCATACACTCATGTTTGTTTTGGAGCAAATACAATAATGTTAGAGTTATGATGGGATTCAGAAAGTGAAAGTTCCCCTGTAGGCTTACCTTTTGCAAGTCAAATTCATTTATGAACATGTCCGTATGTACAAAACGCCTAAACTACTGTATGGGCACTTGAAGCTGACTATCCGGAGCTTTCGGTCAATCGTTTGCGTAGCGATGAATGTTTGAGCCCATGTAATAAAAGCAGATTAAAATTAAATTTGAACTATTGAGTAAAATGAACAGATTTTTTAACGGATTTGAGATGAATTCCAATTGTTGATTATGCCATTATTTTGAGTTCCAAAAGTTAAGCATGAAGAGATGCTGACTGATGGTTAAAGAGCTTTGACGAGTAGGGTGTGATACATAAATGCCAAATAGGCCCAACAAGCACGAACACGTGTAGTTGCTCAGGAGTGTTTTTAGTGGTATTGCGTTTGTCTCTGAAATTTAATATTCATGACTGCGCTATGTAATATATATAAGTGAAAGCAGGGACTGAACAGAAAATACATAGCCTGTTACACTGCTTATTTAACATGTGTGTTATGTCGCTTGCAAATCTTGTTTGAGCCTAATTTTTTCGCTGTACACTGCGCTATGATACAGATTTTCATGCGCAGTTATGCTGCCAACATTATTAATGTATTTCATAATTTCTTCAGTGAGTGTGTTTGCACAGAACTCTGTTTACCAAGGTGTAGTCATGAAACTGGTCACAAATGAAGGTGAAATATGAGTACAACTGAAGGCCAGGAACCTCAGAAATATAAACTGGACTGGATGAATGCACCACAGCACTAAACCGTTGTCTGAACAGGAAGATAAAATTATAGAAGCTGTGATTTATGTCAAAATTTTCCAGATAGCTTTATCTGTCTCGTCTACATGGTGATATATGCAGCATTCCTACACATTATCGACAGCTGAAAATTAATTATTTGTTAACCAATTTGACCCTAACAAAAATTAGGGAAAAGAAATGCATCTAGTTGAAAATGCCTGGCGAAGGATCGTGTGGATTTATTAGAGGTTTGCATGTACGCATATGATTCATCCAGTCATTAGAAAAGAAAAGGCATATTCTCTTTCCATCAAAACGACTTACCAGTGGTCATATCCCCTCTCTGTAATTTTTTTTAGATATGATAATTTCAAAAGAACGTATTATTAGTCTAGCTATTTACTAGTTTCCTTTTATGAGCCGAAATTTGCTAGTGAATACAGTTAGTTACTTTAACTTGAAAATGAAGCAATTGCAGGTGTGCTTGATGTAACTGTCAGAGAATCAAAATTTCGTGATTTTGCCTAGCTGTATTTATTAAAGGATTGTTCCTCCCAGGAAAATATCTAACAACTACTACATATCTTATTATTGAGCAGGAGGCTGCTTTTACTGAGTTGAAGAAGCCTGCTCACAAATATGAAACGCCAAATAATATATGTATCCTTGGTTTCAGTTACCTAAGATGTTTACATTCAGTAAAAAGTGAAGGTGAATTTAGGTTTTTGAGCAACATCACATCGAACAAGTTTCACTGGTCTTACTACAATAAAACTGGCTGTTTAATGTTGGGTGATAGAATCTGTAACTTGCAGTCTGTTGTTGACATGCAAAATGTGTATTGCTTGCACTGACAGTATTTGCAATATTTCTTCCTTTCTATGAACACAGTTTCCATGTCTTTTATTCAACTCTTACTCACATTATGGCCGAATTATCTACTCTTCGTTACATGTCGTTGAAGAGACAGATAACGGTTTGTGTGTACTGTGTGTAACAATGAATCAAATGAAATCAGTGGAAAGAAGCATATTTTTGTGTAATCCAAGAATCACTATTTTGGTTACAAGATTTCATCATGAGCTGACGTTGGTTGGAGAACCATTGGAAAACCAGCTGGAACTACTGGACAGCTGTTTCCTCCGTCCTAGTTTGAGACTCTACGGCACTACGCACTCACCGCCCGGACCCAGGATCTTCTGGCTACAAGGCCAGCGAGCTCGTAGACCATTAAGCCACTGGGACCCGATCCAGTGATCAACCCATCAATTTTAACTTCTGCCAGTTCACGACATACCGCGACCACTAGCCAGTGTCTTCGGCGAGTATATGTCGTCACATATGACAGCAGTCCAGTACTCTTAGCTGGTTTCCCAATGGTTCTCTAACTGATGTCAGCTCATGATGAAATCCTGTAACCAATAAAATCCCTACAAACCAACACTTGAAAATCATCATTTTCCTCAGAGACATTTGTAAATCACATCAAGTAAAACTTCAGAAGAGCAGATAACACAGTTGTAAATATGAAAAATAGCACAATATTCTTATAAGGAAATAAGTTGACCTTCAGTTCAAGCTACTACACTTTATTTAATCAGTTCGCCATGTTATAAACTTTGACGTCAAACGTTCAGTTAGTGGAAACAAACTTTTCCAGAAATGCAGATATTTGAAGATGCTCAGTGGAAGCTCATATACATTTATTAGAGGTTTTCATGTTCAGCTACTCATGTGATTCGTCCACAGGTTTACTGAGAATCCTCATCATTCAAGATAAATGTGATTAAACGAGAGGAAACTTACGATCGTCTGAATTTATACATAAACAGGTATATATAGAAAATCAAAACAAATGATTCAGCGAAGAGACTCTTTTCAACAACGAATTTATCATCAAGCTATACAGTCGTATATATATGGTTTTTAAGAACTTATATCCGGTGAGGGAATTGAAACATAGGTGTGAATGCATAAAACAATAATAATATGAAATGCAATTAAAACAAAAATGTTTTTGATTATAATCGTGGTTAAATGTCAAGTGGCATAGCAAATTCATATCATATATGGAATAATTTATAGGATGGATAGAACTTGAAAAAGGGTGTGTAATTATAGGATTAGTAGACAAATCGAATAAAGTAAAAGCGTTACGAAATTCTGTGTGAAATTTAATAGCATAGAATTTAATGTTGTAGAAAAGGAATTGATTTAGAATGACAAGTGGAACAAGTGAAATAATATCGGGGACAGTTAAAAGTGAGAGTAGTAATAGTAACAATTGACGTAATAAGGAAGAGTATACAAACTGAATAGACAAAAATGAAAAAATGAAAAATGAAAAATTGGTGGAGCTAAAATATGATTGGGGATTAAGAGGGATTAAGACCATGAAAGTTGGAGGGGTTGAACGAACTTTTTCTGTACACAGAGATCTGGCTTTTCTGTTTCGATAGCCAAAGCTTCAGCAATACAGATGAGTCAGGTACGTAGGGATTTCGGTAAATAACTCTTTGCCTAGCAGATGACTTTAAAGGCGAATGCTACAGAGATAGGGTGATCATTATCGACCAGATGATTTTTCAAGTTTTTCTAGTTCAACCGGAGCATCTCTTCGACCACCGAGAAATCCAGTTGAACTCGAAAAACTTGAAAAATCATCAGCCATAGCTCGTCTCCACGCTTTAGAATCAGGTCACAAAATTGGGTTTAACAGTACTGAAATAATCCAGAAAATCTTCAGAAATCACAGAGAACGTCTAACATCAGGAGCATTTTATATCAAGTGGAATCCAAATTGTTTGAACTGAATAGGAATGATGGACTAAAACAGAATCTGTCATAGTTACAACACCTCCCTCCCCTCCCCCATGAAGTGACAAAATCAGCACCAATGTGATAAGCAATTTCATTATGTAAACACACGCTGCTTTTATAATTTTACACACTGATCAAATCCAACAATCTACACTTGGTTTTGTTATCTTTACCCACTGACCAACTTGACAACGTAAAACTGACCCCATACTGAGGAACGATGATTAAGTTGTTATATATATGCTGAGATTTTGTAAATTCTGGTTAAATAATACTACTTTGATAAAGCAGCTATTAGCATTAAATAACGAAACGTCAGTATACAGAACAATATCGTTTTGTTTTACATTCATTGCGAAATACAAGAAAATTTTTACTATAATGAATATCATATACCCAATGGTCAAATTTTTTCAAACTGTTAGAAGTGAACTTGGTTTGGACATATATGAATTTGTATTTTTGTGCAACATCACATGGAATAAGTCTCATTAGTCTTACTACAATAAAACTGGCTGTTTAGTGTTCAGCAATAGTATCATTGTTAGACAGAAAATCTATGAAATCTGTAACTTGTAGTCTGTTGTTGACATGCAAAATGTGTATTGCTTGCACTGAAAGTATTTGAAATATATATTTCTTTCTATGAACACAGTTTCCCTGTCTTTTATTTAACTGTTATTCACATTATGTTCAGTCAGTGCAAACGAACTCTTTCCTGAAAAGCAGATATTTGAGGATGCTAAGCGAAAGCTTGACTCCACACGTATTTTCAGTACAAGTATGGAATTTTCAGCATGGATATCGGTAGCCCAAATTTACAGGCCGACCATAGATATCGGGTGTGCGCCGGCGGGTATCGAACCCCGGACCATGTGCATGGTCGGCGAGAGTCCTAACCACTGTGCCACCGACGACACATGCTCAGCTACTCAAATGATTCGTCCACCGATTTGCTGAGAATCCTGATCATTCAAAATAAATGTGAATAAACGAGAGAAAACTTACTATTGCCTTAATTTGTACATAAACATATATATATATATGTATTCGGTATTGAATGGGTGACTCAGTGATCAATCTGCCTGTAGTAAATTCCGATTGCATTGAAAAATTTCAGTATTACGTTCTAGATATTCTTAGCTGCTCAAGTTTTTCAAAAAACTTCAGACAGCACCAGTTAAACTGTGTGAGATCAAGACAGTTTTAGATCAATCAATTCCATTAGCTGTACATCAGATATGAAGAACTCAAAATCTCCACACGCACACACACACACCTCAGAGGATTAACTTTCATGGGTAACCACAGCAAATATTCTTCACAACATCTGTTTTAATTCAATGTTAATCGAAGATTTTTGAATGGAATATAATACATTCAGCTTCTTAATTTGGACATTTCCCAAAACATACCAAGTATTTGTGAAACTTGAAGTATTGATTAAGTCATCCGTTCAGTGTTTTTGAGTCAAAAAATATCAGACAATAATGAGATCAGAATTCAATTTGTGGATGGTGACTAGCAGTGGAATCCAGGATAACCGCAGTTCGTCCTATTTTGAACTCGTCATCTTGACGTACCTGCATTTCCCGGTGAGTGATGATGTTCTCACCGACGCTCGAACCCAATGAATCTTCACAAGAAGCCGACATGTCAACAGGAGACTGAGCACTTCGGTCTAATCAATCGACGCGAAAATCGAAAATTTGATTAAAATAATGGGATCAGCTTTCTATCCAACTTTTTTGTCTAAGCATTTGTTTGGCGAGCGATACGAGACGAGTAGATGGAAATATATATGTCAATGGCTTAGGACGATATGAGGTTGAATACTTCACTCACTTTTGCAGTAATACCCTGTTTTTTTTCAAAATAGGACAATTGAAAATTACTCAAACGTTCAAAGTAGAAAAACTACAGTATATTTGAAAACTAGCAGTCACAAAATCCTCCATTATGCTTCAGGTGTTATACCTTTATTATAATATTCATACCCTTGTAAATCGTCGTATTCGTATAGGTGGACAGTGAAATACATTTTTCTATTTGCAGTCATTCTGATTGAACACAAATCTCTACGATTTCCGAATAGATTCCGTTATCAAGCAACGCAGTGAATTACGCTCACTAAGCTGGAACTTTGGATATTATTTATTCGGCATGTAAGTCAAAAAGTGAGGTCAGCAAAGTGTAGCCTTTACAAAGCTCCACTTCAAATGGTGAGTAACATAACTCAACAAGAATCTAAAAAGAGCATAATTCAGAATTTATCAACAGTAGAAAAAAAGAAGTAAAGGGTGTTGTGTAACAAGGGCATTGCTCAAAAGATTAAGAGACTAGGGACACTGATAAGGTAAAAGTTCAGTTGTTAAGTTTGGAGCGAAGAAATGAGACAATGATAATTAACCAGTTGAATACGGACTGCATTTCAAATTACTGTTAAGTTAGGGAAGTAAATTTCGGGGTCAGGATTACAAAATTCTTTGGATAAACTGCTTCTGTATACACGGTTGAGGATTCGCCTTGTTCAAGGCAATCGCATCTTTTCTGATCAAATAATTTATCCGGATACCCGTACTTAAGACTTCGTTTCAGGTTTACTATCACCTGGAACGGTATCTCTCCGCATATGGAATAATATGTAGGAAAAAGGAACCCCAGGAGTGAATTAGCGGTTGGTTTCTGTTCTTCTCCCGAAAACTATGTTCTTTTTGCACGTCCAGAAAATGTCTAACTGGTACGGACTGTCAACTAGCTCCACATGACCAGGCACATGACATATGCTAACGAATGTTGTCATCACGAAAACATTCTATTTCGCATTTTGATGAAAAAGAGGGTTGCACAGAGGATGTAAGAAGCAAAGATATAGAGGAGAAAAGCGTTTTCTAAATCGCTTTTAATAATATGCTTCGTGGTATCTTAGTTGCTAAGTCATCACTGAGATGCAGATTTGCTTTGACACGTCTCCATTATATGATTTATATATCTGATACTTCACATGTTTAAAGGTGAAAGCTGGTGGACATCCACTCGAAGTTATCACGTTACTGAAACACTACAGTTCTAGGATTTTTATATCTTCCGTGCGTATGTGATTGATTCTTGAGAAGGGAAATTTTTTGTTTTCTTCCTGAAAGGACAAGGTTGTAGAAGTTAGTTAGCTGCAAGTTCAATTTCATTTTGTAGTGAGTTAATTTCTGAGTTATTCCCTCATCATTTCTCCTCAGAAGCTGAACGTCCAGGAAGGCTACCTACTGATGCGAAATACTTCAGTCATTCATGTAGATTATGGAGCCAGAGATTTCTGCTTTCCAGAACAAACAGGAAAAGAAATGAGTGGCCTACATAAACTGGAAATTTAGTTTCACAACTTCATGGATGAGAACGGAAGTCAGCTGTAATCCAGTGAATGATCTACCAGGAGTTTGTCAGTTTTCAGCGTAACTGTGGAATAGGCAATCTATTCACATCTCTACTTAAAGAACAGATATGAACGACTGTTTGAATGCAACAGCGTCATATTTAATATAAAATATAGATAAGATTAACTGAGTAGGTGTAAACGGTTTGTGGACAATCCTAATTTGCATTCTGAAGCACTCCATTTTACATTTACGGACGGCTGAAAGATAATGGATGCGCTAATCCAAACAAAATATATTTAACTTACTACAAACTTTTTGGAATCACAAAACATCGTAAGTGAATAAATAACCAATAATCAAGAATAACAGTTTGCCAGGCATTTCATCGTCTCTACGTTGTTAATTCGTGTGTGTGTGTGTATTGTTTGAAATAATTTGAAGGATTGACATTTTTTAGTGAAGAATATCCACAACTTTGTAATACAGTTATGGTCACTATGTCTGATACAAAATGGAGGAAAAGTAAATTAACCCACCAGCCAATCAATGTCAACGAATCAACCGTAATCTTCGTTCAGTAAGGTACCTGTGTTTTGATGCCACAGTCTTGTTTCGTTACAGAAAGATTATTCACATAATTTAACTTGTATAGAAGAGAAAACATTAGTCGCCATGTAAAAAACGCTATCCCATCGCTCAATTCAGTGTGCGAGAAATAGTCATTATAAAAGTGTTTAGGCTGTACTCTCTGAGATGTGTTCGAGTTTCACTGGAGCTGAAGTTCAGAAAAATATACATACACAGAATAAAATTAAAGTTGACTTACGAAGGTCTAGAGTATTTGCAGTTAAATTTCACTAGTTGATTATTGGAGTGGTGATGGCGGTAATTTCCTTGGCGAAAATACTTCGTCATATAACGTTTGTTGACTCATTTGATATACTGTTTCTCTGGTCATGTATATTCCAACAATCTTGAAGGTGTAACAAGAGTCATATTCTATTCATATTCTTTTGCAAATAATATCCAAGATGAAAGTGCTTTTATTATTCTGAATGAGGAAGTCTTTCAACTGTCGCTCTACTTTTTTGATTTGTGTTTTTCATGACATGTATTTTCACGTAATGAACGTGCTACATGTCGAAATGCTTTTTTATACAATTCTAAATGAAATATTGAAAAACACTCTTTTTTGTGTATTTGGGAACTCACAAGACTCAACTGATTTCAACAAAAGAATCATGCGTGTTATAATCTTCATTGCATAGAAAATCAAGCGAGAGTTACCGCCATTACGTGTTAAAACGAAGATCTTATATCTTTTCTTAGTTATTTATGTTTTGATTAAATTGTTAACGAATGGAGTTGTATCCAGTTCGAGGGGGGTGCTCTGAAAATTCCGGCTATATGAGTGCCAATTTACCTCTTAGCTGTTTCAATTAAAGATCACAAACTGGTTTTCTTTTCGTGAAATAGAAAAACCTTAAAAATCAAAAATGCTCCGAGTGAATTTAATAAAAACACCAAGAATTCAAAAAATGTCACCAGATTACGTTTGATTTAAATTCTGCATTTTAACGCCTTTGTTTTTCGTAATTTACGTTGAGTTGAGCAGAATTCGCCATCCTGCATTCCACTCATGCTTGAGATGATCACTAGTAATCTATTTTTAATGTCACGAAACCTGAAGGGGCGAATTGTGGTATTCCATTCTCATATAAGCTTTCTCATTATTTTTCTAGTAAATTTTATGAATCTGAAGCGGGATGTGAAGCGACTAAATGTTGCTTTTCTATATCTAAAATGCATAATTTGTCTCTGGAAAGAGCACCTAAAACTTACATACAGGCTTACACTGGAATTACACACTCACAAAACTCATGTTTGAGACGTATCAGCAACTTGATAATTACATGTTTCACTTACATACTTTCCCTGCATTGAGTTTTCAAAATGGCAGCACTCGACAGTTATACTATGTTAAACCCTTACAGAAGCAGATTTACACATTTTCGATCACCTGTATTTTCTCTGTTTCTTCCGATCGTGATCATAATAGCAGCCTAGTCTTGAGATAATAAAATGCACAGGTTCACTACTGCTCCAAATCTTTGAGGCAAGTATCAGGTGATATTAGGTTATTTAATAAAATACCATCAAGGTACCTCTTCAGTTCTTATCAGTTATGGTCGAATAAATTCAAAATTAATAGATTTATAAATGAGTCGTCGTAAAAGGTTTGTAGTGATAGGTAATTCCCCAGAATTATTGACCACAGCATTCATCACTGAACATTGGATGCTGATACTAATTGCCTAAGTCAACTTGTTCAGCTGAGGGCTTCCGGTCAAACATCCACGCTATTCGGTACGCCGTCGTGTCACGGTCGTTCGTTCGTTCGTGCACGATCCCTAGCAAGTTAAGCAATCATCTCTCACTCCGATTTGGTACCGAAATTACAACTCGTAATTTGGACGGGGACTTCTGATGTTTTGCTTTGCCTTTGGACTACACAGAACGAATGCTATAGAAGTTGTGGATATTAGATCTTGCTTTAGCATACTTCGTATTATCTGTGAACATCAATGCCATCAGCCTCTAAAGGTTCTTTCTTTCTTTATTGTCTCATGTGAAAACGCGTATGTAATTCTGTTTACAGTAACTATTATGATCCTGTAGGCTGAAACCTGCTACAGGGCACTATTTTCCCAAATGGATATTGAACTGGAATGTAGTCACCTTATTAGTTTCATTTATCTGTGATGTTACTTACTCGCCATTTCTTCATTAATTAAACCAAAACGCAGTATTTATAAAAGTTACGGCTAAATAAAACTTACGAAATTTTTCAAGAATTTTTAAGGTATATTGCCAGCGAGTATCTCTATCAAAATGTGCATAGGTTTCTACGTTTTCGGTTTCGTGAACTGTTGAAAGAGCAAACAGTGTCTCATTAAACAACGATTTGAGTGGGTGCTTAGACACTGATTTTCATTTCGTGCATTTTGAAACAACCGTCACCTCTTCTTTACTGACTGTTTTTCGATAGTTATTTTGCATAGAAGTACAGCTCATGTGGTCATACTTCGTCTAGCACACAGAGGTAGAATGTAGTCAGAAAAGAAGATGGTGAAACCAACTGAACGTGAGATTTTCGTTGCTGTGCGATGTCACAAACTGAATAAAACCTGGATCTTGAGAGCTATCCCACCAACATTCTCTAGCCATTGTTCCTTAGACATCCTCGGTCCCAAACCTTCAATGTACACCTCAACATTTGTTTGACTGAAAATAACTGTCAAGGGCCCCTTAGACTAATGTCAAGAATCCGTGTGGCAAGCACGATCGCGTTCCCATCAGAATTCCATTTCGACTGGCACTGCCCGTCAGGGAGGGTGTTTAGCCGCCATGCGCAACACATCCTCAAAACATCCGACTTCCATTCGTTACGTAACACTCCATTCCTAACCCCAATATTGCTCACCTCATAATGCCACTCAACGTAGAAGATGGAAGGCAAACAGATTTTGTCATATGTGGTTTTTCATATCCTTCGCTTTCAGCGAACTGCCATGCATTTCGAATGTTTTTGGGTCGACAAGCAAATACCACGTCTGCTACAATAATGAAGTGGGATGGTGAAAACCATCCAAGCGCCTACAATTCCTGCTAAAATTTCGCCTGACACTAGGCCATGAACGACGATGTCATTTACCAGATTATGGAAGTAGCCAACATGTCCTGCAACTTCACCATTCAAGTATTGCTACAACTGATGTGAACAAATTCCTTGTCAAACATGCGTAACTTTCTACTTAATATGTTCAAGAAACTCTTAATTTTTTCAATGTCTTCACCTGGAAGGATACAATCAGCATACCCCAAGTGAACCAATTTTTTCTTTAGGACAAAGTCAGTCCCTAAGTCTCTAAAGTCGTCTAATGTCAATTTCATTATCCCATCTGGGATCAAATTAAACGAAAATAGGGACAGCAGACATTTCAGAGGGACACAGAAAAATATCATCACTTCAGGTAACAAATCTCCATAAGCTCTTGTATGGCTGCGTGAACTCAAGCTGAATGCTTGGTTAGTCCAATACACACTTTCACGAGCCTTACCATGGTGGGAAATGGGCATATGGTCAGTGTGTACTCCCCCTTCCCTACAGCCTACATAGTTTTCACGTGTTTCATGAGAAACAAGTGAGATTGTTGGACACAACCACTGATCTAGTATATCACTCAACCCTAATTAACGTTGCAGGAAGACATGTTTACCTTCTTATAAACCAAGTTAATCGGTAATTTTCAGCAGTTTGATGTAACTGTCTACGATTGCCAGTAGGTACCTAAAATTTTGTCAACATCGTACTTAAGGATAAAGTAACTTCATCTAGGACTGTTGCTTTGTGTGTGTCAAATTTGAAACAGAGATTGCAAATTGAATTACGAATGGATGACCGATATCTGCATCTCGTTCGACTAGGTTTTGAACACTGGGTAGTTACAGTGTAGTTGTAAGTCAGCTCGGCTGCTCGCAGAATTGTTTGACTCACCGTCGTCTTTCCCGGAAGCTAATTAAGGTACCAGTTGTCCCATCTGCCTCCTCTTTCTTCTGACAAATGTTACCTTGATAAACCTGATTCTTTGTCTGGCGTTTTATGCTGCTAGCATCCCTAGCATCTCTTTTACTTTTGCCATCCACCACTGTGCGGGATCGACGCTGATGCTTTTAATCAGTTTGCGTTTGTGCAGCCTTTGCCAATCATTGTGTCCTGAGCCCAGCCGAATCGGCTTTCTTGCGTCTGTCAGTAACACAAATACATTGGTAATTCACAACGTTTGTCTTTCGGTTATAAACGGCAGTAATCACCACTTAAACAGCTGAGTGAATGTTATGTTGGGCTTCCATAGGGCAAGACATGCTGTCATCATCAACTGTGCTTCTATCTTCTTCCTCCATCCCCCGAATAGTAACGAAGTGTTGTGTGGCGTAAATGTTTCCTTGCTGTTTGCTTTTTATATCCGTTCAATCGTTAGTACATACATATACGAACTAAGGTATGACCACTATCTAGGCAAGTGTTCCAGGAAGGACTGCAGTCTCTCTTCACACTCACCAACGGTTGCTCATCAGTTTTTGTTTCGTTTTACTCTATGTTGATGATGAACTGCATGTTAACCACTGTCTCTCCCCATATATTCAGTTAGTTCTTATCAGGAAAGGTTATTGTTTTCGGCATGGAACCATGTATATGCCACCAATATACTTCTATGACCTGCACAACTTCCTTTCTTAACAACGAAATTTGGCCAGCAAGACAACAATAACAGGAGAATTTGCTTTTAGCAGAAAACTGTGCAGATTTAGGAAGAACCCATCCCCTGTTGCTTTAGAAGTGTAGTCTTTTGTGGTGTAAGCGGAGACAATCATAAGACACTGGTAAGTATGATAGTCGCTCCATCTTCAAACAAACCCCTTTAGAATGGTAACACACATGTGACTATCCATTTGGCTCAAGTCATTATGAATAGTCCTACTCTAGTACTCCACACTACCCCTGCAAATGTGACTCTTGATAAACCAGGTGAAAAATTCCCAAGGATCCATAAGATCACATTTTTAAAAATCCTTCCGTTTTTGTTAGTAATGAGCAAAATATCACGTTGTCACACATTATCATTTCAATGAAGCTTTAATATATCACTT
This sequence comes from Trichobilharzia szidati, assembly GCA_944472155.2. Lineage (NCBI taxonomy): Eukaryota > Metazoa > Platyhelminthes > Trematoda > Strigeidida > Schistosomatidae > Trichobilharzia > Trichobilharzia szidati. The sequence continues at coordinate 110,828,246 of OX235274.1, read as the reverse complement.
GACGGTGTGCGGTAAAAATCACTATTAGCTTACGAGCAACAAATTAACACCCAATTCCATCTGAGATTGCTACTCAGACTTTATGCAACTGAGTGAAGTCGTAACGCTATTTGAAGAACACAATGCAGACTTAACTATTTAAATGTAGCAACAGTAAACTGAGGTGTAATTCAACTATAAACTTTGGATAGTTTAGTAGTTAAATACGCAGGTCGAACTTTCTGTAGCCCTATTATAACGAGCCAACATAGCCGACACCCGATATCTAAACATTTTCTTATGCAAAGAAACCATGAACAGCTGTGTACCGTTAATCCCACTCATTCAAATCTCCAGTATGCTGAAGGGATAACGTGCATAGCTTAGCATTCTGCAAATTAATTGTAAGCTTAATAACAGTAAGAAACGTGTTTCTGCATGACTATCTTACCTATTTTTTTTACTGAATTAAACAAATGTTAGAATTTCGGTATTAAACCAGGTTAAGGGAAGCAATATATATTTATATATATGTCTTTTAAAGCGTTTTCCACTTACTTGTTGCTGAAGCAATAATGCCGGTGAAAATTAGAAAGCGTTTAGCATGTTATTTTTATCAACCTAAAAAAGGTAATAAAACCATGAGTGTGTGTTGTCATTTTGAACCTCATAAAATGAGATATACTCCGATAGAAATGTCAACCTCTATCAGTCAACTCAGTGACACACATTCAATGAGAAAACTTTCAAAGTGACAGTAATCAACGTAGCAATAGCAGGATGTCCGAAACACAAATTTCTGCACTCAAAATCGAGCGAAATTGTTTGGTGAGATCAATCTAACAGGGTGACGCTCATTCTCTAAAAACATACTCTATTCCTTAGCTGCTGAAATTGTGTTTTGGATAACGCAGTCAAAGGTTGGATTAGTCTGCTGGTAGTAGTGAAAATCTATATGGTATTAATCTCAAAATATGTAGATAAACAAGAGGTCGATACAAGTCTAAGGCATTTCTCACATGGATCCATTTCAGTGTTTAACTTTTTTGCAAGATTAGAAGGAGTGAATGTATGCTACGAATATTCAAACCAAAACGATGATACTATTCAGAAATTAGAGCAACAGAAGTGACGACACTCGCTGATTGCACGTTTTACTTTACAACGTGAATTTATTGAAGTAATCGAAAATTATATCACTTTTGAGAAAAATGGTCTAACTTAAGGGATTTCTGAAAGTTTCTGTAAACTCACACTGCGGGTCATCTGATAGTCAAGAAGAAATGCGGAAAATAGCATTCATTATTCGGAACGACAAAACAGAGACAGTAGAATTTTTTCTTGAATTCGCTAGCGTAGAGCTACATGCTGCATTTATAATGAAAGCCAGTGAAAATGAGAATACTAGTTTGTCAAAGGTTTCATTTAAACAAGCGAAAGTTTCATAATTAGTTAAATTTGAACCTGCTTGAGAACATTGTAATGCAACTAAGTAGTGTCTCATATTATTTACTAGCCTGTGGTAACTCCGCCAAAGAAGGAACGTTTCGTGGCAATCTTCTCAGATCAACACAATTATCAAAGCTGAAAATCCTCAACCAGCAAAACGATTACTTTTTTCTAGGAAGCAGAAACGTTCACCGATTGAAAAATGATTCAAAAAACACTCAGACCCAATGATTTTATTGAATTAAGGCATGAAGACACAGAGGCACACAGGGATGGATAAAAACATCAAGAATCTACATCTCGTTTCGAAGATAGTAGAGAGGCAACTTACAGGTAATAAGCAGGTTCAAATACATATTTAGTTCACAGTTATTTTAAGATCGAGTTGACAGTCCTCAGAGAGGCAGGAAATAAATGGATGAAGCGTGAGAGACCATTTTTATTCAGTCAAATGTGAAATCATTGAAGACGTGAAGCGACGCCAGTGAGGAAACTTGAGCGGAATAATACTGGAATAGTTTAGAAGGGGTGTAAAACGTCATCAACATATGACTTCAGACATGAAGTATTATATTATTATTGTTCCCTTGGGTTCCTAGTGGAACATAGCGCTTCAGCTGCACGCCTCCACTTGCTTCTGTCTTCTGTTGTACTTTTCACTTGCATCCATGTTAATCCATACTGTCTCAACTTCTCTTCACACGATCTCCTCCATGTCACCCTTGCACCGACAAACCACTCGCCGCTTCCCTTTCGGGTTCCACTCACACAATGGCCTGACGTGCGATGTCACCCAGCGGCCTCCTCACCGGGCGTCCAATCCATCTCCACTTCCTCCTGCATATTTGTTGGGCGATGGGTTCTTGTTTTGTTTCTTCCCATAGATTCTTGTTGGTGATTCTTTCCGGTCACCTGATCTTCAGTACAGAACGAAGACAGTTGCTGATAAAGGTCTGCAACAGGCTGTTGGAAATATTCTCTGTGACCTGCCAAGTTCCTGATCCGCATAGAAGAACTGACTGACTTGACGTTTGTATTGAAAATCCGAATTTTGTTGTTGAGGCTGAGTGACGAGGATTTCCAGATTGGTTTCAGGTTGATGAGTGTGTTTCTCGCCTTCCTGATTCTGTCGATTTGACATCCTCGTCCGTTCCTCCTGTGGTTGAGACGATGCTCCCTAGATAAGTGGAAGAAGTAACCTCTTTCAAATCCCTCTCGTTGATGGTGATTGGCGCTGGATGTTGCTGCTGCTGTTGTTGTTGTTGTTTGGTTATTTTCATAACCTCCGTCTTGTCTATGTTCACCTGCAGTCCTGTCTTTGCTGCCTCTTCGACCAGTTTGTCGGTTTTCGCTTGTAAGTCTTCCATTTTGTATGACATCGAACATAAATCATCTGCGAAATCCAGGTCTTCTAGGTTCTTCACGTCGGTCCAGGAGATCCCCGTCTTCTCGTTTCCCAATGTCTGACGCATAATCAAGTCCACCACAATTAGGAATATCATTGGTGATAATATGCACCCTTGTCTGACTCCTGTGTTTACTCCAAACGCCTCGCTGAGTTTTCCGTTGTGGATCACTTGACATGTTCCGTTGTCGTACAGCTGTTGAATAAGGTTGATGAATATTTGGGGTACACCGTAGTACTCGAGTAGTTTCCAAATTACTTCGCGGTCAACGCTGTCGAAAGCCTTCTCAAAGTCCATGAAGTTGAGGTAGAGGTTTGATTGCCATTCCATGCTTTGTTCGATGATAATGCGTAGAGTTGCAATTTGGTCAGAACATGATTTGCCTTTCCTGAATCCAGCTTGTTCTGGTCGGAGTTCTGTATCCAGTGCGTCCTTTATTCTCTCCAGGATGATGCGACTCAGGATTTTACTTGGCGTCGACAGGAACATGATTCCTCGCCAGTTCTTGCAGAGTCCTAGGTCGCCCTTCTTTGGTAGTTTCACGAGGTAACCTTTCCTCCAGTCAGTAGGCACCTTTCCCTCCTTCCGGATCTTTTGCAATGATGGAGTCAGTATATCTGCTGTCGTCTCCGGGTCCACTTTCAGTGCTTCCGGGGGTATTCCATCTGGTCCAGCTGCTTTTCCAGCTTTCAGAAGCTTGATTGCATTCAAGACTTCAGCTTTCGTTGGAGGATTGGTGTCAACTTGCAGTTGTGTACGTGCTGTTTTTGGCATTTCTGGACGGGTTGTAGGTGGTGGTCGGTTCAAGAGTCCTTTGAAGTGGTCCACCCATTGTTTAATCTGTCTTTCTTCTTTGGTAATTGGGTTCCCTTGGCTGTCTTTTATAGGTTTCACTTGTGTTGATCTCTTCCCTGATAGAGACTTGGTTGTCTGATATAGTGTCCTCAGGTCCCTTTTGCCTGCTGCCTTCTCAGCTTCAGTAGCCAGATTGTCGTAGAATTGTCTTTTGTCCTTCCTGGCACTCTTCTTCACTTCTTTGTCCAGTGCTCTGTAAGTTGAGCTCAGCGTCCCTTTCTTTTGTCCATCTTTGCATTGAATCATTTTCTCTTTCACCATTCTCCTCTCCTCTATTACCTTCCAAGTGTCCGTTGAGCGCCATTCCTTGTCTTGTCTCTTCTTTCTTCCTAAAACCGTTGAACACGTTTCGCTGAAAATTACCTTCAGAGAGTTCCAATGGTCTTTCACGCATGATTCCTCAGTGGTGCCACGTAGTGTTTCCTGCTTTGCTCTGACAGTTGCAGTGAAAATGTCCTGTGTGATTGTGTCCTTCAGATTTTGCGTGTTGAACATGGATTGTGGCCTATCCCCAGCTGTCCTCGAGGCTTTCAGCTTCACCTTGAAAGTCCTTTGTACTAGATAGTGATCTGAACCCACATCTGCTCCTCTCCTCGATCTTGTGTCCAGTCGGCTCCGTCTCCACTCCCTTGAGATTGAAATGAAGTCTATCTGGTTTTTGGTGTGTCCATCTGGTGAAATCCATGTCGCCTTGTGTATATCCCTGTGTTTGAACACACTGCCACCAATCACCAAATCGTTGAAGGCGCAGAAGTCTGAGAAGAGTTCACCATTTTCGTTCATTTCACTGAGGGCCTCACGACCCATGGTGAGTTCTCTTCCTGTATTGTCTCCTCCCAGTTTCGCATTCATGTCACCCATCAGGATTTTGATATCGCCATTTGGGACCTTGTACATTACTGTTTCTAGTTGACTGTAGACATGAAGTATAGTGCGGTAAAAGTACTACACACATGAAACTGCGAGAATGGAGAGAGGATACATACGTTTAGAAGACAAAACGATTTTCAGTGGAAGTGGACAGCAAAAGCAGAAACTTTACGCAGCGTGTTTAACACTGAGTAAATTGTAAAGAAACGTGTCAGGAAAAACGGAAGTATAGTCTTGACGTGCCTGCAACTGCAACGCAGTAGTTCGCAGGTAAGAGAGGTCGCAATTTAAAGTAACATGTGTAGATGACTAAAATCCTTCAGAATAAGGACTCTTTAAGTTCATAGGGGAACAAAACTCTGAATAATCATGGGAATCAGTTGGGAGGCCTCAGACACAGTACTTCGTATGGTCATTACTAAGGTTCTAGAACGCTGGCTGGCTCTTCGCCTCAGCATCAGAGAAGTCTGGAAGGTAAGCGACAGTGTTGATTGTGTAGTAACTACTTCAGAACTACGGACTTAGGTTTCATAAACACTTCCAAAAGTAACTCAATAGCCATCTGACGATAGTGGTTGCCAGTAATTATCAATGAAAAGATATGTGAAGTAGTCAGTAGAAGGGCTCAGCAGCCTACTCTCACCTGACACATCCTTGAACGTGGTGAAACCGATCATGCAATCAACCACGGCTAATGAAAAGACGGGGAGTTATCGGACTGACAAGAAGTCCATGGAATTCTGCGGATGTTGAATTTCTGAAACGGCGCAAACTGCAGTACTCACAAATAGAGACCTACATATTTAGAGGAGGGACAAGGGAGACAGGACGACGGTGTTTTCAATATGCGACCGTACGTAACAAGCATCAGTCTGCACCACCTGAAGGCAAGGGTTTTTGATCCTCACAACTAAATAGGAGTATGAAGGACTGAATTTTCACAAACAGCTTTTCCAAATAACTACAGATTGTCACCAAAAATGACATAGCTGAAAAAAAATAAGTAGAAAATAACTTTTTTGAGCCGACCATTCAGAAGATTATGCCCATGCAATATACAGGAAGAAGCAAAAATGTACTCTGAACAATTATCCAGTCGATCTCACACACCATTCTTCATGTCCAGTCGGATTTAAAACTTAGGGTTAAGCGATGGAGTTGTGTGAAGACAAAAATGAAATCTTGATGAAACACATGAAGGCAGGCTGAAGAAATGACTGAATTTTTACTGCGATGCAGACATGTGTCTGAAGTCGATTTCTGAAGCCTTAAATAAAAGGATGAATGATAACATTAATAATTTTATTAATTAATTCTCACCTGCTATGCGCTCTACAAATTAGTTTGATGAATTTTTCAGTGATATTGTAAAATAGAAAACGAAATGAGACAGGGAAGCTAAACCAATAAAATTCTGATGGGGTTAATAAAATCTGTACAACTGTCAAAAGATGACCATCAAAAATGTAATCAGGCCCGTAGTTGTTGACCAGTCATCTATTAGCCTCAATAGCTTCAGTGATATACGTCCGATTCACCAAGAATTCAAATAAAATGTGAAAAAAACAAACATGGGATCAATTAACATGATTGGTCTACAAATCTATGAGAGGATGAAACGGTCAACGGTAGAAAGATCATTCTCCGACATGGATACGTTTCCACATTCACTTCTATGCAGTCTGTGGAAAACCGAGTGTACGTGACACGCATTCAAACCTAAAAAGAGTTATAACACCGAATTTCACAGAAAACGCACATTAGGACACTCATTCGTTTCACATTTCTAGTGATGCTCAAGGTTTTCAAAATCTGTGAAATTCGATGCCACACGAAAGAAATAGATGGCGTTTAAACGTAGCTTCTTGTTACTGAGAGACTTGTTTTTACTATGTGAGAATCGGAACATTTTGCGACGATTATGTGTGGACAACAAAACTATGGTAACCGAAAATTCGATATCAGTTAAAAAAACATGTGCCCAGAAAGTATGTATTAGTAGACCGCACAACAAACAACAGTTTGCAGATATCTGGATATTCAGCAAGTTGGAAAATTACCAGGGATATTCTGTGACACATCAAACATTTTCAGGCTAAAACCACTGGCAAACCGTTCACTAGTAACAACCGAAGAACACCTAACCTACACTCCTTTGCCTTTAAGGATTCTGAAGCGATGAAAGAAACTTCAGGGTCGGTATGAATACCAAACAGTCTGTTAGAATATATGAACAGACCTTAGCTACAACGCTTGAAACACACTGGACGGAAGATGTGCTCAGATTTCTTACCCCACTGATATATATATTCACATGTTAATGGCCTGTTCATATCACTGCTGAAATTGTATCTAATGTGTATTTGCCGCTATTGTTCTTCATGTAAAATAATTATCATTCCGATGTTATTATGGGTCCTTATGTAAGAGATTCGCCAGCCACTGATATTCATAAAGCCGTATTCTGAAGCAGAGGTAAAAAATATTCTTGTAATATACCCGAGAGCCCATTTTGACTACTTAGCACTCAATGTATTCAGTCGGCGGAACAACTCATTGAGTGGCGCTCTTTCACAAGAAGATAAATCTTCTAAAACTGCACGCAATTCCTAATTTGCTGAACATATATATTCAATGATATGACTTAAGACCTACGTACACACTCGCTTAAGGATGATACAACAATACAGAAAGTTGTACTGGATTTTCTCCATCGTGTGAAATACTATTTTCAACGAATTTATCATCAAGCTGTGGAGCAATAAGAGGCGCGATCACTGAACATCTGGTCAATAATGATCACCCTATCTCTATAGCCTCCGCCTTTAAAGTCATCTACAAGGCAAAGAGTAATTTACCCAAATCCCTACGTAACCGACTCATCTGTATTGCTGAAGCTTTGGCTATCGAAACAGAAAAGTCAGATCTCTGTGTACAGAAAAAGTTCGTCCAACCCCTCCAACTTTCATGGTCTTAATCCCTCTTAATCCCCAATCATATTTTAGCTCCACCAATTTTTCATTTTTCATTTTTTTCATTTTTGTCTATTCAATTTGTATACTCTTCCTTATTACGTCAATTGTTACTATTACTACTCTCACTTTTAACTGTCCCCGGTATTATTTCACTTGTTCCACTTGTCATTCTAAATCAATTCCTTTTCTACAACAATAAATTCTATGCTATTAAATTTCACACAAAATTTCGTAACGCTTTTACTTTATTCGATTTGTCTACTAATCCTATAATTACACACCCTTTTTCAAGTTCTATCCATCCTATGAATTATTCTATATATGACATTAATTTGCTTTGCCACTTGACCTTTAACTACGATTATAATCAAAAACATTTTTGTTTTAATTGTACTTCATATTATTATTATTTCATGCATTCACACCTATGTTTCAATTCCCTCACCGGATATAAGTTCTTAAAAACCATATATATACGATTGTACAGCTTGATGATAAATTCGTTGTTGAAAAGAGTCTCTTCGCTGAATCATTTGTTTTGATTTTCTATATGTTACAATGGGAATTTTCCATGATTTAAATACTATTTTCACATAAGAGTAAATTTAATTGTCTCCTGTGGTGTTCTCCTTACTTAAGTGATCAGTGCAGAATGCAATCAGCATCTGTCGAATTGATTTCTGATACAGATACATCTTTGCATTATTGTTTCTTGAAAAAATTGTATTCCTTAAAATAAGCAAACATTATGGCACTTTCAGGAAAACTTATTATTGTAATTGCGACTGAACGATGTTATCGGAGAAATTTTTAGCTTACTTTCCAAATTCCTTGAAAGTAAATGTTAAGGGGCAGCATATTTTAAGAATGTGACCCAGTCAAATCTTATTTGGATACACAAATGAGGGGTAACACTGAAATACACAACTTCGAATATGTAATGAAGCCTTTATTTACTGGTCATTCCCATCTAAGTCTTTACACTGAACCCATTAGACACACGTTAACGACAGTGCTGCAGAAACTATTGATTGTCCGCCTGCATTTTAATGAAATAGGCTGACTATTGAAATTTACTTAGCGCGTTTGTTTGCAACAAGGAAACACTTACAAATATTTCCCCAAGTTTGTTTATTTAATTAAGTTACATTGAATAAATACATCAATGAATCTCTCTTATAAATTTGTATGCCTAATTCATTTCTACATTTCAAACCCTCCGCAAATCATGAAACATGGTGAAATAATTTATCAAGCGACATCAGCTCATATCTCTTAACTTTAAATACCAACTTGTTTATGATAACTTGCATGGAATCATCATTCCAAAAGGTGAAATCTGGACTTAAGTAATGTTTAAATGAGCAGTTACTTCAACGTCAATGGTCCTACGCTTTAACACTTTAGATAATAATCAAATCGAAAATTTATCTCAACAGTTTTGATGGAACTAAGTCGATCTCATTTTTAACTAGTTTCAGCATCAACCCTAAAATCTGAGTGAAATTTTGAAAAAGCGAAGGTAAGAAGCAGGACCAATATTCATTAAATAAAGTGAACATGTATGCTTACTCGCTTCCACTTTAAAATAACAGGAAAAATTTCGTCTTGCAGATTTTAGTATGAATATAAATTTTACAGAGATTTCATTTTTCTTGAAGTCCTTGTTTTTCCAGTTAGTTCTTTTGAAACATTACGCTTCATTCGTTCTTTTCACGTTACCTACACTCAGTGAAATCAGATTTGACGAAAAAGTATTTGTCAACACTGCATATCACTGGATTTACTTTAGTCTGTTCTTTCATTGTTATGCTGAATTGGCCATAATAAAACATTTAATGTCAGTCGTGTTTTGGTTTCTCCAATGACACCGCATTTTTGAGAGTTAACATTCCTAGATTTACTGTGCCCTATTGAAATCTCGAGTATATTCAAGGCGCATTGTGGGCAAAAACGTCTTTTCAAAATAATAACAATCCTCAAATTTGACTGCTTGTGCAAGCAAATAAAATGTACGTTTTATAATAACAAAATATTAATGATTACCACGTAAATCTGGATAAAAATAATTTTTTGAGTATCAATTCAAGTTACACGCTAAAATATGGAAAGAACAAACATCCGCTTACCTTGTTATCATCAGAAAACTATATTCAAGCTTGTTACCCATCAGATTTACAGTTTCTTAAGCGTATTTTTACATAAACTAGAGAAAATATTATTCGCAGGAAGTCGATTGGAGAGACTGTCACAAAAGTTAGGATATAAGCTCTCCGTTTCACTGAATGCTTATGTACTATCAGTAATCTCAAGAGTATCTCGAGGAGAAATTACTCGCTAACTATATAATGACGAGGTATTACAGAATTGTAGAAGACAAAGAGACTGTTCGAATCTTCAGAATGACTTTGAGTGCTTCGAGTATTCGAAAAATTGAACATGTTTGATATACGTTTATTAATACATTCCTGCTTATAAGATAATATTCCGCTGAACGGTTGATGGATGCATTCTCAGTAATATTCCATTTAACACCGAAACATCATAACCTGCAATATGAGATGCATTCAGTCTTTTTTATGTTGCACTTATGAATTCGAAAGAAGAAGCTAATCCATCTTCACAAGCAGTTCCATATATACTTTCAACAAAATTATTTTTTTTGCTCAGAACTGACATTCTTTCATTCACCAATTCTGTTTTCACTCCGTAAACTACTTCAGTCTCGTGTTAAATTGGGCAAGAGTAAAGAATAGACACCAAAGTCAAATGACCTTGAAACAACCAGTCAGATCGTTCATCATTCAAAATGGATGCGGTTCATGAACTTCGTTGCAAGTTTCACCCAGATTTAGTTTTCGACTTCTGTGTGGAAAAAGGGTTGATAGGGAGGTCTAAAACCTGAATATGTGGAGGGATAATGACTCTACACAAGTATTGCCGAGCTGTTGACGGCTACGCATTAAGATGCAACCACTGTTACATGAGGAAATCTGTGCGAGTTGGTAAGTTGTACATTATGGTAATTTTTTAGATACATTCTTATCCAAATCGAAATTGTCCCTTATTAAAATATTGCGTATATGCCACAATTGGCTACTAAAGCGACCAGTATCTGCTACAGCTGCAGAAACAGAGAATACAAAGATTTCAACAGTGCAGTGGTATCAGTAATGCCGTGATGTTGCCTCACAAAAGCTGAATATGTTCACCTCTGTACTAGGGAGAGTTGGCGTCGTCGTGAATATTGACGAAACTGTACTTATTAAGCAAAAAATGAATCGAGAGAGGAGTAGAGAAAATCATGTTTGGGTGCTGGGACTTTAAGACACAAATATTCGTAAAGGGTTTGTGGAACGCATCCCGAACAGAAGTGCTGATGTGGTAATACCAATAATACAACGACTAGCCCTCCCAGGAACTACTGTTCACACAGACGAATGTAGAGGTTATTATCAATTATCATCACTAGGCTATATTCACCACAAAGTCAACCATTCTTCTGAACTGGTGGATCCTGTAACAGGAACACATACAAATTCCATTGAAGGATTTCTGGCTCATCTCAAAAAACGTATCAAAATGGTAAATGGTTCCTGAAGTGATATGGTATATAGCCATTTAGATGAGTTTTTGTATCGCCATAGGTTTAATATGTCTACAACCATTCCCATGAGAAACTGTCACCAGCTTTTGCAGCACATAAGGGATATTTACCCTGCATAGTTCATTTTTATTACATATATAAGTTGTAAATACAGTTATTTTTATTAATTTTATGCCACTTTTAACTGAAAGAATCGGATCGGTCGTTTCAAGGTCATTTCACTTTGGTGTCTATTCTTTACTGTTGCCTTAAATTGATGTCATTTTCCTTTGTGAGGGGTTCACGAGCAACTTATGCAGCAAAATTTATAACAGTACGACTGAAGTGGGATCTATTCAAATAATAATGAAAGTCTCTTGTAAAGAATCACAAATATACTGAATTGCATCTTACGATCATCTGAATGGACAAAGGTGAGGGAATTTTCACTTTTAGATGTTCAACATTATTGCGTCATGCGATGGATACAAAATGTTAAAAATTACTTGAGATTACGTACTAATCTTGCAACATGGTCAAATAAGTCAGCGATCTCACTGTCCTAAGTAGATGCGAATATTTATTGAAATAAATTGACTCAGTGTTATGAACAACGTCTCGGTGGAGATGGAATTATCTCAAAATCTTTTCAAAATTTGGCTAATAACGTTTTCAGAATACCGAAAAATATACAATATTCGAAGTTTATTCATCCTTCCAGAGGAATAAACATAGTAAATAAATGTCCGGCTGAAAAGTTGATACCCTAACAAGATAATCTATTATTACATTAAGGCAAACTGATTTCAAATTAAATTAGAGGAGGATAAAGGAAGTACACCCATCCGCAAATCGATGAGATGCCTTATGACAGCCCACGAGAATGTAAACATGATGTCTTTGAAGTTTTGTGAAGCCAAAGGTGAAAAATGTGTACTCTAATATAGCGGTATAAGATGACACGCAATGACATCCTTGTGGTCTCCAGAAAGATTCACTTCAACCGTATTTTTAAAAAGTAACCATAATAAATGTAGGGGTCTACGAGCTCGCCTTGTAACCAGGAGGTCCTGAGTTCGAACCCTGGCGGTGGGTGCGTACTGATGAAGGGTCCCAAATTAGGCTGACGAATCAAATGTTCAGTAGTCCCAGGTTTCCCAGTAGTTCTCTGGTTGAACCAAGCAGGAACAGATTGTTCAACAACCACCAAGTGACATCACTAGACACGCCCTCGAGTGAAACCCGAAAAGGAAGCGTCCAAGGGTGACTTGGAGGAGGTCGTGGGAAGAGGAGATGAAAGCACGTGGGCAGACCTACAGCCAGGTAAAAACTTTAGCAGAGAACCGAATGCAATGGAGACGTGCAGCTGAAGCCCTATGTTCCTCTAGGAATTAAAGAAAATAATAATATAATAATAATGAATAACGTAAATTTACTACTTCATAACAGAGATATGCATCTGTAAAAACTTCATTTTCAACAGTTCTTCGAATGACTAAAGTACAAATTTCAGCGACGAAGTATTAATGATCCAAATATAATCGGGCCAATCAAGATCGTTCCTCGAAAATCACTTTCTCGATGTCCCCGTAAATGACGCTTTCAGTAAGAAGCACTCTATGAACCATTTTATTTGATAACTTAATCGTCAGTAAACTGAACGAATTTTGATCAAACATAGACACTTTCAAGTACACTGAGAATGAGGTCTTTCAGTTAGGTGTGTGTTAATTCGAAACTACAGTTAGCGCACAGAGATACCAGTCCAACGTGAACAATAATCTTAATAAATAACAGAGTTTCTGCCCATGCAATTCAGTGAAAGATGCTGGGAGTAGTGTTGCAAACCGAATAGCGGAATCTACACGTCTTTTCCTGACTTCCCAATGCATTTAGTCAGTTGAGCATTATTATGAATCCACAGTCACTAGACAAGTCGACTAGTGTCATACATGTACAAATGAGTCCTTACCTGCTTTATTGTAACCTATGGACAATAACATTATTTAGACATAGAACGAAGATATTTAAAATCCCACCGGCAAAAATTTTATACATATCGCTCTTGTTCACAACGCAGAAAAATACACATTATAAAATGAATGTTTTAATCTGGTTAGTAGTCACTGAATAAGTCAATTGAGTAAAAGAAGAGATCTACAGAAGTCATTTCTCTTGAAACGATGGTTTGCAGCGATAATATTAGTGGAACAGCAACATGATGACGTCTAACGAGTGTAGTAGAAGTGCATTCATTGCAGGGGATTCAAACCAATGCACATATTTTACTATTGAAGAATGCGGTTAATTCATCCATCCACGCCACCTCAACGTGCATCAGGCAGTTAAAATTCTTCATTGAATCCATAATCAAAGAATATACATTTGGAAAACTAAATCACATTGTACAGTAAGATCAAACAAGCCTGCTGACTGTTGCTTTTCAGCACGTCTTGTCAATGCTTAGCATATTGGTGACCACTAAGAAAACGTCTATTTCCTTCCAACTGGTTTCTTTTGTGTTTTAAAAATTCATCGTGATCACACGGTTGAAGGCGTAAAGTCTCACTGAAGAAACTGAGGTATTTTATTCGAAAAAAATTCTTTATCCACCTTCCTTACTTGGTCAAAGTGCCATTATCGCAAAACTTCGGCACTACCCTGTCTTCTTCAGCTTCATACAAGTGATCCCGTTTTTATTTCGATTTCACCATCGTGCTTATATAAAAATCAGTATGCATATTTGTTTTCTCCTAACTGGTATAACAATTCTTTTTCATTTAAATTTTCCTCCCCCTCCAATCTTTTGTTATGGTTTAGTGCACATTAAAAGACAAACATATTTCGTAATGCTGTCGATAGCGATCATTCTTTAGCTATTGTGGATGTTTAACTATAGTACCAAATGAAAAGAAAACTATCGGAAACACTATTACCTGGAAAGTCATTTCGTCTTGAAAATAATCAAATGGCGATTCTCGCGGTTTTAACAAACCATGGATATTCATTAATTTTGAACATATATCTTGAACATATTATCCCTCTCGCATGTTCCTTTTCACATAACCCCCACACCTGTTAAATTGCCACTTAACTGCCTTCATTCTCACTCATTAGCAATTTTAACCTCATGAAATGCCCAACTTTCTTCCATTGAGTACCGCGTTATGTCCCCCCTATTACTCAATAATAGACAACTTTGCATTTTTTGTAAATGTAAATACGACTGCACAGCCTCTGAAGATGATTTCGTTGGTAAAGAAAATTTTCTTCACTAAATTTGTCTTTGATTTCATAAATTTTTTAAGTTGCTTTATTCTATCTGTTCATTTAGGAAAAACACTGCTTGAATATGGTGAGACTGCCAAAAACTAAAGATATCGATTCGTTATTGTTATTCCACTCACTGCCACGTCGACCTTGATGAGGAATTTACAGTAATTTAAAACAACATGGCTGAATACCGAGTATTCTCTTTATATATGCCATAATATAAAGATAAAAGTGAATGTGCTGCATTGTTCCAAACGTATCACCGAACACTTACCAAAATGGTTTCACAAAGGAGAAAAACGATGCCCCCGCAGCTCCATCTAAGAACCTCTGATAGATTCCGGACACCAAGCTACACCCCAAACAAACTTCAAAGTCGTCTACAGAATATGAAGTGGTCTTCCTAAAGGTGTGCGAATCAGACTTCTGCAAACTGCAGAAGCAATGGCGATTCACTTGCTAAGTCCTGAACTCTGCACACAGAAGAAGTTCATTCAATCACTACACTTGCAATGGACGTAATCTTTCTTGCTACGCAACAAGTAAATGCTACCTAATCTTTTTTTATTTTTTTCTGTCTCCTCAATTGTAATATTTTACATTTTCAACCTTCTTGTTCTCTAACCCCACCCGATTTAATTTCTGCACCTAACTACCACTGTTACTGACTTGACCAACGCTCAATTTCTAGTCATTCATTTGTGTTACGTCACCCAATTTATTTGCTCAATTTCAGTTTTAATTTAAATGGCATTATTCTCTACCCCACTTCTACTTAGTCTCTGTTGCTACCCTGACCTAAGTTGAAATATTTTATTCAATTATATTACGTCATCTAACTTACTAACTCAATCTTACTTCAGTTGCTGTCCAATTAACCTTTTTTTATTACAGCTTGATGCCACTTCGTATTTTCAGTACAAGTATGGAATTTTCAGCATGGATATCGGTAGCCCAATTTTTCAGGCCGACCACAGATACCGGGTGTGCGTTGGTAGCGGATCGAACCTCGGACCATGTGCATGGTCGGCGAGAGTCCTAACCGCTGTGCCACCGACGCGCCACCTTGTTTCTATATTAGATCATTCTTGTATTACCTGATTAATTATCTAAACTTGACAAACCTCATATATACACATACACAAATAGTTATAAATATATGCATAAATATAAGCTATGTGAATGAATTCGCCGCTGAAAAGAGTCTCTTCGCTGAACGTCTTCTCTTTTTCATATTGTTGAAATGGCAAAATTAACACATTCCATGTATTCTGAATAATAATTTTTTCAGACGTCATTAATTCACGTGAGAGTGAAAGCGGTCATTATTGAATAAAGCTTGAATTTCGCAGCTACAGAACTACATATGAAGATTTGCGCCATTTTATAGCTCATTAAAGAGGTAAAAGATGAATAATATTCAATAATATCATCTGATTTCGATGGCATGCCAGTGAAAGGAAAAGTCAAATATTATGGAATGCAACTTACAGTCTTGCCCGATTTCTATTACTGTGCAAAGAAGTTACAAATTTCAATCTTTTAAGGATACATCATATAAAGCTTGATATCAGCTGATTCGATCTAACGAAATACTGGGTGACAAGTCAAAATATTAATAGACCAGTAGTTCATCGAAGAGTCTCTTTTCGGTGAATTCATTTTCATAGCTGTGCGATCGCAAATATTGTATATGGTTGTTTTGTATGTGTGTGTACATTAAATTTGTCAAACGAAAATACAATTAGTAAGTTAATATGGATTGGATGTTGATATATGAACCTTGACTTCAAAAGTGACCTACTCAGTGATGTCCTGAGAAGGGGAATTTTGACTCTTTCAAAAAGAACTTTCTTCGCGGCAACATTGAGAGTAGTGTTCTCCAGTCGCCCGCTGATCTGCAGAAGCCCAAGGGACAAGATCCCGTTCCTGACCACTTTTATGTGTATATATCAGTTCACATGTTACTGTGAAGCCAGGTACATCGGTCGTTCAACGCGCATCCTGTCAAAAAAAGTTAAAGAACACTATCCAGAGTGGCTGCAGAAAGGAAGTAGTGGCCATATAAGGAGTGCAATAATCGAACATCTTGTCAACACTGGTCATTCCATCTAAAACAAACGCCTCCTTCAAAGTAATCTACAGAGTGAAGAACAACCTGCCAAAGACAATACATTTTCGCCTTCTTTGCATTGCAGAAGCCCTAGCCATTCAGTTGGAAGAACCAGAACCATGCACACAAAAGAAAATTATTCAACCACTTGTACTCTCATAGTAACAACTCCACTGATTTGACTTAACTTTTGTTTGTATGCTTATTTTTCTAACTACTCAAGACACTTGCGTAACTCTCTATGCTATTTTGTTTTCATGTACGCCCTGAGTACAACTCTTCCATCAAACTATTCACATTATTTCGTAACTCTTCTTTAACAATCGTTTGTGACAACTCATCACTTTTGTTACTACCCTCTTATATCAACATCCAATTCATTTGAACTTACTAATTGTATTTTCATTTGACAAATTTAATGTACACACACATACGAAACAACCGTATACAATATTTGCGATTGAACAGCTATGAAAATGAATTCGCCTCCGAAAAGAGACTCTTCGCTGAACTACCGGTCTACTGTCTACTTATGTTCGAATGGAAATTTTTTATAAACAAGTCGAAATGTCCCCCGAAAAGTTATTCCATCCAAGTGTGCCCTGAGACTACTGTTTTTAACGATGCTGCAATTCATCATTGTACTTTCACGTAATACCGATCCATTTGAAAATAATCAAAATATTAAATCTTGATTAGGTATTTCAGCATTTCATTTATCCAAAAATGAAAAGAATGTGTTTGATATTTTAGTGTTCATGAATTACATCGAGGCAATTTCATTCCAATGCATAGATTGAAATACTCACTTCTATTCACAATTCTCTCTTTAATAATAACAATAATAATAATGGCTTTATTCCAAAAAGTATTTGTGGTACAGGTATGGAATTTTCTGCGTTCATTACAATATTGCATCTAATTACCTCATAAATTTTATAAGGATTTAAAAATATAAAGCAACAACAACAAAAAGAGAAATAAAAGAAATAAAAAAAGAACAGCAATGCATTCACATATTTAAACAATGCTCCACAGGATATGATATATAAGATTGGTCTGTAAATAGAATATATGAGCAACAATATAATAGTAACAAAGAAAGGAGAACAAAAGCTAATGGGAACTATTTGTTAGAGTGCCGCAGTAAGTTGAACGTGTCGTGCCTAACAGTTTTCTCATCACATAACAGCTGTGCCAGATAAGGTATTGTGGAGTTTTTATACTTGGTAGTCCTGGCATATAGCTTCCTATAGTTGCTTCTACTTCTACCAGATGTAATGCATAAACACAATTAAAAGGATTACTGACTATTAGTACTTATAAATTACAGTTGTATACAACTAGTGCGTTTTCAGATAAAACGGATAAAAAGATGATAAATCCAAGGATATAAAAAATGAAGTTGACTATATTATAAGTGACAATAGTCAACAAATTGAAGTTTCTTTCTTATGACTTTTCACGTTGTACCCTTGTGGATACAATCAGTGGGTGCGTACTGGTGAAGAGTCCCAAACTAGGATGAAACAGCCGTCCAGTACTCCCTGCAGGTTTTCCAGTGGTTCTCCAACTGACGTCAGCTCATGATGAAATCCTTCGTGCAAACAATCAAAGGACACTATTCGTAGATAAGAAGGCGGTGACTTCTACTGAAATCCAGCAATTCTACAAGAGAGTCGATTAGAACTAGCTATTGTACAGCGTATTTTTCTGACGAAATTTCAAATCTCAACTGACTGAAAGAAATGTTTTTTCAATCATGTTAGGGAAGTTAAAAACCAAAAAAGGAGAAGCTGTTAGGCGAATGTTTTCATTGAAAACATTGTGACTGACTGTTTTCGTCTATGCATGAGTGTTATAGTAGCTCCATAGTTGATATATTTTTAGTAGTGAACGCAAAACTAGCAGCAATTTTGAAAGATACCAATCAGTTCAGCAAGAGGTGACTTCCACATTGCATTCCGGGTTAACGGTTCGCGCTATTCACATAGGAATTCTCACAATATTTATCAATAATACTGAACATTTCACTAAGCGTTATACGCTTTAAAACCCAAAATACCGGAGATATAAGACTCTATGATATCACCGAAAATACCCATTGAGTCATGAAGAAAATAAAAGACAGATTCAGCGAAGAAAATTTTCTTTATCGACGAAATCATCTTCAGAGGCTGTACAATCGTATTTATACTTACAAAAATATATAGTGGTCTATTATTGAATAATAGGGGGTGACATAATTGATATAATTACTCTATGATATTTCAATTTTCCTGCAGCTCATCAGATACTCTTTATATTTTCATACTATTGACCTTCAGTATGAATTTCGTACAAAGAAAAGATAATTTAGAACTTTTCGGACAAATTAAAAAATCTCCGCTTTTTATTTTCACACTGATGTTTCCAAGCATTGAAAGTTTAAGATAAGTAAACAATGTTCCACTCGACATCACGTCGTTTAAATTTTGTGGTCAAGGCGTATAATAATTTCAGATAACATCCATCATCCATCCTGAACCGTAACCTGTGGTCTCTTTTTTGTATACTGGTTGATTGATGACTGAAATAGCAGTCTTGTTTATGATGCTGCTACTATGGACGGATTTTCTTCCTTGGCTGTGCACATTCAGGTTATGAAATAATACCGCTGTGTTCAGTTGCCCATTACGAAAAAGTGGCCATCAAAGGCTACAGGAATGCACAGAATTATCATAAAGTCATGGAAAAATGTTATTCACGATAACTTACCGTCTTGAAGTTGATAGGCAATTAAAATGCGATGGAGATAAGATTATTAGGAAATCTCCTTTTATGCTGCAGCATTCAACTGCGAGAGCAGTTACATTGGAAGGACAGAAAGAAGGGCATATCTATGATTTTCTGAACATGTACCAAACAGATTACGTCTGAAGGGTACAAATGCGTTAAACAGTACCATTACCAGGCGTCTCCTCGATACTGATAATGAGGTGGACGTCAAAAAGTCGTTAAAAATTATCAATAGGCAAAAGAAATCAATTCTCCTCAAGTTTGCTGAAGCCATTTCCACCAAGTGCCTGGAACCTGATCTATGCATCCAGAAAGAAGCGGTTATCAGTCTTTCTTCGCCCTGGTAACTGGATATTTTTCATCTCTCTTTCATCTGAATGCGAAATGCTGAAAAGTTTTCATGGTGTATAATTATTATTGTTGTTCGGAATAGTGTTTAATATTACATATAAATATTATTATTATTGTATGCATATATCGATCGATTGATTTTTGTTTAAAATGATCTCTGTGCAAGTATGTTGAAATTGTTTTTGTAGATATATTTAACAGTGTCTTTGCCCTGTAACCAGCTGACGAGAAGGCAATGAAATAAAAGATGGTACCACTTTATTCTGCTAAAACTGTAGTTCTTGCTTTGTTCAAATTCATAACTGTGTTAGAAACCAACCTGAAAATCATTCTGCTTGATGCATCTTTAAACATGGCGTAATTGTGTCAAAAAATTATAAGATCAGCTTAAGTAGCGCATACGTGCAACCTCTGTGAAATCAACTGACTGGAGAAGCAACTTGAAAATGCGCCAGTTATACACCGCTAACCTTGGATCTTTCCAAATTAGTATGCAACAAAAGGGAATCTATGCATTTGGGTAATAAATTCTGGAGTTGCATTTGGTCTTACAAAGATTTTTCAGATAACCAGCTAATTGTTCTTCAAAATTTGCAGATGTCACGAACGTGTATAATAAAATTTACATTAGTCAGGTGATTTTAAGCTTTCTGTTTCCAGCAAACAATCTCCGTAATGGATATTTGTTAAGTGCTGAGCAGCTCAAATGACCCATATTTTACGGAAGTAAACCTGAATAAAATAGAAGGTTCGATGAAGAGCACACATGCATCTGCTACAATAACTGAGAGAGAAAAATCACGAATCAAGATTCAGACACTGCGACTTTATGTAAAGAGGGAGAGTTACTTACAAAGATGATGTTCATCTGCATTGTGCACGAGTATATACATATGCCGTGAAAATAAAAATACAGAACGTAATATTGGCGAAATCAATTGAAAAAGTGATATCCACATTTGCACAGATGTCATTTTCGCTGACAATCAACTGTTAAAATAACAATCACAAAGCTGCACCGAATTTCATTTGGTTCATATAGGAATAAAGTATTAGCAACGTATTTCCTTCAAAAAAGAAAATGTTCACAAGGTGTAACGTCACAAGAATGAGAGTTCCAATGATGCTGTGCTTCGCCCCCACAAACTGTGAAAATCCTGAGAGTGAGAAAGTCGCTTACAGATTTACTCCTTTGTTTCAGCATAGAAACTGAGTAATCAATGTACAGCAACACTGAGTATGTCTTCAGGCGAAAACCGTACCACAACTGAAGATCTCAATGCCTGGTAAACATTTGACATTCTTAAGTGGCATAAAGCTACTTAACATAAAATATATATTATCATTACATTAAAAAATATACATAACAAATGAGAAATGAGATTATTTTCACTTACATAAGTAAAGTAGACGATCTAAAAGTATCATAAACAGAAGAAATCCTCTGAAAATTGAATCGAAATTCTCATGGAAGTCGCAAATATTTTAGATAAGCGAGAAGTATCCGAGCTTGACAAGTCTTATCATGTACATCATATATATGGGGAAGATTTCAAAACGAATTTTCAATATTAAGGCTTTGAAAAGACAGATGAATCAGGTGTACACGGTTTTATCCCGTTACAAAATCATTTTTACTCTAGTTATAAAGGTATTTTCTGAGGTGCTGTTTTTGACCCCACGGAAACAGCTAACGCATCCCTGTTCGGATATTATGTTCTCATTTCAAAATATACATAAACTATAGATTTCTCTTGCTCAACGTGTTCCACTGACTCAATTCAGTGAAGGGTTTCGTTTTTCGAAATTTGCTTTCCTCTTGCGTAATATTTACCAACCGGGAATTTCGCATTATTTTTGAGGTCGCTTTTACACAACTTCGTTTCGAAGGTCTTTTAAATCCATATGTTCTCAATAAGTATATACTGTTTAGACATTACATATATATGGGCGAAGATGCCCGAAAAATAACAAACGGTGTTTCTTCATGAGTTTTAGTGTCGACAATGAAGATTTTAGACTTCAAACTTATTAAGGTTTTGGATGAATACGGATATTATTCCATCTCACTAGCATAACATTTAAATTAATACTGGAATCCTTGTGCTCGCATGTTCCACTGATGACATTAAAAACCTTTGGGTGAAAATCATGAGAAAGGACGTGATATTCAGATTGACTCTTACAATTTTTGTAGTACTATCTGCAAAATAATATCTTTACAGACTATTTCAAGGTAAAACTACCCCATGGATATAGCACTACACCTCAGGTAGTTTAAACAAATCGTGGAAGTTATGTTATCATTTGTGAAAATAAAAACCAAGTTTCGCTTGAAGAAACATTATTGTTCACAATTCAAGGCATGAACCAAATCACGGAATCAGTTCGAACCCACTTTCTGATATAATTCATTAGATTGGCACACCCGTACTTAGCTCAGTGCAGGTTTGTTTTGTCTACACTGATGGTTTTTAACAATAATTCTGCAAGACTCACCTCCATCTCTGACTATTTAAGTTTAAATATACAAAATATTTGTAAAAGACAGCATAACATTTCTTATATAAACATTGAGGAGGAGAACACAAGGTATGACAGATTTTGCTGTCTTCCTTTGAATCATTGCAAAATCTAAGAACCCTGATGAATTTTAGTCCTGCTTGGTTGGACACAGTCTTTCTCCTTGCCCATAGAATGATGCAGCAGAATATTTTGGAACACAAGTTTCTTTCAGTGTTTATCAGAGAAATTAGTGAGTGTGAAGAAATCGTTTTTATCTTGAGTTCCATTTGTCAGTCTTTACAGGCAAAGCAAAGAAAAATTCGTTTTTAAAATTCTTCTGTATTTCACAAACAATACGATGATACTGTAGACATGAGTTTATCACAAAGCTTTATGGCAAATATCAGTCGTGCTTGTTGATTACCACATCATCCATCATGAGAAAGTCAATTCTGTTCCTTGAGTGGTGTAAGAGAAAACATTGCTTGAATTCCATCTGCATAATCGCTCATTTCCAAACCTTGATGTCATGCAGTATACAACCATCTTATACATTTAACAAACAATAAAACTCATAAAGTAGAGGTTGGCGATAACAAATACAGCTTCGCAACATTGAAACCTAAGTGCAGTGAGTATCATTCAAATTTAGTAAGGCGTCATTCACAGAATCATTCTCAGTGTGCTTTCAAATCAAAAAGTATTCCAGCTAATGTATAAATATAATTGTGATGCAAAAGTTGTGTGTCTTCGTCCATTCATTCGATTAAACAATAATAAAGTCGAATATGTTAAACCTTTAACCTCCTTTTCAAATTGAAGAGTGTACATCCTTATAAAACTAAACTAAACTATCCTCAAATGTATCCCGGATATAGTGAGCAACAAAACTATGCAATGCTGCCATGTACAAAAAAAACATTAAGGCAAGTGCCACTGAACAACACTGACGACAATATCTGTTGATATACAGTAACCAGCGCATTCACAATTCGACTCTCGTGGCAGTTGGTTTCAAGACGAAGTCGGATTGATTTCATTCAGCGTAAGTCAACTGACTCTAAAATTTATTAGAAATCAATAAAACCATCAGAACATAGTGCATTTATACCCGCAGATAAAATCAAGATGGTAAAACTACTGTGTTTTTGTCACACGTTTTCAGAAGTTTTTGTGAAATAATGGCATAAGTAAGTAAAAAAAAGAACTCACATGCTATTCACATAAAAGGAGAAATGCCATTTACTGTTATCCTTTAAATGTTGCGTCATAAATATGAATTTATTTTCAATTAAAATGTCATTCAGTTTGAAGCACTTGAATTGTATAGTATACAACTCTTTAAGAAAGTTTCATTCTGAATATCTTCTATGCCGTGAGCAGTTAGTCTAGCCTTTTTCACGGCTGAGGACCTCGTGACTGAAAACAGAAGATAAGAAGAGGCCTTCAATCCAACAACTCGCAATAGGTGGTATAGCTTTCTGAGTTACAATGAGATGAGTGGTGAAGTATCAGAAGGGTTATTCAGTTTTCATGATGTGTGTCCTATTCACACGGAGTTATCATCAAAAGACCTGCGATAGTGTTAGAAAAGTGTTGTGTGCCACTAAGATTAGACAGTTTGACTGATGGTTTTAGTCGTTCATATAAGTGCGCATTGAATGATTTCGATCTGAAGAAATAGAACAAATAATGCCAGTGTCTTGAAATATTTCCTTTCCTGATTGAATCATCAGTGTGTAACATGGATATGCCCACATAAAATTCAGAAAAAGGATAATCTGGCTGAAAAATTATCTGCATTATTTCTGTTTTTCTTTGTCAATATGCTATTCGTGCCTGTCACCGCCCCCCCCCCCGACCCCATAAGACTTACATGTTGGTGACTTTAAATCCACAGCTGGGTTATCCCATTGTTTATTCACAATTCACTCAAATCTCTTCATAATTCAAAACGTTATTCGTGTCTGAAAGACTATCGAAAGCAACAAACTATTTTTCCTTTTTGTGTTTGTTGCCGAATGCAGTTTTCCGAATAGTTTGCCACTTTGACTTTACTGAATACTGAATTCTGACCTGTGATGAAATGCTTTCACTGGAAAAGCTGTTTCAGCTCGCCAAACATGCGCAAGGTACGACCAAGGTGAAGCTGATCTGGCAACATGGCAGAATGTTGGTTCTAAGAATAACAAAAATGTTGTTTCGATAAGTTCCATGCATCAAAAACTGTTGAGTCACGTGTTAGGAGTACTCTTCCATAGCTCAAGGGAAAAAACCTTTTGTGAGTAGTCAAGCATTTATAGGTTGTCGTTGGAGTAATTATCTGCATATTTTCAATGAATACGAGTTAACAAGGTATTATTGGTATAGGGATAAATTTCAGCCAGTGTAGTAGAGTATATAAATTAAGTCCGGAAGTTGTGTAAGTGCCATGATGTGATTATGAGCAATAATCTGTACTCGAAACGTCATCAGCAAAAGTATTACTCTATAACGCTATGTGATTTTTTTTCCTTCACGTTCCACAGTGGAACATAGGGCTTCAAGCTAGTGGCTTGAAGTTTCTGTAGCAGTATTTGTTTTACAGGATGGGGTTGCTAGCCTCATGCCCAACCTTTCCCCTTTACCAGCATTATTTCTGGCTTATCGAGGTAAAGGAGTGCGTCGGCCGGGGATTGAACCCCGGACCATGTGCATGGTTGGCGAGCGTCCTAACCGCTATGCCACCGACGCTATGTGATTTAATAAAAATAAAAATTTGATCCCTAATAGAATTCACAGTGTAGCTCACTGTGTTCACGTCAGCCAAGCTGACCACATTCACGGTGATTTTGCTTGCAAACATCACTAGTTTAATTTCAGCGAATAAGAAACACCATCACTTACGCCAAGACCCTGAAAATAGACGGTGATAATTTGACAATACGCTGATCAATTAGATACACAATTGGAAAAAATCAAAAAAGGTACTTTCATTGCAAAATTGAAACTTTTTAAGTGGTTTGTTCGGTGAAGAAAAATGTTCTGCCTCACAAGTGCCAATGAAATATCCTGTTAGATCATAGAACTACAAAGCCAGTATGATGTCACAGAAGAACTCATTGCACAAATAACTGTTCATCAAACGTGTACTAGTACTGGGTTTCCCAAACAATTGGCGCATTATATTAGGACGAAGAAAGAATCTTATGTACAAAATATGTAGAAACAGCGTTTGTACTGATCACTTGTGGTTAGGGAATAGATTTCATTGATTTTGAACTCGTATTCTACAATGACCAATGGTGGTGAGCATCTGTTCTCCGACGTTGGCAGAGAATGTTTATATTTTCTCTTCACAGTACCAAAAATTTGAGGACCGATGGTTCACAAGCACTTTTGACCACAAATACTCGGTAATCATTACACCTAGTTGGATTTAACATTATCAGTGAATTACCATGTATGTAGCAATATAAGTCTCATTTCCTCTAATGAAACCAGTCCATCCAAAGTAGCAGATATATACTACGATTTATTTGGAAGTTACTGGCACTGTCATGCATTGTGTGATGAATTACCTGTGCACATTCTATATATTCTCAGAAAGATAGTAGACGTATTTCACGGTAGTTGTTGAGTGGTTATCTCTGTACCAGTTTTGGTGGCTTTCTTGATGTTTGATGCCAAAATCATAACTGCGGTAGTTCTTATTCATAATTTTCATCGCTGATTAGAAGAATTTCAGACTTGTTTGTTAACTTTAAACATTTTGCTTCAAAATGAGATTCATTTTCGGATTTTAATTGAAGCAGCAAAAACATTTCTATGATGTGATGTCACATAGAAATCTCAATTCGACCTATATACTAGTATTTGAAGAAATTCCTTATAAAATTGAGAATTGATTTCACACTGAGAAGAGTAGAGAAGCACTGAAATCGCATGCGACAGACAATCACATTCAAAATTTTGCATTTGCTACTTAGAGATTTTGGCGATGAAGATGTTACATGTGAGACAACTGCATTCATCAAAGCGCTTCTTAGGCACTTCAGTACGCATATTTTTGATAACAGGCTACACTTTACAAACGTAATGTAATCCCAATTGGTATGGTGTGAAGTAAACAGCCGAAGGTGGAGGGCTGAATTTTCCAAAACTGTAGAGAACAGTGTATTTCTATGCAAACGTCTAGAGCTATTTCAAGGTGAATATCAATGAACCCACGTTCAGCTGAAAAGCAATCGAGATAAAACGTGAAATAATTAATCAATAAAATTCTAGATATTGAATATAAAGTAAAGTTTACGCATAAACATTCTAAGTAGAGGTGCACTATACAAATCGGCAGAAATAACTCAGGAAAAAAAGAAGGCCTTTTCAGAAGAATGTCATCGCAGATGATCCTATCGTCTCTAGATGAAATGAATTTACTTTCGGGAAATGTTTTTACTGATGCTGCATAAACCGGAAAGTCAGCAGTGAAAGATTGATTGAGGTAGATTCAGAACAAATCGAATATTCAGTTGTATATTCAAGTAGATTTCGATTGTACCAATGGTTGTTGACCGTTCCTCGATTCGCATAGAAGTGGATTTATCAAAACTGTTGTGCTCATGCGCTTTAGTATCAATGGAATTTCATATCTCATTTTGTGAAGTCATACAGTTTCTGTGAAGTAATATATATATATATATATGGTAGACTCACTTACTGTTTAGGTACATGTAAGGTAAAAGGATCTCTGGATTAGTAATTGTTAACAATTAAGATTATAATCGAGTGTTACTGAAAAGTAGCCCGCCCCCCCCCCTTGCAGTGGTATTACGTGATACACATTGACTCACGAAGAACTCAGACGAAATTACACATTAGTCACTAAATGATACTGATATTGCAAATGTCACCTGTCAATAAATTGAATTCATTTATTCATCGGTGGTATAGTTGGTTGGTGACAGACTAGAATTTGTAAACCTAATACAATCATAAGTAGTGTAGTATAATATAAAATATTAACGCTGAAAGGATACATCTGAGTTACGCCGTTGTCAATTGCCTGTATAGAATTGAACTATAAAGATGCTTTTCAAAATATGATTTATTGGTAAAGGTTTTTCAAACTAATATACGATTGTGCTCATCCACTATGCATGCAACAATATTTTTGCTATGGTGTAGGAAAAGTATTAAAGCCCATGTCAGATGAATAATAATAATATCAGACTCACATCCTGTTCAATTAAATACATTTGAATTAAACGACCATTTGAACAATAGGTTTCGACATTTTAGATTACAAGCATATAAGTTTCACGGAAATGTAAAAATATTGAAATGATTGGAGGATAATAGCAAATCTAGTAATAATGAACGTCTCGTACAAAAAAACAAACAGGTTAATTCAACCGAAGCTCAAATACATTTGCATATATGGCCTTTATTATTGCAGTAATTCAAACTACCTTCTTATTAGGCGAAATTTAAGTAGCTCCGTGATAATTAATAATAATAATCAGGTTTTGTGAATACACTTGCTTGAGGGGCTTTCAAATATTCTCTAAACACTACCAAAGTGCACAGTAAGAAGTGAATGATCTCTTTAGGTTTGCAGTTAGGATTTCAAGTATTGAATGGTTGAAGTTCACGTACTAATTAAGGGAGGGTGTCAGTCTCCGATAACCATTTAATGCTTGGCGAACAATCATGTATATATATATATTAATACAGAAAACAGAATGAAGGACTTACTTCCTTTTAGTTAAAATGGAATAAATATAAGCTAAGTGATAGTTTTAAAATACAATTCAAACTTTTTTTAAACAAAAGTGATGCTACTTTACATTTTCGTCTCAAAGTAAACGAAATTGTACGAAATATATATATATATTCAGACTTTAGGTAATTGTGAAGAGACAATACTGCTTCACTTTACCATGTTATAAGTTTCATTTATTTATGCAATTATTGAAGGAACATAATGACACAGACTCCGAAGCAGATACTTCGACATCAGTGCTATTAAGAGGTGTAAGAGTTATTCAAGGTAACTTTCGACTGGAAATAAAGTTGCTATGCCAATCCATGAAAAGGAGAAAGTCATAGACCTCTCTGGAAACTGAACATCAGATCATCATTTCGGAGTGAGAAGAATCAAAGAGCACTTAAAGGTTACTAGTCCATCTGAGAAATATTGCTCAATAATTCTCCTGGTAGGCACTTTCGACTGTTATCACATTCTTAGAAAGCCTCTGAGCAGGATTGCATACCAGGCTTTCAAGTAGGACTGAAAAAGGGGAAGCAATGGGTTAGACGTCCACGTGTGATGTTCGTGCTTAGTTAATGGATGAGCTAGAGGTAGTTACCGAGAATCCCGTGCAACAGAGAAATATAATCGCAATCCCCCGGTCTGTGATAAGAATAACCAATAACAGGTGATTCGTTTAGGTGTTAGTGAACACATTTTTTGTCCATTTTGACACTTAAATGCTCTTGCTTATGAAGTAAGAAGAACAATAAACTGTGTACTCGCTAATTTCTGCTCATGTCTCAAAAATTACTGTGCTTTCTGTGTTTCTTCTACATATCTCTGACAACAATTATTTATAATTAACACGGACAAATCTAATACTAGCGATTATCTTTCTTTAATTTCTTTCGATTTACTCATTTTTGATCGACACGTATAAATTTCAAAAGTTGTTCACTTTTTTATTTCCCTTTAACAAAAGGTTATGACAAATTGTCTTTCCTCACTATCCTGTCTACATTTATAGAAGTGGGTGAGTAACAGATATGATCATTTTTAAAATAAAAAATTTAAACTATGGTAGCGGAATTTTTAAATTCTGATATCTGCAAGTCAGCTATGTAGGAATTCATTCATAAATAAGCTGTTTAATGCATGGAGAATTAAATATTATCCCTTCTAATTCAACTTACCACAATTGTTTTCCCGAACCAGACACAAAACACAAAGAAGAAGAATTACTTTTCTGCTGGAGAACATTGTAATTCATGCGTTAAGCAGATCTTCGACGCCTTATATATGAAAAAATGTTGTTGTTGTTATTGTTTACAATCGTAGTCATCATTCAAACAGATATATATGTTTTCTTTAAATTGACACGCTGTTGCGGCAGTTTCAATAATTCTCTTTGATAAAATTTCAGCACACCCATGACACTATTGCTTACGATCCTTGTCTACGTTGACGTAAATCCAAATTTATACTAAGGAAAGATAAACAAAATCTTCAATTGTTTTGTTTACATAGAAACTTAAAATTCACTTACAATAAACATCAGAATATATGCTTGAATCTCCAAAAGTTTTTTTTCTAAAGTCTTCAACAGGCTTATATAACGCAGCCTTTTACACCACTTCAGCTTACCTCGATCATTACTGAGATATGTGAACAAAGCGATGACAACACATGTGCCGGGATGTAGAGGAGTCTTTCTTTGTTTTGTGGAAAACTCAATATCTTTATAAAACCTGAATAATGGAAGGCAATAGTTTTCCTACAGTCTAAAATTCATTGTGCATGTTAGAGAGAAAGTGAGAAAAGACTATTGAAAAACGACCGGTTATGAGTAAGGCCACCTTTATTTCGTATAAACAGGTAAGGTTATGTGTAATATATACCATTCTGAAAGGCACCATGAAAGAAACTATACACAATAACATCATCCACCTGAGCTACAAATCTTCTCTATTATTTCGAAATCATCAAATATCATTGGATTAGTACATTCTCTGTGATTTTAAGAGTTCAGGTGACCGTAACAGGTCCTTTTAAATGCTGGATCGTAACCTTGTCATTACGGTCGTTGTCAAGGTTGAGCGGCAACCTAAACTTCCTTTTGTTTCCTGCAAACAATAGTTATAGTAAACCGATATAAATCCTATATTCAGATATCTTCTATGTCAACATACGATTGGAAGCTATTTCAGAGAGATAAAGATGTGTGGAGTACGTAACCATATGACTGTACACTTTTTGATTAGATGCTGAAGTTAGAAACATTGTACATGACTCTTGTTCAAAACGATTTATGTTTCAATTTGAAATACACTATACTGTTGGTAGCTTCGCCTTCTCTCTGGCCATTTCTGTTTACTCGCTCCACTCAAACCGTGTTGTACACTTTGGATTTATTGCAGGAACCTATTATCCTGATCCGAAGACAACTCTACAACCAGAACACAGCTTCTATCAGTAGACACGATTCCAACAGTCAACGCTTCTGTGGATTATATAAATAATTTGCAGCACAAGGACTTTAACAACGTATCCAAGTAACCTATTAATTAATATAACTCATTACTGCATTTTGATAATATATTGTTGCATTGTACTCTCATTGACTTGGATTTTTATTCGCATATTTGTTATGTTGATGAACTTGCTCTAGACAGTCCCCTACAAATTAATTGGTGAGCCTGTCTGAACATCTTAGCTTTATAAAATATCTATATTTCTATTGTTATTATTTTTATTTTTGACTGCACATTCTACATATTTATATCTGTGTACCTGTACATTCACATAATAATCATGTCCTCACCTACACGTTCACCTGCTTCAGCTGTGACTAACGAGGCACAGGACTCATCAATCAACGTAATAGTCCATGTGCGTCTACCGCCATTCGGTTTTACTGAGCCGCGGATTTAGTTCGCCATCATCGAACCCCTCTTTGCTACCCACGGAATCAAGTCACAGATCGCGAAGTATGGATGTGTTTCAGCCGCACTGCCCACAGAGGTTCTAGCGGACATTAGTAATTTAATTGATAGCGACCCTGCAGACCACCAGTATGATAGGCTCAAAGCAGTTTTGATTCAAAGAAGGAGTGTTTCTGATGAGAAACGGATCCAAAAGTTACTCACTGCATGCGAGTTAGGCTCACGGACTCCATCTCAGCTCCTCAGGCATATGCGTTAACTGCTTAATCCACACAAAGTTGGCGAAGTGGTTTTACGCCAAATGTGGTTGCAACGGCTGCCACGACATATCCAACAGGTTTTGACCATCTCCTCCAAATAGGTCGACCTAGACACACTAAGTGAGCTGGCAGACAGAATACTAGATGCAATGCATGACACCAGTATATACAACGTATCGACAAGTCAGGGGTTGCCAGTTCAACGGACGTCTGCTACCGACACAACTATATTTTCAGCGATTTTGACTTTGACGAATAAGATGGAAAAGCTAGAAATTGATATTTCAAGCTTACGTGCACGAGGTAGTAGATCACCCTCCAGGTCAAGGCAACGTCAACGGTCTTTCTCAAGACAGCGGACCTCAACGTCTAGTACTCAAAATATTTGCTAGTATCATATCAAGGTACTCACACAACTTCTTTCCTTCATTTACATACATGTTTGGAATCGATTAGATATTGGAATAAAATTCTATATGAGATAATGTTTAAACTCACTCAGAGACAAACTTTGTAGGTTGAAGGACCCGTTAGACCCAATTAAACAAAATAATATAATTTACAAAATACCCTGCAATGACTGTGAAGTCAACTGCATAGGTCAAATTAGTAGATCAGGGATAGTCAGAGTATCAGAACATAAGAATTTAGCTAAGGGAAAACTGATTGACCCTGAAAAGATAAGTAATTTAGAAAAAAGCTCAGCTATTGCACTTCACGCATTAACAAACAACCACACAATAGGGTGGGATAGGGTTAAAATTCTAAAAAGTAATATAGGTAGGTGGAAAGAGAGGTTGATTACGGAATCCTTATTCATCGAGTCTACACCCAACACATGCAACAGAAGTGACTCAATGCAAATACCAGAAATATGGAAGATATTATTACCGCCGGTCAAATCAGAAGAGGATGATAAATAATCCTAAAATTCTATTTCCATTCAAGCACATCATAACATTCTAACAATCAACTTATTATGACTATAAAAACACTCGTCGTATTTCCCATCTAATTGTAATGGATTAATAACACTCGTACTATTATTTCTGAATGTACATTATCTCATATTGAATTTTATTCCAATATCTAATCGATTCCAAACATGTATATAAATGAAGGAAAGAAGTTGTGTGAGTACCTTGATATGATTATGAGCAATAGTTTCTGCTCGAAACGTCATCAGTTAATATAACTGTACAACACTGTGTGATTTATCAAAATAAAATCTTAACCATTATGGAGTTATACTCTACCACAGTGCCCAAGTTTTATACTTATATCAATGGTATCATAGAAAGTTTGGAAACCGAGCTATTCGGTGCTTAAAACCATGTGCTTCAGCAGTAGCGACTCGGCTCAGGGAAACTCCCCAGCCAGACAGTGATGGCGACGGCTGTTACTGGCAACCATTCAATTTGCCTTTTCTACGTGAGGGACAAAACCACAGGCACATTATTCCTGGTAGACACAAGAGCCGAAGTTAGTGTAATACCTCCCTGACTCTCCAGGCGGTCTTCTAGCACAGCTGCAAAACTTTCACTTCGAGCAGCTAACCATAGCATACGGACTTACAGTGAACAATCACTTATTTTGGATCTTGGTTTACGTCGTTGATTTTCATGGATATTCATAGTAGCTGACGTTCGTCATGCCATAGTGGGTGCTGATTTTTTAAGCAGTTTCAATCTGCTGGTTGATGTCAACAAGAAAAAGCTGACTGATAACTGCACCCAACTTCAAGTCCACGGAATCATCACAAACTACTCTGTTTATAATATATGCATCGAAAAGCCAGATGATTGCATGTTTTCTGCATTACTGCAACGTTTCCTCAAACAGGGTGTTTCTTCTTCAGCACAAACAAATGTTGACGATGCGAGTAATACGAATGAAAAGAGTTAAATTACAGCCTCAATAAAATCCCTGAGATTGGTGTTCAAGAAACAAATATTTTGAGAAGTACAAAGGATTGTTTACAGACGAATTCCTGTAATTGTATGAAATGTTAAAATTTCCCAGATAAATCCAAAATTATGCCAAACGTGTTTAGTAACGAAATAGTGAGCAATACATATCATAAGAATATGAAAGGCATTATATTATTTCTTTCATTACTGTCTCTCTTAGTTTCCAGATGAGATTTGGGCTTCAGCCGTGCCTCTCCTTTGTGTTTGGTTCCCCGCCAACGTTTTTGCCGGTGTCAACGTCTCCGCACATTATTTCCACCTGATCTACACATGACCTCCTCCATGTCACATTCGGACGATAAACTCATCGCTTCATATTCGGCTTCCAATTGACAGCCGGGCGTGTGATATCGCTTGATGGCCTTCTCAGAGTATGACGAATCTACCTCCAACTCTCGCTGTCTATCTCTTACACAATTGGTTTCTGGTCGGTTAGTTCCCAGAGACCCATGTTGTCGATCTTTTCTGGGCATCTGGGCTTCACTACTGAGCAAAGACAGCTTTTAATGCAGATCTGTAGTCTCTTCAAAGTGCCCTGCGTGACGCGCCAAGTCTCTCATCCGTATATTGGCACTGACTTCACATTAGAGTTGAAAATCCAGATCTTAATTTTTAATGCTGAGTGCTCATGAATATTAGACAGGCGCTTTCTCATCATTTCCCTCTTGGTTGTATCCTGACATTTATCAACTCCAAGCAGTAGAGTACTTAGTGAGGTTGATTGCATTCTGTCAGTATGTTTACCGATTCGCTAAGCCACGCTTCTTAAAAGTGAATAACTGTTCTAATATTTTCAAAACTGCGCAAAGTAGTCCCGAGTAAGTAAACCGTACCACCGTACAATGTTTACTTCGAAACTATAAAATTCGTAGGGAAGACAGAGAAAATACATGTTCCATCAAGTACATCAAGCGACGAGACTAACAGAATAGTTAATAAAAGCATAGTGATTATTTGCAAGAACGCAGCTAAACAGAACGTTGATGCAGAACTGAATGTATAAATGCTATTTTTTCAATTTAATTGATGAGCTGTTGGTCTTCCTGTGATATATTGAACAGGTAACATTCTCTATGCTTATTTCTTAAGAGCTTGTAGTTTTTTGGTAACTGTGAAATAAGCACAAAAATATCGATCATTGACGAGATAAAAATAACTAAACCATAAATTGATGTTTATGTGATCGATCCACCCATCATTTTATGTCTACGCATTTACTCATTTCAAAGACTCTGATCGGCTTCACTTTGTTCTGAGCAGAAAAACAACGCTTGTAAAGTCATCTTTTGTAGATAACAAACTATGCTTGTTTTTCTCTTCAATACAATACAAACGTAGAGAGAGATGAAAACGATTTCTAAAAAAAGTAAATACAGAACAAACATGTCTCAACTAATTTTTTCGAGCATCCATATGAGTTCGTGAATTCCGCCTTATGAATCCTTTAATGAATGTTAACACGTAAACAACGAAAAATGGCCTACAGAAGCAATTCTCATGCACAAAAGTACGACTTTTGTTTGCTAGAATGAATCTTATCCTCCAGTTTATTCTGGCTGTTCAACTTGAAATGATCCAATAGCCTCTCATATTCTTCTGATTGCTGTTTATACTCCTTCGATGTAAACAGTAAAATAACCAAAGTCTTTGAAATGCATGTTCATATAAGTTTGAAAAATGACCGAAGTGTAATTAACAAAGGAAAGAAGCGGCATGCCTACCGACTTACTCCTGCATGTATCTGGTATTCGTTAACTCCTGTCGAAATTCAGCTGCCAAATGCATAAATAAGGAGCATAAGTTAAGTTTTGAAAATTACTTGAATACACAGCATACATGTGTGCAGATGAATTGAACTCGACCTTAAGATCTTATACTTATTTCAGATAAGAAACAATGTAATCTGGAAGAAGCGTTAATAGCCGTTGCACAATTGTTATGTTGTCGTTGCCAATATTATGGTGTGAACGAGTGTAAATATGCTCTAATGAGATATAACGGACGATAACGTACAGACTGTTATTGCTGCATAGTTAACTTGTCCTGATGCGAACAGGCAAATCAGAAGATCAACACGTTCACGAAGATACGTGTATTTTCCAATAAGGAAAATTAGCTGTCACACAAGTGTGAGTGAAAAAGTACGAGAGAGTGAATTTACTGTACCATACAAGAGTATATAGAAAATAACTAACACAAATGAACCATTAATTCCATCATGGATAAGATTTTATTCTCATAAATCACACAGTGTTGTTATACAGTAATATTAACTGATGACCACGTTTCGAGCACAAGCTATGGCCACTCATAATCATATCAAGACACTACTCACACCACTTTCTTCCTTCATTTATATACATGAGTGGAACTGACTAGATACTGGAATAAAATTCAATATGGGATACTGTACATTCAGAAATAATAATAATGATAATAGGATTGTTATTGATCAACTATAGTCAGATGGGAAATAAGACGAGTGTTATTATAGTCATAATAAGTTACTTGTTAGAGTGTTGTAATGTGTTCGAATTGAAATAGAATTTTGAGATTATTTATTATCCTCCTCTGATTTGACCATATTTCTGGTATTTGCATTAAGTCATTCCTGTTGCAGCTGTTGGGTGTAGACTCAACGAACCAGGTAGGATTCAGTAATCAACCTCTCTCTCCACCTATATAGATTACATCTTAGAATCTTAACCCTCTCCCACCCTATTGTGTGGTTGTGTTAATGTACGCAGTGCGATCGCTGAGCTTTTTGCTAAATTACTCATCTTCTCGGGGTCAAACATTCTTACCTTCGCTAAATTCATATGTTCCGAAAATGTGACCACCCCGAACCTACTAGTCTGACCCATGTAGTTCACCTAACTTACAATCATTGCAATGTATTTTGTAAATTATATTATTTTGTCTAATTCGGTCAACCAACAGGGTCCTACAACCTACAGAGCTAGTCTCTGAGTGAGTTTGTAGGTTTGAATGCCACCCTAATTTCTGCTTTACTGAGAATCCTACTTACGGTCTCAGATGTCCCCTCCTTATATGGTTAAACTACTGTAGATGCCTTATATTCTCTCTTATTCATGTTTACATTACTAGTTACACAATTATTTTTATTTTGCTTCTGGCCTTTTCTGATCTTCCTAATGAATTTTATACGACAGTTAGTTATTTAAGAACACAATATTCAGCGAAAAGACTCTTTTCAACGAATTTATTATCAAGCTGTACAATCGTATATATATGGTTTTTTAAGAAATTATATTCCGTGAGGGAATTAGGTCAAAGGTGTGAATACATGAAATAATAATAGTAGTATGAAATGCAATTAAAATATTTGTGATTATAATCATAGTTTATTGTCAAGTGGCAAAATAATTAATGTCGTATATAGAATTATACATAAGGTGTATAGATTTTGGAAAGGGGTACATAATTATGACATTAGACGAATATAAAATGTTACATAACATGGTGTGAAATTTGATAAGATAGAATTCAATATCATGGAAAATTCCCATTGTAACATATAGAAAATCAAAACAAATGATTCAGCGAAGAGACTCTTTTCAACGAATTTATCATCAAGCTGTACAATCGTATATATATATGGTTTTTTTAATAAGTTATATCCGGTGAGGGAATTGAAACATAGGTGTGAATGCATGAAATAATAATAATATGAAGTGCAATTAAAACTAAAATGTTTGTGATTATAATCGTAGTTAAAGGTCAAGTGGCAAAGCAAATTAATGTCATATATAGAATAATTCATATGATGGATAGAACTTGAAAAAGGTGTGCAATTATAAGATTAGTAGACAAATCGAAAAAATAAAAACGTTACGTAATATTGTGTGAAATTTAATAGCATAGAATTTAATGTTGCATAAAGGAATTGATTTAGAATGACAAGTGGAACAAGTGAAATAATACCGGGGACAATTAAAAGTGAGAGTAGTAATAGTAACAATTGACTTAATAAGGAAGAGTATACAAATTGAATAGACAAAAAGTGAAAAAATGAAAAAATGGAGAGTTGGTAGAGCTAAAGTATGATTGGGGATTACCATACTTTAGCATAGAGGGATTAAGACCATGAAAGTTGGAGGGGTTGAACGAACTTCTTCTGTACACAGAGTTCTGGCTTTTCTGTTTCGATAGCCAAAGCTTCAGCAATACAGATGAGTCGGGTACGTAGGGATTTGGGTAGATTACTCTTTGCCTTGTAGATGACTTTGAAGGCGGAGGCTATAGAGATAGGGTGATCATTATCGACCAGATGTTCAATGATCGCGCTTCTTATTGCTCCACTACCACCTTTTCGTAACCATGCAGGATAGTGTTCTTGCACCCTCTTGGACAAAACTCGTGTCGAACGACCGATATACCTAGCTCCACAAGAGCTGGTGAATTGATAAACACACATAGAGTTGGTCAACAGCGGGATTTTGTCCTTCAGGTTATTGAACAATAATGGTCGACTAGAAAAGGCTATTCTCAGGGATGCAGCAGGGAATGTTCTTTTTAGGGATTGTGATATCCTCCGTTTCATGATATCGGAAGCTAAGTCCCCTTTGAATTCCAAGCACATGTAAAGTGTCTTCTTGGGTACGGTTGATAACTCACGTTTTTTAGGATTTGAATGAATATTCTTATCTATAAAACGTGGTGGAAATCCATTTTCTATTAGGACTTTCCTCAAGATGTATAGCTCATCTTCCACAGTATCAGGGCTACATATGCGCCGAATACGAGTGGCAAGCGACCGGATCAGGTTTCGTTTTCGACCAATGGGTACCCAACTGTAGAAATTTGTCAGTTGACCATTCCATGACAGCTTGCGATAAATCGATCTTTTCAGGGTTCCATCGGTCCTTCTTGATAAGTTCACATCGAGGAAATGCATGCTAGACTCGTTCTCCATTTCGAGTGTGAATTTTATCGCCGGATGGCAACCATTAAATACATCTAATATATTATTTAAGTTACAATCACTATTACAAATAATAAAGGTGTCATCTACGTACCTTTTATATATTTGAAAACTTTGGATTATAGGCTTCAGCTGATCATTTTCTAGACTGGACATAAAATAGTCTGCAAGGAGAGGACCCAAGGGAGAACCCATTGCAATACCATCCTTCTGTCTGTAGATTGCTTCATTAAAAGTAAACTGTACATTCAATGTACATCTCAGAAGTAGTTCTTTCAGATCTGTAGTGGGTATTCCTATATTCAATTTGTTGTCTTCTATATATTTGCATATAAAACATATAGTTTCTGTCAGTGGAACGTTCGTAAATATGGATTCTACGTCCAAAGACAACATATGTTTATTCGACGCATTTATATCCTGTATACATTCAACAAATTGGAAGGTGTCCCGGAGAGAATGATTAGATAGCTGTTCCCTGAGAGGTTCAAGGATTTCAGCTAGCCATCCAGCTACTGGATGATAGGGCGATCCAGACATATCCAAGATAGGGCGGAGTGGAAGGCCAGCTTTGTGTATTTTCGGTAGACCGTAGAGTCTTGGTATTAGAGATCCTGTTGGTCTGATCTTTTCGTATAATTCTTCACGAATGAGATGATTGTTCTTCATTCTTTTTAAAGCTTCTGTAAGTTCTTTTTCAATTAATTCCGTCTTATTTTTCTCGTTCGGTTTCGAGAATTTACTGCTGTCTGAAAGTAGACCTGACATTTTGTCGATATAATCCTTACGATCCATAATAACAACACCTGCACCCTTGTCAGGGCGTGTTAGTAATATATCGTTGTAAAAATATTGTAAAAATTAAAAACATAAAAATTAATAATTTTGGGTTTAGAATGACATTGGGACAAGCGGAAACAATGCATAATGAGAATAGTAATAATAATAATAGTCGAAGCAAAAAGGGAAAAGTACATAGAATAATTAAATAAACAAAATAAATAAATGTCTATCCCTCTACGGCCAAGGCAAAAGTAGGGATTGTACATACTTCTTTTGTCCAGCATGGTTTTACAAGGGAGAAAGGAAGTGTGTGCGAAGCTCTATTTTGGAACACCTGATCGACTTCTGTCAATCTGTCAACCCTGACCATGATTTTAAAATCATATATAGAATCCTTGCTAACTTCCTGCGTTTTCTTCGTTACAGAATTCTAAAGACAGCTGAGGCCTTGGCAATTCATGACATAAAGCCAGACCTTTGTGTACAAATGAAGTATGTACAATCCCTACTTCTGCCTTGGCCGTAGTGGGATAGACATTTATTTATTTTGTTTATTTAGTTATTCTATGTACCTTTCCCTTATTACTACGATTACTATTACTATTATCATTATAAATTATTTAAATTAATCCCAGCGTGTTAAGAAAATCAAAACAAGATTTTTCTGAACGTTTCGCTGTGTAAGCCACAGCTTCTTCAGCAGATTTATTCGGATTTTTATTAATCATCAAAATATATAGTCAAAAATTTTACATACATTAAAGTCAGTTTATCTGAAGGTCATTTGTCTATGGACATTCTTTTTTTACCAATAGAAAATATGTAAGCAGTCATCACATATTTTCGTAATCACTAATGTCAAGTTGTTGTTGTGTTCATTCTTGTATAGTTAATTTGTATAGATTAGTTTTGTATGAGTGTGTGTGTATGTATGTTATTTGTCATATGGAAAATACGTGAATTCATATGTGATAAATATGTTTTAAAAGGTCATGGAGGCTCATAGAGTGCTGATTGATTTTTTCATTTGTCTTGCTTCATAAGAGTTTGCCATATAGGTGATAAGTCTATCCCCTCCTTCCTATTCACTGCATTCGATGTGGTTAAGATGTGCAAGGCTTCAGAAGTCAATCTTTCTTTATGTGAATGAAATCCTCTTCCAAGAATTTCGACATTGTCGAAATCAATCTTATGTCCGCTTTCTATAGCATGCATTGCTATAGCCGATCTTTTTTCTAGACTTTTTAGTTCCACTTCATTTCTGGGTGGACGTTTCGTGCATAGTCTATGTTCATTCACTCTGACCTTCATCTGCCTACTGCTCTCTCCTATATAGCATGCATCACACAATTACTTTGTGCCATTCTGGGAACTATATCCTTGACATGTACCAACGCCTTCTCTAGAGAATTAGAAGGTTTGACATAGACTTTAATATTATATGAAGCAAATAATCTTTGAAGTTGTTCAGCTGTGTCCTTTCGGTATGGGATGGCTATCGTGGATAGCCAGGATTTTTCAATTTTTGGTTTTCCCTTATGCTCCTTTCTATTGATAATATTATCAAGTAGCTTTTCAGGATAACCATTTCCAATCAAAACCTGTTTTATGTTGGATTTCTCGTCCTCCATGTCGTCATTATCTGTTATAATGTTTCTAGCTCTGTTAACGAGATTTAAAGCTACTGAAACTTTCATTCCTACTGGATGATCTGATTGAAAATTCATATACTTGTTGGAATGTGTCGGCTTTCTGTATATGGTAAACTTTAGCTTCTCGTCAGTTTGTCTTTTTACAAGACAATCCAGAAAGTTTATAGTTCCCTCAGCCGATTCTATTTCATTAGTAAATTCAATATATTCTGAGATTAAGTTGATTTCTGTTAGAAAGTTTTCTTTTTCAGCTTTCTTTATGATGATAAAAGTGTCGTCTACATATCTGTACCATATTCTAGGATGACAACTAAAACTTGTCAATGCTTTCTTTTCTAGAGCTTTCATATAAAGGTTGGCTACAATTGGAGATGCTGGTGAGCCCATTGCAACTCCATTTGTTTGACAGTATAGTTTATCTTTAAAGGTAAAATATGTAGATTCCAAACAAAGTTTTAAACATTTTATAACTTCACCTACTGATAATAAAGATTTACTTAATACTTCTTGATTGTTTTCAAGTTCATATTTCATAATATCAAGTGAATCACAAATAGGAATACTAGTAAATAAAGAAACCACATCAAAACTTGCCACAATTTCGTCTTCTTCAATAATTATGTCCATTACTTTCCTTTTAAATTCCTCAATATTTTTGATGTTCGAAGGAATATTGTATTGAAGTGGTTTCAGTATTCTTGATATGTATTTTGATAAAGTATATGTTACTGAGTTGGTAAAATCAATTATTGGTCTTAAAGGAACATCTACTTTATGTATTTTCGGCCTTCCATAAAATCTGGCGGCCGTGTTTGTCTTGGGAGCTATTGAAAACCAAACTGAGTTCCCTAGTTTTTGGTTTCAATTCTCTAAGTATATTGCATACTTGGGCTTTTACTTTGTTCATTGTACTAGACATTTTGTTTACTGGTACTAATGTGTAAGGCCCTGCTTCGATATGCTCCATGGCTTTTTTGTCATAGTCGTCTCTATGAAGAATTACAGTGATATTGCCTTTGTCAGCTTTAGTTATAACAATAGATTTATCTGATCTTAATGTTTTTAATGCATGACGTTCGGCCTTCGATAAATTTGAAATGCTCTATATATATATATAATATATATATATATAGTCAACAAAAATACAGGTTTCGTGGGTGAGTGGTATGTATGACAATGTGAATACTACAGAAAATAAACTAGACGCAAGTTGAAGTGTGAAAATAACGACAATAATAATGACTGTAAAATAACAACGATGATGTGGTGTAAACTTAAAAACACAACTACTGGATGATTATCGAATAACAATAATGAATTTAGTGAAGTGAAATGAACAGGATTTTGTAAATATGATAACAGGTTAGAAAAGCATCAATTAAACCTAAGGTAATACAAATCATAATAAAGGTCATGAAGTCGTAAAAGGTCAGAAATGAACAATTGTCAGTGAAACAAAGGAAAAGAAGAAGAAGGAAAGAAAACATTGCGCTAGGAATTTGAAGTGCTAATGTATGGGGAGGATTTGTTGGCCTTATTGTAGGCCAAAGTAAACATGGTGGTTGGATATACTTTTTCTGTGTACAAAGAGTCGGTATTCTGTTATTGATTGCTATCGCTTCAGCTACTGATAGAAGATGTACTCGAGCTCCTCTAGATAGATTATCAGGATCACGGCAAATAGCAGAAAACGCCTGGTCAAGATTTATCGAGTGTCTAGTATGTACCAAGTGGGCTAAGACTGTACTATGTACGCATTTGTTTACCCCTTTACTCATTCATACAGGTACATGTTCACATGAGCGCATTGTTGAAGCCCTCTGAGTACGGCCAATGTAACTAGCTCCACATGAGCAGTTGAATTCATAGATACACATTGATGAGGCCATCTTTGGTAATTTATCCTTGACTCGTTCTGTGAAAATTGATTTAGTTGAGAAGCTGAGTACCAGTTTAGCTGCAGGAAATGTTCTCTCTACTGCTCTGTTAAGTCGACATTTTAGAATGTCAGCTTCACCTTCCCCTTTATGACTTAACTCAAGATACATAGGTTTCTTATCTACGGTATCCATCATCACCCCATCTCTAGGTTTGACATATAGATTTTTAGGAAGTTCTCTGGATATCCATTTTCTTGCAGTGTAAGTTTCAGTCTACATATTTCTTCCTGAATGCATTCCTCTGAACATGTGCGTTTTATTCAACGACTGAGACACTTAACTAGGTTTCTTTTGTATTGAATCGGTGTGAACGCAGATGACGAAAGGGAAGACGAAATAAACGATGGTGACACACCTTTGTTTTCGCTCTGTTCAAAATTAAGCTGTTTAGATTATTTGGGTGTGAAACATGCCATTTGAATCAGTGAATTTGACAAAACTAGCAGAAAATCAGGCTACAATTCTTAAAAGTAATAGCTGAATAGCTGAATAAGACTAGATCGATAAAACTTCTGAAATCAAGGAAATAACTACACAGTGATAATCATATCAGTCCTGATAAATCGCTGTGGAATGCAAAGCCTGTGTATGAAGAGTACCTGACTATGGGAATGCTGAAGAAGGACAAGCGAGATAACACTTTCCCTCTCTCAGATCCATACGCTTTCGAATAATTGTCATTTTTCTGACAATGGTTATTTGAATAAATATTGATTCCATATTAAAATGTTTGTTTTGCATATCACACAATGAAACAATATTATTTACTGGATGACGCTGTAACACAATTTATTATTTATTATTTGAAACCCTATTTTTATAGTTCTCATTCTTTCTTCCTATTCACCATAAGAGTAGTTCGATATTCCAAATGTCTGAAATCGGTGTTGAACCACCCCTATTGCAGGTATTTTGACCTGATTCGGTAAAAGAGGTTTGAATTATCAGTCTCTCCTGCCACTTCGTCAAACTGGACTTCTAGACTGTAATTGAATCCTATCCTATATTATGGTCGCGTGTAAATGCATTTCATCCTATATTATTGTTCTTTTGCCTTCCTAGTGGAACAGATGGCGGCAGTAGCACGTCTCCACTTCACTCTGTTCTCTGTGGTCCTCTCCACCTCGCTCCATGACTTAACATCAGCCCTCATCTCCTTGTCACACAATCTCCTCCATGTCACCATTGAAGCCATGTCCAAATCTTCCTTTCCCATACGTGTTCCACCTGAAAAACTGGCGGGTGATTTCATTCCATGTTCTCCTCAGTATGTATCCGATCTATTTTCACTTGCTTTTGAATATTTGCTGGGTGATAGATTCTTGGTTTGTTCGTTCCGAGGGTTTCTTGTTGTTAATTCTTATCGCGGAGCCAGAAAAGGCAGTTGGTGATGCGGCTGTGCAGTAGACTGTTGGAAATAATTTCGGTGATGGGCCAAGTTTCAGGACTGTATGGAATCACAGAATTGATAATGGTGTTGAAAATTGAGGCTATGTTCCTTTCGCTAAGTGAAGCAGATTTCCAAACTGCTTCCATCACTTTCAATAACCAACCTTGAATTAGAGTTATGTGAAATAATGTTAGTTGTAAAGCGGTTGTAAAGAAACTACGAAATGACGATATCATCTCGCGAAATTTGTCTTCTAAATGCCTTATTCAAATTTATCAAAGGGATTAATTTGTTTAATTTCTTATTACTTTTAACCTACCTTGATAATTTAATTGGTGGATGGTGACTAGCAGTGGAATCCAGGATGCGCATTTCGTCATGTCAACCTGAAACTGAGCACTTCGGTCCAATCAATCGACGGAAAATTCTGAAATTAAATTGAATTACCTTGATAATCCCTATCTGATTGGATAACCGAACGCAGTGTTAATTATACTTATTATTCTTAAATCCTTTTTATCTCTGTGTGTGTTTTAATTGG
This sequence comes from Trichobilharzia szidati, assembly GCA_944472155.2. Taxonomy (NCBI): domain Eukaryota; kingdom Metazoa; phylum Platyhelminthes; class Trematoda; order Strigeidida; family Schistosomatidae; genus Trichobilharzia; species Trichobilharzia szidati. The sequence continues at coordinate 110,783,952 of OX235274.1, read as the reverse complement.
CCTTTATTATTTCTCATACAAGTTGACTTGACAGTTAAATGTGTGAGGAATCAGATTGTTTGAATAGTATTGGCAAATAACATCACACCGCATTTTTCAGATTATTTCTGTCTCCTAATAACACTCTCCAAATTTATAAAAGGGACTAATCGTTTTAAAATAAAGGGAGTAAAATCTTGCATAATATTTTCGGGTATAAGGGAAGAAAGTGTTTGACATTTGATGAGGTTCAAATTGTTATCGAATGAGAAGGAAGTTAGTCGATTGTCTAATTGACAGATGTGCAGAGGGTGAGAAAATGTACTAAAGGAACACGAGAAAGGGATAATATTGAATTCATTGAATAATTCATTGCTTTATTCACTGACATATTATTAGTACACTGTGTTATGACACTGTAGGCAGTCTGTACTTTTGCAACACACTTCGGTGATCAGGTTTGACTTAATTTCATAGTCATGAATAACTGAAGAGGGGAAGTGTATGTATGCGATATATAATAATGTGTGTGTGTGCAGCCTTTCTATAAGAAGGTATGTATGATATGGAAAAATAGATTCAGCATGAGAAATTAGTGATACGTATCGATTTTATTTTTAATCAGGACTTGCTATACATCAGCCAGCATCACACCGTCACGTCTGTTCAAACACTGGAATTTATCATGTACGTATCGCCTCTGTAGTCAGTCTCAACACATATGAATCAAAACCTTTCTGTAGAACCGTGATCCTATCAAAGTCCACGTTGTGTCCCATTTCAGTTTAAACACCGTTTTATGAAATTGTGTGTGTGCATTCATTCTTCTTGAAGAAGACAGTTAGTAGGTATCTCTGTTCCATTCTTCTCAGAATCGCAGTGCTACAGCGTGTTTGAACTTTTTAAAACAGTATCTGCACACCGTTTCTTTTGTGAGAATTCAAATAAGTTAGTTTATTCCATAGTAACACTTGAGCTGAAGATGTTGTCTGGATTGACAACAACAGCTTCACAACTGAACCATCTAGCTCAGAAAATTCAACCAAATCGAAATGATCCACCTGAGCAACAAATCTTCTCTATCACTTCAATAACAGTTTCCATTTCACGGATGTAAGCCCAGCATTTAGTCTGCTTTCTGAAGCTTGCCCAAATATATAGCCCATTGTTTCAGTTTGTGAGACATTGGTATACGTGTAATGACATCACATTCAATGATGACAGATTTTTGTTCATCACGCTCATATTCTGTAACGTTGTCAATTATATTAATTACTATACATGGATATTATCTTAAATAAGCAACTGCAAGTTTAGAAGTGCTGCACATACACACTATCGACAGCCGCGTAGCATCTTCTTTCTGATATAAACTGTGAATCACTCCTCTTGTCTTTTCTCCATTCTGTTTCATTTTTGTGCAGTTGTCAAATTGTGCATAAATTAATGTGATCTTGCTTCAACCTTTGTACCAGCTGAATAAATATGATTAGTTCAAATGAACTGTCGTCAAGATTTGACAGAATAGTTCTAAAATATTTGGGCGCCGAGTGAGAAGTAGACATTTGTAAAAATTTATATTTGTAAAGTCTCAGCGAGATTGAAATGAGTAATTCTAACGTTTCGTTCGGCAATCTGGTCCGAACTTCTTCAGGGAAATTAATCGAAATTAACATAACAGAGGTTTATATATAAAATGAGACATCTCTTGTTTTTAAAATCTTTGTCCAATCATGAGTCATAAATCTTCAGAAAGGAGACAGAGCAATAAGTTCGACAGGGTGCTTCAACTAAACTCTAATCCTAAACACCATAATTTTGAAAATACGTCTAATCATAAAATTCTAGATTCTAACAGTGTGAACAGACATGAAGGTGTGATGTTAGCTGATGCATAGGAAGTCCTGATTAATAAATAAAAATGGATATGTATCACTAATTAATAATACTTGATCAAAGTTCCCGACTGTCTATATCTTCTTATGGAGACGTTAAGAAATGTTTTACAACTGTTTACCCACACACACATACACACTCTGTTTGAAGTGTTTAACAAAGGTAGACCAATATTTGTAAGTCCGAGGTCAAATTTTGATCACAGCTCATACAATTTTGTTTATTATACTTGTTGATACTTGTTTAATGACTCATGATTGGACAAAGATTTTAAAAACAAGAGATGTTCCTTTTATATATAAACCTCTGTTATGTTAATTTCGATTAATTTCCCTGAAGAAGTTCGGACCAGATTGCCGAACGAAACGTTAGAATTACTCATTTCAATCTCGCTGAGATTTTACAAATATAATTTTTTACAAATATGATAAGTCATCATATATTTGTAGTGATATTGTCACCTTGCCATAGTTAAGTTGTTACAGTATGCGTTTATCTGTCAATCTGTCCGTGTGTATGTATAATGTATGTATTTTTGTTTAATGTATGAAGAACATGCTAATACATGAGTGATATATGGCATATCTGTTGAGCAATAGCTTCCTGATTAGTTCGTTCCTATAATTTCTTGTTGCTAATTCCCCCTGGCCATTTGATCTTCACTATTTTGATGTACTTGTGTTCTCTGAGCAAATAAACTATCCAGCTCAGAGAAAACAACTACATCGAAATCATCCACCTGAGCTACAAATCTTCTCAATCGTATCTAGATCTTCACTATGAAACGAAGGCAGCTGTTGATTAATGTAAGAAAGGCTGTTGGAAAAGCTCTCCGTGACGCTCAGTTAGAGTGTCTGACGCATATAGAAGATATTCAAGTGTTGTTTGCAGGGATTTGATTGGTTTCAAGATATCATCATGAACTGACATCGGTTAGATAACCGTTGGAAAACGACCAGGAAGTAGTGGACATCAATTACGTTCTGGTTGAGGACCCTTCATCAGTACGCACCCACCGCCAGAGTTCGAAACCAGGACCTTCTGGTTACAAGGCGAGCTCACAGACCCGATCCAATGGCCAGCCCATGAATTCCAACTTCTGCCAATTCACTAAATTTCGTGTCCACTAACGAGTATCATCGCTGGAGAATATTTGTTCACACACCCTACCTGCTGTACTCCGCTGACTGATTTAACATTGGCGTTGAAAATACGAATTTCTTCTTTGTGCTGAGTACAACAGATTTTCGAACTGACTTCAGAGTGATAATGGTCTGCTTTGCCTTTTCAGTCCTGTCTGGCTTTGACATCCTCGTCCGTGCAGCCGTCCTGTAGTTGAAACGATGCTGTCTAGATAACTGGAGGAAGTGACCTCTTTTAAATTTCTTCCGTTGATGGTGATTGGTTCTGGTTGTCGTTGCTGTTGGTTGGTAAATTTCATCACCTCCGTCTTCTCTATGTTGACTTGAAGTCCTGTGTTTGCTTCTGCTACTCTCATCTTGTTGCTTTTCACCTGCAGATGTTCGAATTTCTGTAAAATTAGACATAAATCGTTCGTGAAGCCCAGATCTTCTAGAATCTTCTTATCTGCCTAACGTATTCTTGTCTTCTCTCTATCCACAGTCCATTTCAGTCCATTTAGGAAATGGCATTGTTTTTCAGAAAGTGTCTGGATACTCTTGATCTTAGGGACAATTCATGTTCTCCTCACCCACAAGTAGGATTACGAAATCTATAACACTCCGTATTTTGTTAAAAGCTGTATGTTGAGGAACAAAGTGAACGAGTAAAAAAATCCCAAGGGACCCAATTTAATACAATGGTGTCATGTATTTGCAGTCATTGACTGTTCTCATTTCTCAGGATTAGTAAAACAAATGTGTACTCGGCGAAAACAGAGATGTATAGGGAATTTGTCCCTTGCATATCAAGAAAAATTCTCTAGTAACAAATTATCCTGATACTGTTACACTAGTAATTGAATAGATGGATTTCAGGACAACACCATGCAATGTCATTACCCAATAAAGCTTTACGTCAGGCAAGATGTGAACATATATTACAGAAATTTTCAGAGTATTTAGTTCCAAAATATTTCCCCTTAATACAGAAATTAAGTGTAAAACAATTTTCTGAGGCACATTATTTGTCATAGTGTTGCTGCATATGGGGAGACACCCAGTCACATACATGTTTTCTTCAATTCCTTCGAAAATTGCACAGCATATGGAGGGAAACTAATTAAATATATGCGCGATTTCATGTATTGGTCATTTAATATAATTGCACGATTAAAACAATAAGTGCAGAAGAATTCAAGCATTTTGATGGATAAACATTCTGATAGCCCAGTGATTTAAGTAGGTCGCATATTTTCTGCTTTATGTACTATTATTTATTTTGCAGTCGGATAACTTAAGGGTATCTGTATTCATCACCTTAGAATGACAGTCTTAGCCAGGAGGGCTCAAAGTATATCTTGACGGACTGTTTGGGATATCCATCATAGTCGTACAAGCTTTTCTAAATTCATTTTTCATCACATCTTCAAAGCACAACATGGTTGCCTTTGAAAACAAATTCTTGACTAGATTTCTTCAATATTCAAGTATTGGTTTGTAGGTATGTATGTAATTAAGATCACAAAACTTTCAAATGGCAAATATTGACCCTTCTATACAGACAGATGATAATTAGACGAAAAGGTAGTCATTTTGTCATATAGGCCTCAGAAAAATCTGTGACACTTCTAGGATATCCACTATTAGTGAAGAACATCAACACTACTTTTATGAGGTTGAATGTAACACCTCAACGAGACTTAAATTTTCTCTTTCCCTTGAAATTAACATCAGTTTAAAACGTATCCTAGTAGGTTTAAACTAGAACAACAGAAATTCTTCTCGAGTTTTAATGAACTCGATGAAGTAATGACTGAATTTTTCTACTTCACAACATAATTCTAAGAATGCTCATCGCCATCTCTTCAAGTAGCCTAAATGAATCTGTCGGTGTGTTGTTTTAAATCATAATTCATATTAACAGGAAGAGAAATTTTATTAAATAGGTATATATTAGACATGTGAACATATAAAATTTACAAGGAAAGATGGTTGTCAGTTAATATAACAAGCAGTTTAAATAAAGCAATGAGTGCATAATTAATTACAAAAACACAGGATTGTTACTGTCCATCACACAACACGCAATTTTCATCTTCTCTTATTCTGGAAAACAAAAAAATTAGGAAAATGATAAAATCTGGGTGGATGGATATAGATATAGTATTCAACTGAAACTGCGGTGACAGATATTGTCATTATACTACAGTTATAACAACAGTGAACTTTGTGTGGTCACCTATATTGTCTTAGTAGAAATATTCGAATGAAGATAATCATTAAGGCAAGCAACCACACATTCGAAATGCGCTCTCAGATTATTTGTGTTTGTGTAAATTCATCCCATCTGACTTTATATAACTGTGCATGTGATTCGGGATTAAAACATCCTTGTATCCTGTTCAACTGTGATTTTGAATTTACGTTTCACTGTTTTATTTTTAAAGCAGTCCTGGAAGTTTCCAAAATGTTTACATCCAACTTCCAGTGTGGTAAACTTTATTCCATTGAGCAATTAAAGATACATACATATACATATATATGCCTAAACCAGGTTCACTTTTAACACTGAAAAAATTTAGGCATTTGGTACATGATATTAATTATTTAAAATGTTTCTGTATTTCTCAATGAATGAAAAGCGAAACGATATTGTTGCTTTTACTGACGTTTCGCTATTCAATGCTGCTAATAGCTTTATCAGAGTAGTAATATTAAACCAGAATTTACAAAATCTCAGCTTATATACAACAACCAAGTCGTCGTTCTTCAGCAAGATGGAATTTATATCTGTACAGTTTGCGAAATGGTGAATATAACAAAATGATGTGTAGATTGTTGGATTTGATGGGCCTATAAAATTTCTAAACAAATCCGAAGCACAGTTTTAAAGTCTGCATTGCTGTCCTGTAAGTCGATTGATGTGCCGATTGAATTATGTCAGGATATAGTTATATTCTAAATGTACTTATATTTCAGTTAATTATTGTAGTAATATTGTGGCGTGTGCCACTGATAAGATTTATTACTGGTATATACAGAGACGTTCATCGGTAAAGAAACACCAGATAGCGGAGACTTAGGTTTGAAGTCAAAGTGAGCAAATTATTCAAGGTTTCGGGAAAACATGTGAGACACGAAAAGAAGTCAAAGGCCAGAAGTAGCACAACACGGAAGATCTGTGCAGCAAATGACGATTTTCAGATAAGGTGTAGATAATTTCGCTATATAACGATACCAAAATTACAAATAAACATTCCGTCACCAAGCCTCTTGTCTTCTACCGTCACAGTAGTAGCAGTTACACAGCCGTTATGCCGATTTTATGATGTCAGAATCAAAAATATAAAATGACTTCCACTAATGTCTTCTAAATGTTTAGCTTCTAAATGTCAAACTCCAGCCAACTTTGACACACACACACACAGACACACAATCTGTCAAGATCACTGCTTGGTAAATCTACTCACAGTTTCTCACAGTCAACGAAAAGACTCCTCTCTTACTGAAGCGTGAAGATGAGTGCTTCCCATCACAAAAAGAGAACTAGACATAGTATAATATAATAGTATAATTTCCCATGTAAATGTTTCTTACTCCACAAACTTCATTTGGTGGTGGACAGATAGCCTCCCCAGTAATCTGCTTCGTTTGAATTCTTGCCACACCTGATTGACAGGGGAACGGTTGTCCACCGACAACTACTTTGAGACCACCAGAACAAGAAATCTGTAAATGTGTTAAACAAAAATTAAGAGAAAATTATCCACTTTTCTGATTTATCACACATATAAATACTCCGTCAGGAAGTACACAAAAGTGTAAATGCTCAACAGAGCAAAGTAGATCACTAATAATAAATTTTAATGATAATAATCACTTTATTCTGAGCAATATGTTCACATACAGTACAGAGTTTTCAACTTGGTATTATCTACTCCCTAAATAGAATCTTCAAGTAAATCACTAATCTACATTATACGGTTAGAAGGAATTTCGTTTTTCTCTCCAACATGCTCCGACTCCTGACATATTTGTCACTTCAAGACAAACCAAGTGGTATGTTGAAAGTCATTCATGTGTGTACAGATTCTTCTTCAAGTAATGAGTAGATAGACGGTCAATACAAAGTATAACTGAGAACGGTTGACGCATTCTGCTCTGTAGATAATTAGATAGCCCAGCAATTTAAGCAGGCTGCCATTTTATCCACTACATACAATCATCTTTTAGCACTTCACAGATATAACGACGGACTGGGAGGAATCTTGTGTCTTTGAGCTTATAAGAGAATATCATTGGTTCCTGTCTGACTACAAAATATCACCATAATAGGGCTGCATTCTTCAAAACATACCTGATGACAAGTGGCTTTGATTCGAGCATCTCTTGAAACCAACCCATTCATTCTGGCTTCCCAAGCTCCTTTATGCCGAATACACACTGAATTATTGCCGAAATCTTGACCGAACATATTTCCTCTTTGAGCTACAAAGAAAATACAATGTAAGTGAATTTATTATAAATGAACTCTGATTAGTGATATTAATTTCGAATTCATAAGTTATTAAAATTCTAAAAGTAATTCACTTTCACCATATGAAAGCTTCCTCTACAGTATTAAGTGGTTAGACGCATGACAACAAATTTAAGTTGAAAGTATTTACCCTAGGATTTTGAAAGAAATCCACAAGAAGCAATAATCTAATCTAAAGAAAAGATTTATTTTTAATAAGGCATAGAATCCTGACTAAGAAGTGGACGCCTTGCAGTCACATGGAATGAAATTCTAGTCACCAGTTGTGATATTTCCTAAGACAACTGTAACAAAGATATGGTGATCAACGGATTCTCTTTAAATATTTATGTATATATTCTTCGTCTAATGGAAATGGATTCGGTAACCATTAGCTGAAGAGTTAGTTGACAGGTAACATACTTAAATATCACATTTGAAAAGAGTGTCAGCTGGTATCTCTGACAAACATTCACGTTCTTCTAATGTCGAATATATTTCAAGCATGTCAACGGAGGATCAGACATCTTGGCCAGAGGAGACAGGCAATAGGAATCTCTGGGAACCAACAAACCAAGAAACTATTGCTCAACAAATGTTCCGAGGGAGGTGGAGATGGATCGCACACACACAGTGAGAAGACCGTGGAATGGCATCACCTGTCAGACACCTGAGTAGAAGCAAATGGTTGTCCGTTGAGCATTCGACTATGGTACGTGGGAGATAAATCATGAGAAGAGGAGATGAGAGCCTATGGACCATCATACAGCCATATAAAGACAGCTGCAGAGAACGGGATGAAATAGAGGTGTTCAATTGAAGCCTTATGTTCCATTCGAAATAATAATGATAATAATAATAATGCAAATAACTTTGAGTAATACAGATTTGAAAAAGCTTACCATGCTGTCTGTTTAAATCATGGTTACAGTATGTCATCAGAGGCTCTTCAAAGAATGTTTTCATCGGCTATTCGTCCATAAGGTGAGTCAATAAATGAACGAAGAGATATCGAAATATGAATATTTGCAATGCATAACTCTTCTCATAATATTTCTCAAAATGCTACTACCTATCTGCTTCAAACCAAAGAAAGTTCAAAATGCGTTTGTTCAATCAGTCTATCAAACGATTATTCTACTATTTTCGTAAGAAATTATTACTTAGTGAATGAGGAAGTTTCGAACACACTTCAATGTTCGTAATCACATCAACTGTAACTACACAACTTTGAAACTTGATTTTCATAGTTTTATTTCTTATATTCCTATCGTCGAAAGGGTAGTTGAATTTCTCAGACGTTGGGGAGAAATGCTGAATCATGTGTATTGCACATATTACCAGTTAATTTTATAGGTAAAGCTTCATTTATCAATCTGTCGCTCAACCCTGTTATACTAGATTGTAATACTGTCACCTTCGCCTGTCATATTGCATGCTTGTATGCAACTGATTGCAATGTCACGGTTGAGCTATTTGCTAGATTTATTATCTTGTTAGGGTGAACTAAACTATGTTTTCCTGGAATTATGCACTCCACTGAACTAACTGACCCCGTCCTGCTATCCGGTCCTATGTATCTGACCTGACAGTCATCTTAGGGGATTGGATATACTAGATTATTTTGCCTAGTGAGCTCCACAGGATCCTTTAACCGACGTAACTAAATTCCAAATGAGTTTGTGGATTATAATGCTACTTTTATTTCTGAAAACAAAACACGTATTTCGGCAGAGGATCTCTTTCTGGCCCATCCATTCACTTACCTTAATTATATATATTTAAGTTAGGGTTATTGTTGTCAAGACTTTTCAAAAATGTGATGAATAATTAAACTGTGACTAGGAGGGAATGAAGATCAGCAAGAGGGTAGTGGTCATGTGTTATCAAAAACAGCGTCGCTGCAAAGAATGTCCTTTTCAAGGATGCCGAAATTCTTCTCTTGACGATGTCGCAAGCTAAGTCCCCCTTGAAATCCATATTCGTGTGCAGTATCGTTTTTGAAACAAGTGATGTTTTGTTCCTCTGGACCTTTGGTTTGTTATTATTGTTGATGAATCCTGGAGGGTATCCATTTTAAATGAAGGTTTCTTTCAGAAGATCCAGTTCTGCTTCCAGGACGTCAGGACTGCAGGTAAGTCGCATCCAAGTGGCCAGGGATTTAATTAGATTTCTTTTCCTTTCAATAGGTACCCAACCGTAGCAACTTGTTAGTTTATCATTCAAAGTGGGTTTTATATGGATTGTCCTTCTTAAGGTTCTATCATTTCATCTTGTCAGTTGCACATCAAGAAAGCGAATTTCTACTTTATTAGAAATTCTGTGTATGGTTTCAGAGGTTCTCTCTTTGTATGCAGGCAAACCAATTAGTAGGGGAATTATATGACCTATGTTTTACTCATATATCAATTTGGAAGATGTCTAGTGGTTCGACGAGAATCATTATTTGTGAATAAAACCAATATAAGCTACATTCAGACTAGATTTTCATTTAGAAAACAAACTAATTCAGTAAGGATTAAGGTTAATAAACTCCAACCTATGCATCTAGATATTATTAATAACTATTATTCCTATTTATAACACATAATTTGAAGAAGACTTGGTTTAAGATGTGAAGGGAACACTCACCTGAACCATTGGACATCTGTCACCAGTGTACTACTCCGCCTTGATTAGGAATACCTCTGAAATATTGCTCAGGTGGAGGTAAACTTGTAGTAAACTGAGCAACAGAACATAGTCCAAAGGCGGTTTTGTGATAACACATCAAATCACTCTTCTCTTCACAATACGGTTCAATACTCTTTCCCCTGAAATATCACAAAATGTCAATATCAATTTGAATTCATCTTCCAATGAGTAAATAAATGTAAGATTATGCAGTCAAAGTGAGTGTACTTCCATTCGAGCAAATAGTATAATCTGTAAACATTCACTATGACACTCACTGATCATGCATTGGATGACTTACTGTTGCTTCATTCTGCTGATATACGCATAACAGCTTTCCATTACAAAGCTACAGCCGAGTCCTTTGCCATAGTCCCATTTTTCAGCGAGTGAGAAATCGACGTCCCACCAACTATTATTGGAAAAAGGAAATACAGTCATCAGCATCCAATAAGAGAATTCGTATGTGTGAAAAGGGAAACATAATTCGAGTATTACCTTATGGATCATTATTATGACAATTTCTAACTTTAGCGAATGTGTTTTATGTAACTGTGTTTATTACTCTCATTTATTACTCTTATTGAAGTACATCTCGTTCACTTACAATTAGCCCAGTTTAATGAAGTCAGGTAAAGTAGGATAGGGTTGAAGAGTATTAGTTCAATGTTATATTACCAAATGAGACTCTTGTGACATGTTGTGACCAGTGAGGTTTGGCAGATTGGGTCTGAGGACAAATATGCTTCGATGATTTTGGCAAGTGGTAGCACCACTGAATGCTGAACCAAGTTGGTGGGTGATCGACGGGCTTAGTTTCTTAGTCTGAAGATCCTGGATTCTATCCCCATTGGAGTCATTGACACGTAGTGACGAGGAGTCACAAACTAGGAGGAAACAGCTGTCGTGTACTACCTCCTGGTTTTCAGTGGTTCTCTAGCTGGTATAAATCCGTGATCATATTAGATGATCACGTCCATTATGGTTGAATGTTTAGACTATATCTCTACAACTGTGTTAGTGATGCACTCTTTTTGCAATACTGAGTTTTCTTAGTGACTAAGCAACATCTTTCCCATATTTATTGAATCATGGATCAACTAATCATTTAGACATGAAGAAAATGGTTGAAATTTATTGAGATTTCTATCTTGAATCTCGTGCTGATCAGTTTTATTGAATCGAAATTTTCCTCTACTGACGACTCGATTAGGGTTCCAGTTTATCGTGATCTAATCTAACCGATGTGAGTTGAAAGTGTAATTCACAAGACTTATTTAAACTGCTACTTGGGACTCATCAGCTGGATTTGCCTTCACACTTATTCATTCATGGCGCTCCTTTTGAAACTTGAACTCCAATTTATCTTTTCAAGCAAAACATACCATCATACTAGCATTAAGTTGTTGTCAAAGCGTCAGCACTGAAAGCCAACATGTCAACAGAAATTCGACATTTCAGTTCAAAAGGTCAATCAGCATAAAATTCAAAATAATAATTACAAGAAATAACAACTATTACCTGGTGCATAGTAATGGCCTAATGGATAATATTCAGATATTCGAAACGATGAATCCTGAATTCGAGTATCATTGCGAAATCATCAGTCACTTAGAATGCAGGTACATTTATATGAGCAGGCCAAATTGGCCAAGTCTTGAGACCTGAATAAAACTGCCAACCATCATCGACCAAATGAAATGAGTAAAACGGTATGTCATTTTAATACTCATCCCTAAAGAGGTTAGAATTAATTTACCCACTAAGAAGACACTCTGCTAGCTGTATGGCATACACAGTGAGCTAAAACAATTTTACAGTAACACTTATATGAAGCATAATCAAAATAGTATATATTTCGTAAGAATTCACTTGCACAGATCCCTCAAACAAAAAGCTTTTCGTCTTTCAACTCACCCAGAATCCTTAAAGAATGCCAGTGTCAATCGTGATGCGACTGTCTTCACGCCAGTTACACCTGCCATAATTTCATCCTGTAATAAATAGTGTTCAGGCATTTTGTATATTTGTATTGTATTAAACAGCACTGAGAATTGCTAAAACGAGCACGGATCCTAACACGTTGTCGTTTTGTTCTAATCAAAAATTCGATCTCAGTTCTGTTTGATTCTACGCCAGAAGTGACGTGTTGTAATCACCCGGCTTCTTCAATTTCTATTCAGCATAATGCACAAACTCTCTTCCATAATTTATTGTTCTAATCATCTAATAGTGTTCTCGAGTCGCTACATGGACCCACACATATTTTACTTAGGTGTTACTCGTAATTCAGAGCACTACTCAAAGGAAATGAGGTGAAAAGTATCTTTTAGGATTTGATATTGCTTCAGATGGAAGAGCCTGGTATCCCTCGACGTATTGTTGAATACTGTTTAACAACAATGACAAATACATCTGCAAAGTTAATAAACGTTTTCAGGTTATTGACTCACACCAACTGTGCGCTTTTCAAAATGTGTGCCAACGGTTCCTTCACCACCTTCATTCTCTATATCAATCCCATCCAGATTAGGACAGTTATAGTGTTTACGTCCTTCAGCCTTGTCAAATGAAATAAAATAAAGCCTTTTAACTAACATTGTAAAGAAATCAGCGTATAGAGATTTGTGAAGACATATTTTAAAAATAACAGGAATGAATGGATATGTAAGTAACATTTTGGAGAAACACTCTATATTTATCAAACTTCGCATTGAATCCGAATTATGTTGTCGTATTCCTCTGAACTGTATAGACGTTCCGATGGGAATTAATGAAATGTGGTAAAAACGTGTGATACTACGCTACATACTTTATACTAGTTTGGTAATCGCAGTTCATAACCACCGACAGGTGCATATTAAGGTACTACTCAGTCATGTTTATACCAGCAGTTATAAATGTAGTCTATATCATATGACAGTTGTACAAACGTTATTCTAGTACAACAACAGATTTACTGCATATGCGAATTCAACCGTGTTTATCTGTATTCTTTAAATTAGGCTGGACTCACAGCTTACCAAAAATCAAGCTAGTCGATAACTGCCTCACTAGACCGAATAGACGTTTTCATCTCATGATCGAACTGTGAAACCGATGAAATCGCCAGAAATGAAAATTGATGTAATCATCACTTGCTACTGATAACAAAGTGAAGTTGAGTGAAATTTAAGTGATGAGCTGTGATCACAGGAGCTTCAATAAGTCAGAATTGATCAGGAATACTCGTCGATTAAATTGACCTTTGGTGTCGCTATACTACGATTTGGTAGAGAGTTACTATTCATGGACAAGTGGTTGGCATTCCAGGGGACAAATGGTCACTTTCCTAATGCAATCCAAATGTGTTTTAAATAGCTTCGATTCTGCCACCTATTGTCAATTTACAGTAATTAATCTCCATAGGTTATTCCCGTTTATCTAACCTGATATTTCAGATAAAGTCACAATATTTTTGTAAGTAAACATACCAATAGTTGTGGAGTGACAAAGGATAGAAATTGTTTGCTGAACGATCCCACGGCTGAAATCCATGGACGATTGATGAGTTTAACAGTGCTTTCACTCAAAGATAAAATGATAAATGCACAATGCAGAAATTTCATCTTCCATATAAGTGAAAAATAATGTGTATCAAACAAAACCAAAAAATGTCCTTGCTTGTTTCTTCCACAAGAAGCGGTCGTCCACATTTGACAATCTTCAGTAGAAAGTACCCATGAGCACATATTGGAACTACCTCAGGACATTCAGGTTACAACGAGGTTTCATTCATCATTGAACATCTGGGACGGAACTGCCTTGTGGTACAAAAGTCAAAGCTTCGATCCCCAGTGGGATCATGGGTGCATAACACTGAAGAATCTCGAAGTAAGAGGAAAGAGGAGTTCGGTACTCTCTGGTATTCAGTGTTCTTCTAAGTATTTGACATCAATGAATTTATTACACTGTGCTAATTGTAAGTGAGCGAGACATACTTCAATAAGTGTGTGTGGCTGATATATATATATATCAAGATAAAGATCAACATGTTGTTAGAAGTGGCTGGCAGGGAGGACGGAACGTCAAGTGAACATAGAGAACACAGAGATGATGAAGATACCGAATCCAAAACAACGAGCACCGGTCACTTTCAAATGGGGAAATTTGAAAGAGGTCATCCCTCTCACGCATACAAGGACCATCGTTTCAATAACACGCAACAGCACGGATGAAGTCACCAAAATGAGACAGGGTCAGAAACACAAGACTGATCTTTCTTATTACGAAATCAGTCTGGAATCAAGATGCCATCAGCATCAAGTAAGCGATTGGGATTTTCAACACTAATTTCAAGTCAGTCAGTGTCTCTATATGATTCAGACATTTGTCACAGGCGTTATGAATTGGATGAAGACTTCTCCTAACAACCACCTTCGCCGGCTGTAAACTGAATAGCAGATGATGCGAGCAGAAAGAATAAGAGAGATAGGTAACTCTGGGAATGAACAAAACAAAGAACCTGTTGCCCAATAGATACACCAAATAAAACAGGAAGATTTGCTGGACACACACACACTGACATCTCACACCATGTCCTCGAGTGAAATCTGAATAGCAAATAATGACGCGGATATGTGAAGGTGATATTGAGGAGGTGGTATAAGGAACAGTTGAAAGTTATTGGTTAGTTGTGAAACAAAATAAAGAGGACTGCAAAGAAAAGCATGAAGTGGAGAGGTGCTGTTGAAACTCTGTGTTCCACTAAGAACCTAAGCGAATCATAATCATAACAGAATATTAAGGAATAAAAAATGTAGGTGAATAGAATTCATGCCTCACTTTGACCGCTCACATCCCTAAGGGAAGATACCATGACGTCGACAAATCTAAAGCTTGACAAATGTGGTAGCAATTTTCGGCACCGACACACTTACTGTTATATATCTGTAGAAATACACCAATACAATCTCTAGCTTTGAAAACGATGACTTATGATATAGGAAAAATCGGAAACCAAACATTTGAGTAGCGTCTTATTTGTCGAACACACCGGCATGTTCTTCTTAAAGCGAATGCATTCCTGAAAACACCAATAATAACTGGTTGAAATATCTCCTGTTTACACACAATACATCATGACGTCATTTGTGTTGAATTCATCATTGACTTGGATTCCCTTATTCATCCACAGCGATTTCATTATTTCACTGACACACTCTATAGGTTAACATTTAAAGTAAGTGCGAAATTCGCACTTTGAAATTTATCTGGACAATAGAAGTTCACAGGGAAGCAAAAGGTGTCTCACCTCGGTACATATTGTCCGCGATCATTCATTGGCGGTTTGCCTGTTTTCGGATCTCTCGGTGTTCTGGGACTACCATTCTCATCACGCATTAAAGCATAACTAGTTCGAACGAATCCCTACAGATTAATTTGGAAAATGAAGACAGATGTTAAGATATTAGTATGATAATGGATGAACCACTAATCGCTATCTATGGTGAGGCAGAAATGGATGATGGAATAAGATTTTCTTACAAACGGCAAAACGATATGATAATATTACTTTCTGATGATGTTTGGAGCATATTTCGTTCCCCATAGACACCAGAAGAAATCTAATTTTCCAATGTTATTTGTATGTATATCTGCTAATTTTCGTTCTTTGATTTTATCCCATCAGAAAAATATTGTTACTAATTATTGTCTGATGAGATATACATATGTCGATTTCCCGTTGTGTTAAAATAAAACCATCTAATGCTCATTGAATGTAGTTAATGAGCTCACGACTATGCGGCAGTCTGGAGGATATTGCAGTTCGAATCTCTGTCTAGTGGAGTCTTCTGCTTTTGAAGTGCTTACCAGCAAACTATCATTTCATTCCTTCACACTCCCAATGGAATATAGGGCTTCAAGCTAGAATTTCGAAGTTTCGGTAGCAGTCATGTTTATGTTTACGGGGTTGCGTTGCTAGCCTCATGACCACCCTTTCCTCTTTACCAGTCTTATTACTGGCTTAGCCAGGTAAAGCAGTGTGTGGGCCGGGAATCAAACTCTGAGCCACATGTTTGGTTAGTAAGCATTCTAATACCAAGCCACCGCTGCACGAATTAATGACAACAAACATATTCTTAAGATTTCCGCATAATAAAAATCAATAAATTATTTGCTGGATACAATCGAAGGAGGGAAATCACAACACTATGTACCTAACGATTCTTGCATATTTGATTGAAGAGGAAACTGTGAGGAACAAGTTGAATACGATGACTGAATTGCCAGTGTTTCAATCCAACACAGGGTTAATTATTTCAGCAATTGATATGCTTAATGTTCTACATGCTAGATCAACTAGCAACTTTACTGCATTATGATCAGTCAAGAATTGGTTTTTGAGCCATTTACACTTGCATTTTCACTAATTCATTGGATTTATTTCGCATATAGACTATTCGGACAAATACCCTAATGTCTTCACTACAATGTTTACTCAAAGTTACATGTTAAAGGAGTTGCCTATATGGACTCGAACATCAACCGACGACAGTGCATGCTCTCAGTCAGAAATGTTGATGTGGGATTGTGAGCATATTCATGCAGTACGAAATCATTCATGTTGTAGGAGAATAGCACTCTACAGTCACTAGAATACTTCTTGACTTCCCAGAGACTGTAGTGATACATTCTTGGTTTGAAGCCAAATGAGAACACTAGAAATTTTCTAAAACTCATATACATCCAGCTGACAAGTATCAAGTAGGACAGAACAAGTCGCCGGGATTTCATTGTGAACCACATGAATGAAACGTCAAACAGAAATTAAACTCAGTCGATATTAGGCTGATCTTCTCTAGATATTCTGTCTAGATTTATGTGAAACGTGATTTCTGCCAACTGATTAGGAGATTTCGGTCACTTACCAAAGCATGCGCTAACTCATGAATAGCTGTACCGACCAACATCGTCTTTCCTGGTTCATCTACTTCCATTTTCTGTGGGCAGAAGTTGATTGCTCCCATAATTGGTCTGAAGCAATGCGAAAAGAAGGGGACATTAACAACAAGCAAAGTCAACTTAATCAAAAACCTCTGTTCTCTGCATTTCTAAACATTATCTCTCTGTTTCTCTGTCTATATATTGATGTATATCGTCCAGCGTTGTAATAAATTAGTTGAATGCGATAATCGAACTCCTGGTCAACAGCAGCTATTCTGACTCAACAAACTCCTCCATGAAAGAAATATACAGAGTGAAAGACAACCTGTTAAAAACAATAAGCTCTCGCCTTCTGTGCAACGCTGAAGCTCTAGTCATCCAGAAAGAGGACCTACAGCCCTACATTGAAAGAATATTTCCATTCAACTCTACCAGCATGCTGAAAATCTGCAGTTTTTAACAATTTGATTTTCCTCAATAACTCCTGTATTTCCCTCGAACTCTTACGTAAATCATATTTCTATTCGCTTCTATGTGCATCCTCATAACACTTCATTCATAACATTAATTATCTTGTCAAGTAACTCCAACACACATATTCAACTACTCGTATGCATTGACTAACATTAACGGCCATGAATGTCACAACTCTTCACTGTTGCTATTAACCTCTTTCGTGAAAAAGTATTTGTATGCAGATGCAAACGTACAGATACTTTTCAGTCAAATAATTGTTCTTTTAATTACTTGAAAAGAGATTCAGCTGAATGTTGTGTTTCCAAATAAGTAAATTCAATCTATGGAGTTTAAATTCAATTGGATCATGAAGAGTGAAATAGCTTGACTACGGCAGTACATGAAGTTGGTTACACACACTATTTTAATGGCTACGACAACTCCAAAATGCAACAGAGCAAGGTGTTAAAAGATTGGTGAAAGCAATTTTTTTCTCTTTGAATCTACCTTTATTAGAATGATTAAACGCCTATCTTAGGCTTCTGTGAAACTCCATTACTCCGACGACAAGTCGAGTAAAAGCATCAACACTACGAAAATCAAGTTTCTAAGCCAGCAAATTACGTTAGATATCGTAATAAGAATAAACAGTGGCCAGAAGGGTTTCCACTAAATGATTCTGCTTCACTGTGTTGTACAATATCTCAGATTTGTAGACAGGTGCGAAGTCTAGGCGAACGATTTTAAGCTTACTGCTTACAAACAAGATAATAAGGTAGCCAGAGAATAATTCGTTATTAGTCAACGCAAAACTTTAATATATTACTACAATGAGCTTCGGAAGATGTAGGTTTATAATTTCTCTGCTTTGATTCTGCTTCTGACGAAAGGGGCTGCGAGATTCAACCAAACAGTATCATCTCTCTGCTTAATTGGTTTCGAGTTTCTCATAAATATCAATTCATATACAGATAGATACACAAACATAAACATTCTAACCTGTCAGTTGTTGGATGCATTTCACATGGACCAGCAAATGCCAGTGTTGATCCACTTAGACAACCGCCTTTATTTTCACTCTCTACAAATATCACATATTCATTCGGTGCAAATCCTGGGCCGTCTCGATACACATCTTTGAAATTTCTACCATCCGATGACTGAGAACATCCCTTGTTGTGTGACAGAAAGAAAGAGAATAAATCAATCAATAAACAAAGTAAATAACTAATAATCAGTGTGAGAGATGATCATATTCAGCGTGAAAGTAGTCTTTGAAATAATGGAGAAGGTTTATAGCTCGAGGGAGCGTTTTCAGTGTGTCTGTGCTCTCTGAATCAGTTCAGATAACTGCGTGACTACATCATTATTACTATCGAATCCCATGAATGGGCGATATACGCGAAAATAAATGACTATTGTCAGAATTACTTTGCAAAGACCTTCAAATTAGCACAACTACATACATGTATTCGTATATATGTATATACTTAATCATCATAGATATTTGGCTCGACAAAATTTGCCCTACTATCATCAGGCATGATCACCTTATAGATTTATCATCCAATCAGACTCAGAGTAACACTTTAAACTTGGGTCAAATTAAACGACGTCCACTCACTCACTGAATTCATTTTGAAAGTAGTTTTTGGCATAGTTAACCATCTTTTAAATAAAAATGGTACATGCATGTGCACACATGAAATGTTATCTGATGAATTTGTTGCGAGTGGGTGAAAGACACTCAGTAATACGAAAAGAATTTGACAGTGAGTACGTGAGTGGTTCAATGATAGAATGCTTGCCAGTCACGTACGTGGCCTGGGTGGGAATCCCAGTCTATGCACTAATTCTCACCTCACCAGTAAGTTAGAAAGATTGGTCGTGAGACTAGCAGCCTCATTCTGTGATAAACAACACCACCATCACTACCACTGAAACTTTACAGCTTGAACTTGAAAAACGATGTCCAATTTGGAACTGGGAAAAGTGAGACGATCTTACTATAAAACAGAATTATCTGGATACGAGAAGATCTAGAAGTAACTTGCCTCAGTAATGCATTATTTATCACTCTCCTATGAGCCAATTCACTCCCGTCGTGTTTGTTTCACTTACTCAGCAACGAGGTAGAATTATAATTTACACTTTGTGATTTTGTTATGATCTACATAAATTTGAGTGCAGATTTACTCACGAACGAATATCAGATGTTAGTAAGATTATTCTAAAGCGAGGAGCGCTGGTTCATTAATGCAAATCCCTACAGAAACCTCCAGTTCGCTAATATCTACTGGATGGATATCCTGAAGCTGTACCCAGAAGTGATGATCACTGGTTGACGACGTCACTACATCAGGAATTGACAGATTCAGGATTCGCAGCTCAGTGAATTTCAGGCCAACTGACTGAGTGGTGAACGGGCTGAGTCTCGTAAACTGAAACTCCTGAATCGAATTCCTGTTGAAGTCATGAGTGTGCATCGTCACTAAAGAAATCCAAACTAGAACGAAACAGCTGTTCACCACTGTCTACTTTTCAATAATTTCTAACTGATGTTCATTTGTGATGAAATCTACACAGAAATATAAATTTCAATCACCCAATGTCTTTGACAAGCTTACCATTCCAATTAATCATTCTGAAGGCAGGTGGTGTATTTATTTTAGTGATGAAACAGTGTAATTCTGACTGAAGTAGTGAGTGACCAGTATTACGCATTTTAGAAGCAGATTACTTGTGAAGGACAGAAAAGTAGAGGATATTCTCTTTAGTTTTGAGGAGGTTCAGGTGTAATATCTACCGAGCGTTAGATAAAAGCAACCAAATTGTCTGACTATTATTCACATCAAATAAATATGCAACCTCGATACAGGTATTTTGTAGGTGTATTCATGAATGCAGATGCTTTATCTAAGAAACAGGAATGCGTTTCACCTAAGTCATCACAATGATACAAATATACGTCCAAAATGCATGATACAGTAGATGCTGCTTACTCAAAGTGAAGATTTGGAAGTCTCTTGTAAAAGAAATATGCATGCTGAGAAAATTAAGCATGCAGACTGCATAAGACTGCATATTTCATTGTCTTCCTTAAACCATTTCAGAATAATTCTGTTCTAAATCTAGTTCATAAATCACAATATCTGTGTGTACTTGAATGATTTATCAACGCGTCAAATACTGCTAGTCAGCTTCGTCCGAGAACCCTGCAATTACAGTTCATATGCATAATCGGGAATCATAGTGGAAATCGTTTTCACTGGGATTGATTGAATAACGACTTAGGATGTATTCCCTCCTTATTTATTTTGAATTATTAACCACTCTTTCATCCTACATCAAAATGGGCTCAAGAAAAAAACTTACTGAGGCGAACTGATCTGGTATGGGATGTTCGTAGCATTTCGCTTGAGGTTTACACTTGTCTTTGCAAAACTTTCTGCCTGAAACTGGTTCGGTGTAGATATACGGTTCGACACATCCTCTACTGAAAAAGAATTCAAATACATACATACATTTATGCTTTGAGGAATAAATTTTACATTGAATGAAAACCAGTTTAATTTTATTTTATTTTTATTTTTGGTTACGACTTGATGCAACACTGTATTTTAAGTACAAGTATGGAATTTTCAGCATGGATACCGGTAGCCCAAATTATACAGGCCGACCATAGATATCGGGTGTGGGTCTGCAGGGATCGAAACTCGAACCATATGCATGATCGGCGAGAGTCCTAACCACTGTGCCACCGACGCACAGTGTTCTTGTGATAATTTAGAAGAAAAATATACAGTGTTTGAAGCCAGTGAGGATTGTTTTCTCAGGCGCGTGTGTGTTTGCATACTTTCGGTATACTTGCTCGCATTCATCAGATTCCCAAGAGGATGTAACTTTGGTCCCAAATCCTGCAAAGAAATAACTTTCAGTTCTTAACACTAGTAATATTGAGGTGCCTGCTCAAGTAGCCCATGTACCAAGATGAAGCTGACCAGTGTGGTCAGCTATATCATCGCAAAGTCACAAAAGTGAATGCATAATTTCAGATAACACCAGTTGCACAAAAAGCGTTTCTCACGACCCAATGGCTTGGTGGATAGAACTGTGGGGTTTGAAATGACTTGTAATCGGTTCGAGTCTCAGAGCGAACACTGTCACCCACTGGGGAGCAGGTAACAAATCATAACCATCCCCACCTAAAGCATTTCCCTGAATTAAGAAGCAGACAACTAAAGTAGACATTCGCTGACCTTCCTACCACTAGGCGAATTCTCAGAAGTGAGAATTCACTGGTGACCGGCAGAATGGCATACCAGTTCGCCTCATAACCTGAAGCTGGTCGGCTGGATATCTCGCGGATGCTTGGGTGAGTGCTGTTGGGGAGTACCAGAAACAAAGAGAGAGCAGCTGCTCACTACTCTCCGGTTTTCAAGGCTTCTCTAACTAAACACTATTTGTGAGCAATATTATATTCCATATTCTCTGCCATAAATCAAAATCAAAACATGGGGAACTGGAGAACTGAATGCGTGGTTGAAATATCCATTAAGTTCAGAATACATGGTTACTGCCTACCTACCGTTGAACTAGGAGTTTTCTGTTTGGTGGTTTCCGTACACTCAGTGCTCTCGACCAGAAATTAAGCGCCTTCTCCACCACTTCAGTCTACAAGATAAAACAGACAGATGATCATATCAATGAGAGCGTTTTGTTAAGTTTCATCGTTATAATTGTTTATCGTGTTTCCATCAATTGAAAAGAAAACAGTTTGCACGGGCAGGCGTCTTGTGAAAAGCTTCATACATACACTTATTTCTTTTCATGAGTCTGAATCAGGAGAATAATTATGATGAGAGCGTTGGTGAGAGCGTTTAGAGTGCAACTACTTAACCGGTTTCATGGATAAACAGAAAACCAAGATGCAATGTCCTGTTGGTTGAATATCAATCATTTCTGAATGTGAAAGTGTTGTGTGAGATGATGTTACTTGGCTCAGAGTCCATCGTAGCCTTCTATTTACTAACCCGAATGCGAACTTAGGATTGTCCCACGTTGTTGTTGTTTCATAGGCTGAATTCTATTAGCAAAGACATTTGTCAAACTCAAGGAGAATCCCTTAAGCTCATTGCATATTGTAGACCTCGTTGAATATGTTACCCAGAAAGACAATGTGGGATGAGCGGAAAGGTTATCCAGGTGAGACAACAAATTTCCTCAATACAATATTCGGTATCCGCCAATCGTGACAGCTAAAATTGAAAGATGTTCTCAGGGTCGGAATAGCCATCATAATTATGCCTGAAAAAGTGTTAGGAAAAATTCTATAGCAGACATTTCCACTGCTTCGAATTCAGTTTCACTCTAACCGTCTTTCGCATCAGGAGATATCAGTGATCATCAATTGTGAAATTGCCAAGTTCGGAAGAAAGGGATAAGCTGCTTTCTAAATAGAGGGAGAGCGGATCGCAATGTGTCCATGGGTCAGTGGTAGAATGCTCGTCACTGACAATCCAAAGATGATAGCCCGAAAACCAACACAATACACAAAAGAATAAAATGAATAATCAACCGTAGAAAATTGGAAAGTGCATCCATGGCAGCAGAATGGCGAGAACCGAGTTCTCAATAAATACACACATGTGCCATTGTAAAATCAGTTTTACACACGAAAATGTCCTAAGAAAATGAAAACGATTAAGAGCATCTCGTAGGCAGAATGAATGAATTCTACTCAGCTTAGGCAAACAACTCATCGATAAATACTGCTTGATTTTGCAAGTGTTCACAACAAAATCTCCGACACTGTATGTCTGATCAAAGGTATAATGCAATTTCAAGAAATCAGTTTTAAAGGAGAATAGAAACATCAGAAAAATGAGGGATTGCAAAAGAAACAAACAACAATTTTACAGATCTTAAATAATCAGAGTTACCTTGAATCGACCAAATAGTGGATGTCTCTGCATACTTTGAGTGTATAGGATGATAAATTTCAGTGCATTGCCACCACTTTGACGTTTGTCGACTGTTTTGCCTAAAACACCATAGTTCTGAAGAGAATGTGAGTTGCTCTTCAACAAAGAACTCCGCTCTTACCATAGTTATATTCGGCATAATCTCACAGACATATTCACATTGCACGACTACAGCCAGAGCAGTGATGATGCACAGGGACAAGAGAATATTCTTTGCACTCTGTGACATCTTGGTAATGGGTAATGGTAATTGGAATACAATACTGAAGTATTGCTGCTTGCTTAACTATCATTTCGTCTACTCCTTTATATACTAAAATTGTTGCAGCCTCAATCTATAAACATGCAACTCATTTCATGAATGGAATAGAAATTATGTCAAAACAATACGTTTCTCGGAGTTAGTTAGTTGAGTGACCTGGCTTGAAACTGTAAAATGAGAAAATGGCACCATTTGGAGTAGAGC
This sequence comes from Trichobilharzia szidati, assembly GCA_944472155.2. NCBI lineage: Eukaryota > Metazoa > Platyhelminthes > Trematoda > Strigeidida > Schistosomatidae > Trichobilharzia > Trichobilharzia szidati. The sequence goes on along the minus strand of OX235274.1, from coordinate 110,759,934 downwards.
ATTTTCGCCTGTAAATCAAATATACCTGCTGTTATCTGATAGAAAATCTTGTGGACCTTCTCCAACTGTGCTGTTCAAAATTTGTCACAGCAGATTCAACACACCCAACTCCTACCTTCATCTGAACCTTTCAACTTTATCAATATGGGTGTGTGATTATTTCATCACTGCTAATCACTTCAAGATTTGTACTTTATCATCAATGGCGCTGTTTGCGCTTTTGTTTTTGGTTTATTGTCCTCGGATGTTTTGTCTTCTTTGATTCAAATTGTTTGGAAGTATTGGCAGCTGGTACAAATAACGAAGACACCTTCATGGTGAATTTCACCTTCACGAAGTCTGTTTCATAAGAACGCCTCAAAAACAAGATGGTGAATCACGAACTTTGTGAACTCTGGTTTTGTACACAGAAATCTGAATGATATACCGCGATAGAATGGTCACGGTGGTGTATGTGCATAGAAAGTAACACTTTTAAGTGGCCAATAATGTTTGCAATTTCTCCTTAATCTCTTTGCGTTCCGGAGGGAGTGTATGACTTCAGATTGGACACTTGAAGTTGCAGTAACGCTACTATTGTTGAGGAGTGTGCTGGTCGAGTAACGATCCTGGCCTCAGTGATTTGTTATGGAAGATTCCATCAATGAACCACCGGCGCGTAGAAGATTTGGTCTTAAATATAAATACGTAGAGCACAGGTTGGTTATCACTGTCATTTTCTCTAACTCGTATACCCAACTGAATATTATTCATCTAGTCACTCGCGTAAACACTCAGCCGGCGGGATGCTCTGAACTATTGTGAATTTCTAACTAATAACATGTGGTTGCGACTTCGATTTCTCTCTTTGAGTCACTCGTCAACACGGCCTATTTGCAGCCACGAAGACAGTTGTGGAAACAACTGCGAGTCCTGAATGGCGATCGATTCCAACAACCAACCACTAGTTATTTATCAAACATCTACTGTAGGATGTAAAACTGTATAACACTGACTGACTGAGATAAATCGTTGTACACTGCTCACATCAACCAGTGGTGCTTGACAGCCAGATGGGAGTGAACTAAACACCTGATGGCTGTTCGTTTCCACCGGAGCCGAGCTAATCAATGTGAGAAATGAAAGACTGATTTACGGTATTACGAGTTCACCCAACTAGGTAGCCAGGAATCTGGTGGTTTCGACTGATTCGACTCTCTCATTTGAGTCACACTAGGTACACCGCTATTGAGCTCGGTACGAAGAGAGTGAAAATGCCTTCTGGTGCACAGATCACTTCGAACTGACTAGCAAGCATGACTGGTTGACATGAGTGGTATACAATTACCCACCTCAGCCGACCAGTAGTATGTAGTTTTGTAGATATCAAATAAAGCTGACTCCCATGCACATCATTTCGAGTTCTTCGCTTCCTACATTTGCATGTTACATTCTGATGCTCAGCACGATACAATAAATAATTCAAGACGGGACGTTTTCACATTTGAACATCAAAGATTTGAACTGAGTTTTGATTTGGTGTGATAGCCACTTGGAAGTGAGGATAGTAGGACAGGAAGACTATTCAATCGCTTCTGGTTTTGGATAATCCCTGAATTGTTTGTTATATTAGTGATGGAGTACTTTTGATGCAGTGTGGACTTCTCAGAGTATAGTGCCATATTGCATATGATTTTCGCTTTAGATTTCATAAATACGTCCAAGTGTCTCTCCACAACAACATTAACGAATTAGCTTAAAGGCATACTACTCGTCCTAGCTACTGCTTTTAGCACCCTTAGCAATATAAGAAAATAATTGAGCTGCTTGCATAAATATATACATGCATAAATTCAAAATAGTAATAATAATATTAATAATGAACTCACTACAAACAGAATGTTGGTGGAAACATAGTAAAGTATGAGTAGATAGTGTCATCGACAGTACAACTAATAGTGATCTTTGCCTGTACTTTGCAGTTCAGTTGCTGATTTTTAAAGTTTATTATTTCTTTTCTGACATCTGACTCTTCATACAAAAGCCATACTAAATATGATAGTGTAGAATTTTTGTATTTAGTTGTACAAGCGTATATCCTAATGAAGTTTCTTCTGGTTTTACCCGAAGACGTATAAGGAGAAAGCTGAGAATAAATAGGATATTCCGTATCAGACAGTGTAACTTTAGCCAACTGCTTTATTATTATTGTTCCCTTGGGTTCCTAGTGGAACATAGGTCTTCAACTACACGTCTCCACTTGCTCCTGTCTTCTGCTGTACTTTTCACTTGCATCCATGTTAGTCCATACTGTTTTAACTCCTCTTCACACGATCTCCTCCATGTCACCCTTGGACGTCTCACTCGCCGCTTCCCTTTCGGGTTCCACTCGAGCAATGGCCTGACGCGCGATGTCATTCAGCGCCCTCCTCAGAGAGTGTCCAATCCATCTCCACTTTCTCCTGCATATTTGTTGAGCGATTGGTTCTTGTTTTGTTTGTTCCCATAGTTTCTTGTTTGTGATTCTTTCCGGCCATCTAATCTTCAGTATGAAGCGAAGACAGTTGTTGATAAAGGTCTGCAACAGGCTGTTGGAAATATTCTTTGTGACCCGCCAAGTTTCTGATCCGTATAGAAGAACTGACTTGACGTTTGTATTGAAAATCCGAATTTTGTTGTTGATGCTGAGCGATGAAGATTTCCAGATTGGTTTCAGGTTGATGAATGTGTTTCTTGCCTTCCCGATTCTCGATTTGACATCTTCGTCCGTTCCTCCTGTAGTTGAGACAATGCTCCCTAGATAAGTGAATGAAGTAACCTCTTTCAAATCCCTCCCGTTGATGGTGATTGGCGCTGGATGTTGCTGTCTGCTGTTGTTGTTGTTGGTTGGTTATTTTCATAACCTCCGTCTTGTCTATGTTCACCCGGAGTCCTGTCTTTGCTGCTTCTTCGACCAATTTGTCGAATTTCGCTTGTAAGTCTTCGATTTCGTGTGACATCAAACATAAACCACCGCGAAATCCAGGTCTTCTGGGTTCTTCACGTCAGTCCAGGATATCCCTGTCTTCTCGTTTCCCACTGTCTGACGCATAATCCAGTCCACCACAATTAGGAATATCATTGGTGATAATAAGCACCCTTGTCTGACTCCTGTGTTTACTCCAAACGCTTCACTGAGTTTTCCGTTGTGGATCACTTGACATGTGCCGTTGTCGTACAGCTGTTGAATAAGGTTGATGAATATTTGGGGTACGCCGTAGTACTCGAGTAGTTTCCAAATTACTTCGCGGTCAACGCTGTTGAAGGCCTTCTCAAAGTCTATGAAGTTGAGGTAGAGGTTTGATTGCCATTCCATGCTTTGTTCGATGATGATGCGTAGAGTTGCAATTTGGTCATAACATGATTTGCCTTTCCTGAATCCAGCTTGTTCTGGTCGGAGTTCTGTATCCAGTGCGTCCTTTATTCTCTCCAGGATGATGCGACTCAGGATTTTACTTGGCGTCGACAGGAGCATGATTCCTCGCCAGTTCTTGCAGAGTCCTAAGTCTCCCTTCTTTGGTAGTTTCACGAGGTAACCTTTCCTCCAGTCAGTAGGCACCTTTCCCTCTTTCCAGACCTTTTGCAATAATGGAGTCAGCATATCTGCTGTCGTCTCTGTGTCCGCTTTCAGTGCTTAAGAGAGTATTCCATCTGGTCCAGCTGCTTTTCCACCATTCAGAAGCTTGATTGCATTCAAGACTTCAGCTTTCGTTGGAGGATTGGTGTCAACTTGCAGTTGTGTACGCGCTGTTGTTGGTATTTCTGGACGGGTTGCAGGTGGTGGTCGGTTCAAGAGTCCTTTGAAGTGGTCCGCCCATTGTTTAATCTGTCTGTCTTCTTTGGTAATTGGGTTCCCTTGGCTGTCTTTTATAGGTTTCACTTGTGTTGATCTCTTCCCGGATAGAGACTTGGTTATCTGATATAGTGTCCTCAGGTCCTTTTTGCCTGCTGCCTTCTCAGCTTCAGTGACCAGGTTGTCGTAGAATTGTCTTTTGTCCTTCCTGGCACTCTTCTTCACTTCTTTGTCCAGTGCTGTGTAAGTTGAACTCAGCGTCTCTTTCTCTTGTCCGTCATTGCATTGAATCATTTTCTCTTTCACCATTCTCCTCTCCTCTATTAGCTTCCAAGTGTCCGTTGAGAGCCATTCCTTGTCTTGTCTCTTCTTTCTTCCTAAAACCGTTGAACACGTTTCGTTAAAAATCACCTTCAGAGAGTTCCAATGGTCTTCCACGGATGATTCCTCAGTGGTGCCACGTAGTGTTTCCTGCTTTGCTCTGACAGTTGCAGTGAAAATGTCCTGTGTGATTGTGTCCTTCAGTTTTTGCGTGTTGAACTTGCATTGTGGCCTATCCCCAGGTATCCTCGAGGCTTTCAGCTTCACCTTGAAAGTCCCTTGTACTAGATAGTGGTCTGAACCCACATCTGCTCCTCTCCTCGACCTTGTGTCCAGTAGGCTCCGTCTCCACTTCCTTGAGATTGAAATGAAGTCTATCTGGTTTTTGGTGTGTCCATCTGGTGAAATCCATGTCGCCTTGTGTATATCCCTGTGTTTGAACACACTGCCACCAATCACCAAATCATTGAAGGCGCAGAAGTCTGAGAAGAGTTCACCATTTTCGTTCATTTCGCCGAGGGCCTCGCGACCCATGGTGAGTTCTCTTCCTGTATTGTCTCCTCCCAGCTTCGCATTCATATCACCCATCAGGATTTTGATATCGCTCTTTGGGACGTTGTCCATTACTGTTTGTAGTTGTCTGTAGAAGTCCTCCTTCTTCTCTTGTTCTGAGACGTTTGTAGGCGCATAGCATTGAATGATTGTAACCTTCCTTCCATTTGAGTTGAACCTGGCTGTCATTATTCTGTAGGAGATTGGTTCCCACTGCATGAGAGCTTTGGCTGCTGTTGGTGACATCATGATGGCTACTCTCTCGGTGTGCTCGTGATCCTCCTCTGGGTGACCGGAGTAGATTATTGTCTCTCCAGTTGGTAGTTGGCTCCTTCCACATCCGTTCCATCTGCTCTCGCAGATTCCCAACACTTCTATTCCATATCGTCTCATTTCCGCGGCTACCTGAGCAGCCTTTCCAGTTTCGTACATTGTACGAATATTCCACGTCCCCATCCTTATTTTTGCTTTCATCGAAAGAAGGCACTTCTCCGATTCCAGCGAAAAATAAGGTCATTGTTTGTATTTTTAGAATTTTTAATATATTTGTGCGTTGAAGTTTTTGTAGCAATTTGGTTAAGTTTTGGGGGTGGAGTTGCTAGCAACACGCCCCAACCCTCCCTCTTTATCCGGGCTTGGGACCGGCTAGAAAACTAGTGACCTAGTAATCTAGGCGAGGTTTTAGCCAACTGCTTGCATGAATTAAAAGGCCTATTGACAATAATGTCTGTTACCTGAGTCAAAGACACACCACTAACTCTACTTACAGTTTTCAGTGTTCTACGTGACATGATGTCTATTTTCAGAAGTCCAGGGGAGAATAATAACGGAAAATAAAGGAGAATGGGCAGAATACATGAATTAACAAGTTGTAAGAGAAGAGGTTGACTTATTCCAGCAGAAACTCTCAACTTCTTTGTGTAATATATCAAACGAAACATTTTCTTAGAAATCAAGAGGATATTAGATGACCGACAGAGATTCCAAGAAAAACTCGTGCTGAGATGAGACATACTGGATTTACTCCCTATCACGGTGCAGTCAATATTACATGAGTCATGCGACTGGATCAGTCCACGCAAGTCTTATTAGCATCTGGATCTAAAATCAACAATATGACATTCAGATGGATTCAGTTTAAGACCATTTAAATGAGACAATTTGTTAATGATGATATGAGATGGTTGAAGGCAATCGGCAGGAAGCCTTGGACCTAGGTTTCGTGCTAGTTGGCACTCGTCAGCAAGGCGTATCTGTCAAGTTTGCAGATACGCCTTGCTGACGAGTGCCAACTAGCACGAAACCTAGGTCCAAGGCTTCCTGCCGATTGCCTCCAACCATCTCATATTATCACAAACAATGTACACCGTGATGGCGAGCTACTTAGAATGGTGGTCACATTACAACCTGACTGATAGAATTCAGTCTGCACCAAAGAGAGTACTATACGCATCAAACTAGTTACTAGTGTCAAATCAGAACATTTTGTTAAATTTGGATAAGAATCTATTCATGTATAAGAACAATCCAAAGCAGAAACTACTGGGACAAAAATGGTAAGATCAACCACCTGTTATTAGTTAGAAATTCACAATAGTTGAGAGCATCCCGGCTGAGTGTTTACGCGAGTGACTAGATGGATAATATTCAGTTGGGTATACGAGTTAGAGAAAATGACAGTGATAACCAACCTGTGCTCTACGTATTTATATTTAAGACCAAATCTTCTACGCGCCGGTGGTTCATTGATGGAATCTTCCATAACAACTCACTGAGGCCAGGATCGTTACTCGACCAGCACACTCCTCAACAATAGTAGCGTTACTGCAACTTCAAGTGTCCAATCTGAAGTCATACACTCCCTCCGGAACGCAAAGAGATTAAGGAGAAATTACAAACATTATTGGCCACTTAAAAGTGTTACTTTCTATGCACATACACCACCGTGACCATTCTATCACGGTATATCATGCAGATTTCTGTGTACAAAAACCGGAGTTCACAATGTTCGTGATTCACCAATTTGCTTTTGAGGCGTTCTTATGAAACAGACTTCGTGAAGGTGAAATTCACCGTGAAAGTGTCTTCGTTATTTGTACCAGCTGCCAGTACTTCCAAACAATTTGAATCATAGAAGACAAAACATCCGAGGACAATAAACCAAAAACAAAAGCGCAAACAGCGCCATTGATGATAAAGTACAAATCTTGAAGTGATTAGCAGTGATGAAATAATCACACACCCATATTGATAAAGTTGAAAGGTTCAGATGAAGGTAGGAGGTGGGTGTGTTGAATCTGCTGTGACAAATTTTGAACAGCACAGTTGGAGAAGGTCCACAAGATTTTCTATCAGATAACAGCAGGTATATTTGATTTACAGGCGAAAATGCTCTACTCCAAATGGTGCCATTTTCTCATTTTACAGTTTCAAGCCAGGTCACTCAACTAACTAACTCCGAGAAACGTATTGTTTTGACATAATTTCTATTCCATTCATGAAATGAGTTGCATGTTTATAGATTGAGGCTGCAACAATTTTAGTATATAAAGGAGTAGACGAAATGATAGTTAAGCAGGCAGCAATACTTGAGTATTGTATTCCAATTACCATTACCCATTACCAAGATGTCACAGAGTCCAAAGAATATTCTCTTGTCCCTGTGCATCATCGCTGCTCTGGCTGTAGTCGTGCAATGTGAATATGTCTGTGAGATTATGCCGAATATAACTATGGTAAGAGCGGAGTTCTTTGTTGAAGAGCAACTCACATTCTCTTCAGAACTATGGTGTTTTAGGCAAAACAGTCGACAAACGTCAAAGTGGTGGCAATGCACTGAAATTTATCATCCTATACACTCAAAGTATGCAGAGACATCCACTATTTGGTCGATTCAAGGTAACTCTGATTATTTAAGATCTGTAAAATTGTTGTTTGTTTCTTTTGCAATCCCTCATTTTTCTGATGTTTCTATTCTCCTTTAAAACTGATTTCTTGAAATTGCATTATACCTTTGATCAGTCATACAGTGTCGGAGATTTTGTTGTGAATACTTGCAAAATGAAGCAGTATTTATCGATGAGTTGTTTGCCTAAGCTGAGTAGAATTCATTCATTCTGCCTACGAGATGCTCTTAATCGTCTTCATTTTCTTAGGACATTTTCGTGTGTAAAACTGATTTTACAATGGCACATGTGTGTATTTATTGAGAACTCGGTTCTCGCCATTCTACTGCCATGGATGCACTTGCCAATTTTCTACGGTTGATTATTTATTTTATTCTTTTGTGTAGTGTATTGGTTTTCGGGCTATCATCTTTGGATTGTCAGTGACGAGCATTCTACCACTGACCCATGGACACATTGCGATCCGCTCTCCCTCTATTTAGAAAGCAGCTTATCCCTTTCTTCCGAACTTGGCAATTTCACAATTGATGATCACTGATATCTCCTGATGCGAAAGACGGTTAGAGTGAAACTGAATTCGAAGCAGTGCAAATGTCTACTTTAGAACTTTACCTAACATTTGTTCAGGCATAATTACGATAGCTATTCCGACCCTGAGAACATCTTTCAATTTTAGCTGTCACGATTGGCGGATACCGAATATCGTATTGTGGAAATGTGTTGTCTCACCTGGATAACTTTTCTGCGAAGTCTTCATTGTCTTTCTGGGTAACATATTCAACGAGGACTACAATATGCAATGAGCTTTAGGGATTCTCCTTGAGTTTGACAAATGTCTTTGCTAATAGAATGCAGCCTATGAAACAACAACAACGTGGGACAATCCTAAATTCGCATTCGGGTTAGTAAATAGAAGGCTACGATGGACTCTGAGCCAAGTAACATCATCTCACACAACACTTTCACATTCAGAAATGATTGATATTCAACCAACAGGACATTGCATCTTGGTTTTCTGTTTATCCATGAAACCGGTTAAGTAGTTGCACTCTAAACGCTCTCACCAACGCTCTCATCATAATTATTCTCCTGATTCAGATTCATAAAAAGGAATAAGTGTATGTAGGAAGCTTCTCACAAGACGCCTACCCGTGCAATCTGTATTCTTTTCAGTTGATGAAAATGCGATAAACAATTATAACGATGAAACTTAACAAAACGCTCTCATTGATATGATCATCTGTCTGTTTTATCTTGTAGACTGAAGTGGTGGAGAAGGCGCTTAATTTCTGGTCGAGAGCACTGAGTGTACGGAAACCACCAAACAGAAAACTCCTAGTTCAACGGTAGGTAGGCAATAACCCTGTATTCTGAACTGAATGGATATTTTAACTACGCATTCAATTCTCTTATTCTCCTGTTTTGATTCTGATTTATAGCAGAGAATACAGAATATAATATTGCTCACAAAGAGTCTTTAGTTAGAGAAGCATTGAAAACCGGAGAGTAGTGAGCAGCTGCTCTCTCTTTGTTTCTGAGACTCCCCAACACCACTCACCCAAGTATCTGAGAGATATCCAGCCGAGGAGTTTCAGGTTATGAGGCGAACTGGTATGTCATTCTGCCGATTGCCCATGAATTCTCACTTCTGAGAATTCGCTTAATGGTAGGATGGTCAGCGAATGTCTATTTTAGTTGTCTGCTTCTTAATTCAGGGAAATGCTCTAGGAGGTGGGGTTATGATTTGTTACCTGCTCCCCAGTGGATGACAATGTTCGCTCTGAGACTCGAACCAAGTACAAGTCACTTCAAACACCATAGATCTATCCACCAAGCCATTGGGTCGTGAGAAACGCTTTTTGTGCAACTGGTGTTATTTGAAATTATGCATTCACTTTTGTGACTTTGCGATGATATAGCTGACCACACTGGTCAGCTTCATCTTGGTACATGGGCTACTTGAGCAGGCACCTCAATATTACTAGTGTTAAGAACTAAAAGTTATTTGTTTGTAGGATTTGGGACCAAAGTTACATCCTCTTCGGAATCTGATGAATGCGAGCAAGTATACCGAAAGTATGCAAAAACACACGCGCCTGAAGAAACAATCCTCACTGGCTTCAAACACTGTATATTTTTCTTCTAAATTATCACAAGAACAGTTAAACTGGTTTTCATTCAATGTAAACTTGATTCCTCAAAGCATAAATGTATGTATGTATTTGAATTCTTTTTCAATAGAGGATGTGTCGAACCGTATATCTACACCGAACCAGTTTCAGGCAGAAAGTTTTGCAAAGACAAGTGTAAACCTCAAGCGAAATGCTACGAACATCCCATACCAGATCAGTTCGCCTCAGTAAGTTTTGTTTTTAGCTCATTTTGATGTAGGATGAAAGAGTGGTTAATAATTCATAATAAATAAGGAGGGAATACATCCTAAGGCGTTATTCAATCAATCCCACTGAAAACTATTTCCACTATGATTCCCGATTATGCATATGAACTGTAATTGCAGGGTTCTCAGACGAAACTGCCTGACAGTATTCGACGCGTTGATAAATCATTCAAGTACACAGATATTGTGATTTATGAACTAGATTTAGAACAGAATTATTCTGAAATGGTTTAAGGAAGACAATGAAATATGCAGTCTTATGCAGTCTGCATGCTGAAATTGCTCAGCATGCATATTTCTTTTACAAGAGACTGCCAAATCTTCACTTTGAGTAAGCAGCATCTACTGTATCATGCATTTTGGGCGTATATTCGTATCACTGTCATGACTGAGGTGAAATGCATTTCTGTTTCTTAGATAAAGCATCTGCATTTATGAATACACCTACAAAATACCTGTATCGAGGTTGCATATTTATTTGATGTGAATAATAGTCAGACAGTTTGGCTGCTTTTATCAAACGCTTGGTGGATATTACACCTGAACCTCCTCAAAACTAAAGAGAATATCCTCTACTTTTCTGTCCTTCACAAGTAATCTGCTTCTAAACTGCGTAATACTGGTCACTCACTACTTTAGTCAAAATTACACTGTTTCATCACTAAAATAAATACATCACCTACCTTTAAATCATAAATTAGAATGGTAAGCTTGTAAAAGACATTGGGTGGTTTGAAATTTATATTTCTGTGTAGATTTCATCACAAATCAACATCAGTTAGAAATTATTGAAAACTAGACAGTGGTGAACAGCTGTTTCGTTCTAGTTTGTATTTCTTTAGTGATGATGCACACCCATGACTTCAACAGGAATTCGACTGAGGAGTTTCAGTTTACGAGACTCAGCCCGTTCACCACTCAGTCAATTGGCCTGAAATTCACTGACCTGTGAATTCTGAATCTGTCAATTCATGATATAGTGACGTCTTCAACCAGTGATCATCACTTCTGGGTACAGGTTCAGGATATCCATCCAGTAGTTATTAGCGAACTGGAGGTTTCTGTAGGGATTTGTATCAATGAACCAGTGCTCTCTGTTTTGAAATAATCTCACTAACATCTGATATTCGTTCGTGAGTAAATCTGCACTAAAACTAATGGAAATCCTAACAAAAACCCACAGTGTAAATTATAATTCTACCTCGTTGCTGAAACAGTAAAACAAACAGGACGGGAGTGAATTGGCTTATAGAAGAGTGATTAAAATGAATTACTGAAGCAAGTTACTTCTAGGTCTTCTCGTATCCAGATAATTCTTTTTTATAGTAAGATCGTTTCACGTTTCCCAGTTCCGAATTGGACATCGTTTTTCAAGTTCAAGCTTTAAAGTTTCAGTGGTTGTGGTGATGGTGGTGGTGTTGCTCACAGGATGAGGCTGCTAGTCTCACGACCAATCTTTCTAACTTACTGGTGAGGTGAGAAGGAGTGCATAGACTGGGAGTCCTACCCAGGCCAGGTGCGTGACTGGCGAGCATTCTATCATTGAACCACTCACGTACTCACTGTCAGATTCTGTTCGTATCACTGAGTAGCCTTCGCCAATTTGTAACAATTTCATCAGATAACATTTCATGTGTTCACATGCATGTACCATCTTTATTTAAAAGATGGTTAACTATGCCAAAAACTACTTTCAAAATGAATTCAGTGAGTGAGTGGACGTCGTTTAACTTGACTCACACTGAGACTCACTGGAAGATAAATATGTGAGATAGGGATTCCTGATGGTAGTAGGGCAAATGTTGTCCAACCAAATATCTATGATGATTAAGTATATACACATACATGTATGTAGTTGTGCTAATTTGAAGGTCTTTGCAAAGTAATTCTGACAATGGTCATTTATTTTCGCGTATATCGACCATTTAAGGAATTCGATAGTAATAATGATGTAGTCACGCAGTTATCTGAACTGATTCAGAGAGCACAGACACATTGAAAACACTTCCTCGAGCTATAAACCTTCTCCATTATTTCAAAGACTACTTTCACGCTGAATATGATCATCTCTCACACTGATTATTAGTTATTCACTTTGTTTATTGATTGATTTATTCTCTTTCTTTCTGTCACACAACAAGGGATGTTCTCAGTCATCGGATGGTAGAAATTTCAAAGATGTGTATCGAGACGGCCCAGGATTTGCACCGAATGAATATGTGATATTTGTAGAGAGTGAAAATAAAGGCGGTTGTCTTAGTGGATCAACACTGGCGTTTGCTGGTCCATGTGAAATGCATCCAACAACTGACAGGTTAGAATGTTTATGTTTGTGTATCTGTATGTATATGAATTGATATTTATAAGAAACTCGAAACCAATGAAGCAGAGAGATGATACTGTTTGGTTGAATCTCGCAGGCCCCTTCCCCAGAAGCAGAATCAAAGCAGGGAAAATATAAACCTACATCTTCAAAGCCCATTGTAGTAATATATTAAAGTTTTGCGTTGACTAATAACAAATTATTCTCTGGCTACCTTACTAACTTGTTTGTAAGCAGTAAGCTTAAAATCACTCACCTAGACTTCGAACCTGTCGAGAATTGACGTCTACAAAACTGAGATATTTTACAACACAGTGATGCAGATTGTCACCATGCTGGTAGAGTTGGATGGAAATATGCTTTCAATGTTGAGCTACAGGTCCTCTTTCTGCATGACTAGAGCTTCAGCGTTGCAGAGAAGACGAGAGCTTATTGTTTTTAACAGGTTGTCCTTCACTCTGTATATTGCTTTGATGGGGGAGTTTGTTGAGTCAGAATAGCCAAGAGTTGACCAGGAGTTCGATTATCGCATTCAACTAATTTATTACAAGGCTGGATGTAATGTATGTATATATATAGAGAGAGGGAATGTTTAGAAAAGCAGAGAACAGGGGTTTTTGATTAAGTTGACTTTGCTTGTTGTTAATGTCCCCTTCTTTTCGTATTGCTTCAGACCAATTATGGGAGCAATCAACTTCTGCCCACAGAAAATGGAAGTAGATGAACCAGGAAAGACGATGTTGGTCGGTACAGCTATTCATGAGTTAGCGCATGCTTTGGTAAGTGACCGAAATCTCCTAATCAGTTGGCAGAAATGACGTTTCACATAAATCTAGACAGAATATCTAGAGAAGATCAGCCTAATATCGACTGAGTTTAATTTCTGTTTGACGTTTCATTCATGTGGTTCACAATGAAAGCCCGGCGACTTGTTCTGTCCTACTTGATACTTGTCAGCTGGATGTATATGAGTTTTAGAAAACGTCTAGTGTTCTCATTTGGCTTCAAACCAAGAATGTATCACTACAGTCTCTGGGAAGTCAAGAAGTATTCTAGTGACTTCAGAGTGCTATTCTTCTACAACATGAATGATTTCATACGGCATGAATATGCTCACAATCCCAAATCGACATTTCTGACTGAGAGCATGCACTGTCGTCAGTTGATATTGGACGCCATATAGGCGACTCCTTTACCACGTATCATTGAGTGAACATTGTAGTGAAGACATTAGGGTATTTGTCCGAATAGTCTATATGCGAAATAAATCCAATGAATTAGTGAAAATGCAAGTGTAAATGGCTCAAAAACCAATTCTTGACTGATCATAATGCAGTAGAGTAAGTTATTAGTTGATTTAGCATGTAGAACATCAAGCAAATCAATTGCTGAAATGGTTAACCCTGTGTTGGATTGAAACACTGGCAATTCAGTCATCGTATTCAACTTGTTCCTCATAGTTTCCTCTTCAAACAAATATACAAGAATCGTTAGGTACATAGTGTTGTGATTTCTCTCCTTCGATTGTATCCAGCAAATAATTTATTGATTCCTATGATGCAAAAATCTTAAGAATATGTTTGTTGTCATTAATTCGTGCATCGGTGGCTTGGTGTTAGAATGCTCACTAACCAAACATGTGCTTCGGAGTTTGATTCCCGGCCGACGCACTCCTTTCACTGGCTAAGTCAGTAATAAGACTGGTAAAGAGGGAAGGTTGGTCGAGAGGCTAGCGACCCAACTCCGTAGAAATAAACACCACTGCCACCGAAACTTCGAAGCTCTAGCTTGAAGCCCTATATTCCACTGGTAGCGTAAAGGAATGAAATGATAGTTTGCTGGTAAGCACTTACAAGGTAGAAGACTTCATTGACAGAGATTCCTGAATAACATCTTATGTCCAACTGCAATATCTCCCACACTGCCGCATAGTCGCGAGCTCATTAACTACATTCGGTGAGCATTAGATGATTTTTTATTAACACAACGGAAACTTGACATATGTAAATCTCGTCAGACAATAGTAATTAGTAATCATACTTTTATGATGGGATAAAATCAAAGAACGACAATTACCAGAATATATATACAAATAACATTGGAAAATTATATTTCTTCACGTGTCTATCAGGAATGAAATATGCTCCAAACATCATCAGAAGGTAATATTATCATATCGTTTTGCCGTTTGTAAGAAAATCTTATTCCACCATCCATTTCTGCCTCACCATAGATAGCGATTAGTGGTTCCATTATCATACTAACAACTTTACATCTGTCTTCATTTTCCAAATTAATCTGTAGGGATTTGTTCGAACTAGCTATGCTTTAATGCGTGATGAGAATGGTAATCCCAGAACACCGAGAGATCCGAAAACAGGCAAACCGCCAATGAATGATCGCGGACAATATGTACCGAGGTGAGACACCTTTTGCTTCCCTGTGCACTTCTATTGTCCAGATAAATTTCAAAGTAAAATTTTAGGTTTTCTCTAAAAGTTGATGATGAAAAAATTGAGAAACTGGATGTAATACTTCCTTGAAATTGTAATCCGTGGTGGCCGAATACCAGTAAACTGGAGATCAACATGGAGAGGACAGAATTTGTCAGTTTGTATTCAGCATAATAAATCGAAATAATAATGAAAATTGAAACAATGCGGCAATAGAAATAGTCAATCACCACAATCGATTTATCAATGCGAACTCCGTCCTTACTTAAAATGTTAACCTATTCATCAGTGTGTTAGTGAAATACTGAAATCGCTGTGGATGAATAAGGGAATCAATGTCGATGATGAATTCAACACGAATGACGTACTGATGGACTGTGTGCAAACAGGAGATATTTCAACCTGTTATTATTAGTGTTTTCATGAATGCATTCACTTCAAGAACAACATGCCGGTGTGTTCGACAAATAAGACGCTACTCAAATGTTTGGTTTCCGATTTTTCCTATATCATAAGTCATCGTTTTCAAAGCTAGAGATTGTTAGTGGTGTATTTATACAGATATATAACAGTAGGTGTGTCGGTCCTGATAATTGCTACCACTCTCGTCAAGCTTTAGATTTGTCGACTTGTCTTACCTTAGGGATTTGAGTGGTCAAAGTGAGACATGAATTCTATTCACCTACATTTTTATTCCTTAATATTCTGTTATGATTTTTATTCAATTAGGTTCTTAGTGGAACACAGAGTTTCAACAGCACCTCTCCACTTCATGCTTTTCTTTGTAGTCCTCTTTATTTTGTTTCACAACTAACCAATAACTTTCAACTGTTCCTTATACCACCTCCTCAATATCATCTTCAGATATCCGCGTCATCATTTCCTATTCAGATTTCACTCGAGGACATGGCGTGAGATGTCAGTGTGTGTCCAGCAAATCTTCCTGTTTTCTTTGGTATATCTATTGGGCAACAGGTTCTTGGTTTGTTCATTCCCAGAGTTACCTATCGCTTACTCTTTCTGTTCGCAACATCTGCTCTTCAGTTTACAGCCGGTGAAGGTGGTTGTTAGTAAAAGTCTTCATCCAATTCATAACGCCTGTGACAAATCTCTGAATCATATAGAGACACTGACTGACTTGAAATTAGTGTTGAAAATCCCAATCGCTTACTTTATGCTGATTGCATCTTGATTCCAGACTGATTTCGTAATAATGAAGTTCTGTATTTTCTCTCTAACCCTAACTCGTTTTGGTGACTTCATCCGTGCTGTTGCCTGTCGTTGAAATGATGGTACTTGTATGCGTGAGGAGGGTGACCTCTTTCAAATTTCCCCATTTGATAGTGACTGGTGCTCGTTGTTTTGGATTCGGTATCTTCATCACCTCTGTGTTCTCTTTGTTCACTTGACGTTCCGTCCTCCCTGCCAGCCATTTCTAACAATATGTTGATCTTTATCTTGTACATCTTCCAGCTCCTGCGTCAGTTAACATAAATCGTTCACAAAGTTCGAATATTTTAGAGTTTTCCAGTCGACTCAATAAATACCAGTCTTCTCGCCCCCTGCGTGATTCAGTCCACCCCAATTAGAAGTCTCATTGATATTCGAGTGTCAATAATGTAAAATTCAGTCATTTTCTTGTCCCTGTAGTTAAGCATGATGTGTAGACATCTTCTGTTGGTGAGACTAAATATTTACGAAACAGTAAGTAACGCCAGTAACACAACGTGAGGTGATACTTACAATATTAACGATCAGAGAATGAATGATATGGCAAGAAAACAGATATATATATTATATATATTATAGAGCTAATATCACCAAAACACATGAAAACAGAACTGGAGCGTAGAAGCCGTTGTTCATATTAGTTTTTACGTCTTCAAAAATATCGTCTATATTGTGTGTTTCAGTAATTCACTCAGATGAACTTGTTGTTACATTCAAGTGTAATTTCATTGGAATTCGATTGGTTTCAAGTTTGATCATTGATGGCGATTAGTTAGAAGAACACTGAATACCAGAGAGTAGCGAACTCCCGTTTCCTCTTACTTCGAGATTCTTCAGTGTTATGCACCCATGATCCCACTGGGGATCGAAGCTATGACTTTTTTACCACAAGGCAGTTCCGTCCGAGATGTTCAATGATGAATGAGTCCACGTTGTAACCTGAATGTCCTGAGGTAGGTCCCCTATGTGCTCATGAGTGCATTCCACTGAAGATTGCCAAATGTGGACGACCACTTCTTGTGGAACAAACAAGACAGAAAATTTTATAGTTCTAGTTAACGAACATCATCTTTCGCATTTGAGAAAGTTGAAATTTCTGCTTTGTGCATTTATTATTTTATCTTTTAGTGACAGCACTGTTAAACTCATCAATCGTCCATGGATTTCAGCTGTGGGATCGTTCAGCAAACAATTTTTATCCTTTGTCACTCCACAACTATTGGTATGTTTACTTACAAAAATATTGTGACTTTATCTGAAATATCACGTTAAATAAACGGGAATAACCTATGAAGATTCAGTATTTAAACATAATTACAATGTAATTAATAAAAGCTTTCATTACTCTGAAGTCTTTGTGCAGGACAACATCATTCAGCGTCAAAAATAAGATCGGGATTTTCAACTCCAATGTGAAGTCAGTACTACTATACGGATCAGAGACTTGGCGTGTCACAAAGAGCACCTCAAACAAGCTACAGACCTTCATTAACAGATGTCTTCGCTCAATACTCAAGATCAGATGGCCGGAAAGGATCAGCAACAAAGATCTCTGGGAGCGAACCAACCAGGAACCCATTGTGAAACAAATAGGCAGGAAAAAATGGAGATGGATTGGCCACACTCTGAGGAAACCAGCAAGTGACATCACTAGACAAGCCCTCGAGTGGAACCCGAAAGGGAAGCGGCGAGTTGGTCGTCCAAGGGTGACCTGGAGGAGATCATGTGAAGAGGAGATGAAAGCATGTGGGCAGACCTGGAGCCAGGTGAAAACTCTAGCAGAGAATCGAACGCAATGGAGACGCATGGCTGAAGCCCTATGTTCCTCTAGGAACTAAAGGAAATAATAATAATATTAATTAATAAAATTAAAATTACTGAAACATCAAAACCCATGATCTGTACTTTTCAGAACTATAATTTCGAGCACTGTGATTACATCTAATTCAGCAGGTAATAGTAATATCGGTTTGGGGACCATTAAAAACACCATTCAGCAGTGGAGTTTGCCAGCTGACCATTTACCCACTGGGATGGCAGCCAGTTTTCCATGAATACTAACTCTCCAACAAATCGTAGTATAGCAACACCAAAGGCAAATTTATTCGACGACTATTCCTCACCATATCTGAATTGTAAAACCAAGTGTGATCACTTAACTTCATTTATAACTGCTATAATAAACATGACTGAGTAGTGCCCTAATATGCACCTGTCGGTGGTTATGAACTGTGATTACCAACCTAGTATAAAGTATGTTGCGTAGCATCACACGTTTTGTACACGTTTCCTTAATTCCCATCGGAACGTCTATACAGTTCAGAGGAATACCTTAACGTAATTCAGATCCAATACGAAGTTTGAGTAATATAGAGCGTTTCACCGAAAAGTTACTACATATCCACAAATCTCGAATAGCTGATTTCTTTACAATACTAAAAGGCTTTATTTTATTTCATTTGACAAGGCTGAAGGACGTAAACACTATAACTGTCCTAATCTGGATGGGATTGATATAGAGAATGAAGGTGGTGAAGGAACCGTTGGCACACATTTTGAAAAACGCACAGTTGGTGTAAGTCAATAACCTGAAAACTTTTATTAACTTTGAAGATGTATTTGTCATTGTTGTTAAACAGTATTCAGCAATACGTCGTGTGATACCATGCTCTTCCATCTGAAGCAATATCAAATCGTAAAGGATACTTTTCATCTCATTTCCTTTGAGTAGTGCTTTGAATTACGAGTAACACCTAAGTAAAATATGTGCGGGTCCATGTAGCGACTCGAGAACATTATTAGATGATTAGAACAATAAATTATGGAAGAGAGTTTGTGCATCATACTGAATAGAAATTTAGGTAGCCTGGTGATTACAACACGTCACTTCTGCTGGCGTAGAATCAAACAGAACTGAGATCGAATTTTTCATTAGAACAAAACGACAACGTGTTAGGATCCGTGCTCGTTTTAGCAATTCTCAGTGCTGTTTAATACAATACAAATATACAAAATGCCTCAACACTATTTATTACAGGATGAAATTATGGCAGGTGTAACTGGCGTGAAGACAGTCGCATCACGATTGACACTGGCATTCTTTAAGGATTCTGGGTGAGTTAAAAGACGAAAAGCGTTTTGTTTGAGGGATCTGTGCAAGTAAATTCTTACGAAATATATACTATTTTCATTATGCTTCATATAAGTGTTAATGTAAAATTGTTTTAGCTCACTGTGTGTGCCATACAGCTAGCAGAATGTCTTCTTAGTGGGTAAATTAATTCTGACCTCTTTAGGGATGAATATTAAAATGACATACCGTTTTACTCATTTCATTTGGTCGATGATGGTTGGCAGTTTTATTCACGTCTCAAGACTTGGCGTATTTGGGCCTGCTCATATAAATGTACCTGCATTGTAAGTGGGTGATGTTTTTCGCAGTGATACTCGAATTCAGGATTCATCGTTTCGAATATCTGAATATTATCCATTAGGCCATTACTATGCACCAGGTAATGGTTGTTATTTCTTGTAACTATTATTTTTAATTTTATGCTGATTGACCTTGTTGAACTGAAATGTCGAATTTCTGTTGACATGTTGGCTTTCAGTGCTGACGCTTTGACAACAACTTAATGCTAGTATGATGGTATTTTTTGTTTGGAAAGATAAATTCGAGTTCAAGTTTCAAAAGGAGCACCATGGATGAATATGTGTGAAGGCAAATCCAGCTGATGAGTCCCGAGTAGCAGTTTTAATAAGTTTTGTGAATTACACTTTTGACTCGCATCGGTTAGATTAGATTATCTTAAACTGGAACCCTAATCGAAGCGTCAGTAGAGGAAAATTTCGATTCAAAAAACCAATCAACGGGAAATTCAAGATAGAAATCTCAATAAATTTCAACCATCTCCTTCATGTCTAAATGAGTAGTTGATCCATGATTCAATTAATATGGGAGAGATGTTGCTTAGTCACTAAGAAAACTCAGTATTGCAAAAAGAGTACCTCAATAACACAGTTGTAGAGATATAGTCTAAACATTCAACCATTATGGACGTGATGAATAGTTATTTATTGATAGATCAAATAATATGATCACGGATTTATACCAGCTAGAGAACCACTGAAAACCATGAGGTAGTACTCGACAGCCGTTCCATCCTAGTTTGTGACTCTTCGTCAGTACGTGCCAATGACTCCAATGGGGATCGAATCCAGGACCTTCAGACTAAGAAACTAAGCTCGTCGATCACCCACCAACTTGGTTCAGAATTCAGTGATGCTACCACTTGACAATATCATCGATGCATATTTGTCCTCAGACCCAATCTGCCGAACCTCACTGGTCACAATATGTCACAAGAGTCTCATTTGGTAATATAACATTGAACGAACACTCTTCAACCCTATTCTACTATACCTGACTTTATATCACTGGGTTAATTGTAAGTGAGCGAGTTGTACTTCAATAAGAGTAATAAATGAGAGTAATATAAACAGTTACGTAAAACACTTTCGTTTACAGTTAGAAATTGTCACAATAACGATACATAAGGTAATACTCGAATTATGTTTCCCTTTTCACACATACGAATTCTCTTATTGGATGCTTATGGCTGTATTTCCTTTTTCCAATGATAGTTGGTGGGACGTCGATTTCTCACTCGCTGAAAAATGGGACTATGGCAAAGGACTCGGCTGTAGCTTTGTAATGGAAAGCTGTTATGCGTATATCAGCAGAATGAAGCAACAGTAAGTCATCCAATGCATGATCAGTGAGTGTCATAGTGAATGTTTACAGATTATACTATTTGCTCGAATGGAAGTACACTCGCTTTGATTGCATAATCTTACATTTATTCACTGATTGGAAGATGAATTCAAATTGATATTGACATTTTGTGATATTTCAGGGGAAAGAGTATTGAACCGTATTGTGAAGAGAAGAGTGATTTGATGTGTTATCACAAAACCGCCTTTGGACTATGTTCTGTTGCTCAGTTTACTACAAGTTTACCTCCACCTGAGCAATATTTCAGAGGTATTCCTAATCAAGGCGGGAGTAGTACACTGGTGGACAGATGTCCGATGGTTCAGGTTAGTGCATTCAATGTCTAATCTTTAAATCTAATATCAGGTATTCTTCAAATTATGTTCTATAATTAGGAATTATAGTTGTCGGTAATATTTACACGCATATGTTGAAGTTTATTAACCTTAATCTTCACTGAAATGATTTCTTTCCTAGATGGAAATGGAAATTCTCGAAGTAGTTTATGTGTGTTTTTATTTCCACAGAATAATTCTCTTTGAACCACTGGACATCCTCCAAATTAATATATATATAAAACTTGATCATATAATTCGCCAATTAATTTGTTGGCTTGCTTACAAAGATGGAATGACTGAAACCCCAAATAAGATTCTTACCTAAGCAGATATAGGAGTGTCATTAAAAGCTAAAAACTCATTTAGAAATGAGTTACGTCGGTTAAAGTATTCTGTGGAGCCCACTTAACGAAATATCTAGTATATCCAGTTGCCTGTAATGACTGTCAGGTTCGATACATAGTTCTAGATAGTAGGACGGGGTCAGTTATTTCAGTTGAGTGCAAAATCTAGCGAAACATATTTTAGTTCGCCATAACGAAATAAGAAATCTAGAAAATAGCTTAACCGTGACATTTCGTGCAGTTGCATTCAAACATAGAATGTGACATAAAAAAGGGACAGTATTAAAATCTGATGTAACAGGGTTGAGTGACAGATTGATAAGTGAAGATTTATATACTGGTAATGTGTGCAAGACACATGATTCAGCATTTCTCCCCAACGTCTGAGAAATTCAACTACCCTTTCGACGATAGGAATATAAGAAATAAAACTATGAAAATCAAGTTTCAAAGTTGTGTAGTTACAGTTGATATGATTATGAACATTGATGTGTGTTCGAAACTTGATATAAGTATAAAACTTGGGCACTGTGTTGGGGCATAACTCCATTATGGATTAGATTTTATATTGATAAATCACACAGTGTTGTACAGTAATATTAACACATGATAACTAATCATATGAAGTTGATATGATTATGAGCAATAGCTTATGCTCGAAACGTCATCAGTTAATATTACTGCACAACACTGTGTGATTTATCAAAATAAAATCTTACATATAATGGAGTTCTGTTCAAAACTTCCTTATTCACTAAGTAATAATTTCTTACGAAAATAGTAGAATAATCGTTTGATAGACTGATTGAACAAACGCATTTCGGACATTCTTTGGTTTGAAGCAGATAGGTAGTAGCATTTTGAGAAATATTATGAGAAGAGTTATGCATTTCAAATATTCATATTTCGATATCTCTTCGTTCATTTATTGACTCACCTTATGGACGAATAGCCGATGAAAACATTCTTTGAAGAGCCTCTGATGACATACTGTAACCATGATTTAAACAGACAACATGGTAAGCTTTTTCAAATCTGTATTACTCAAAGTTGTTAGCATTATTATTATCATTATTATTTCGAATGGAACATAAGGCTTCAATTGAACACCTCTATTTCATCCCGTTCTCTGCAGCTGTCTTTAGTGGGCTCCACGATTGTCTTTAAGCTCTCATCTCCACCTGACACAATCTCCTTCATACCATCGTCGGACGCTCAACGGACGACCATTCGCTTCTACTCAGGTGTCTGACAGGTAATGCCATTCCACGGTATTCTCACTGTGTGTGTGATCCATCTCCACCTCCCTCGGAACATTTGTTGAGCTATAGTTTCTTGGTTTGTTGGTTCCCAGAGATTCCTATAGCCTGTCTCCTCTGGCCAACATGTCTGACCCTCCGTTGATATGCTTGAAATATATTTGACATCAGAAGAACGTGAATGTTTGTCAGAGATACCAGCTGACACTCTTTTCAAATGTGATATTTAAGTATGGTACCTGTCAACTAACTCTTCAGCTAATGGTTACCGAATCCATTTCCATTAGACGAAGAATATATACATATGTATATTTAAAGAGAATCCGTTGATCACCATATCTTTGTTACAGTTGTCTTAGGAAATATCACAACTGGTGACTAGAATTTCATTCCATGTGACTGCAAGGCGTCCACTTCTTAGTCAGGATTCTATGCCTTATTAAAAATAAATGTTTTCTTTAGATTAGATTATTGCTTCTTGTGGATTTCTTTCAAAATCCTAGGGTAAATACTTTCAACTTAAATTTGTTGTCATGCGTCTAACCACTTAATACTGTAGAGGAAGCTTTCATATGGTGAAAGTGAATTACTTTTAGAATTTTAATAACTTATGAATTCGAAATTAATATCACTAATCAGAGTTCATGTATAATAAATTCACTTACATTGTATTTTCTTTGTAGCTCAAAGAGGAAATATGTTCGGTCAAGATTTCGGCAATAATTCAGTATGTATTAGGCATAAAGGAGCTTGGGAAGCCAGAATGAATGGGTTGGTTTCAAGAGATGCTCGAATCAAAGCCACTTGTCATCAGGTATGTTTTGAAGAATGCAGCCCTATTATGGTGATATTTTGAAGTCAGACAGGAACCAATGATATTCTCTTATAAGCTCAAAGACACAAGATTTCATCGCAGTCCGTCGTTATATCTGTGAAGTGCTAAGAGATTATTGTATTTAGTGGGTAAAATGGCAGCCTGCTTAAATTGCTGGGCTATCTAATGATCTACATAGCAGAATGCATCAACCGTTCTCAGTTATACTTTGTATTGAGCGTCTATCTACTCAATACTTGAAGAAGAATCTTTACACACATGAATGACTTTCAACATACCACTTGGTTTGTCTTGAAGTGACAAATATGTAAGGAGTGGGAGCATGTTGGAGAGAAAAACGTAATTCCTTCCAACCGTATAATGTAGATGAGTGTTTCACTTGAAGATTCTAATTAGGGAGTAGATAATACCAAGTTGAAAACTCTGTACTGTATGTGAACATATTGCTCAGAATAAAGTAATTATTGTCATTAAAATTTATTATGAGTGATCTACTTTGCTATGTTGAGCATTTACACTTCTGTGTAATACATGGGGAGTTTTTCTATATAGTAAATCAGAAAAGTGAATAAATTTCTGTCAATTTTTATTTAACACATTTACAGATTTCTTGTTCTGGTGGTCTCAAAGTAGTTGTCGGTGGACAACCATTCCCCTGTCAATCAGGTGTGGCAAGAATTCAAACGAAGCAGATTACTGGGGAGGCTATCTGTCCACCACCAAATGAAGTTTGTGGAGTAAGAAACATTTACATGGGAAATAAATTTTTTGTGTGTGTCTAGTTCTCTCTTGTGATGGAAAGCACTCATTTTCATGCTTCACTAAGAGTGGAGTCTTTTCGTTGACTGTGAGAAACTGTGAGTAGATGTACCAAGCAGTGATCTTGACAGATTGTGTGTCTGTGTGTGTGTGTGTGTCAAAGTTGGCTGGAGTATGACATTTAGAAGACATTAGTGGAAGTCATTTCATATTTTTCATTCTGACATCATAAAATCGGCCCAACGGCTGTGTAACTACTACTACTGTGACGGTTGAAGACAAGAGGCTTGGTGACGGAATGTCTACTTGTAATTTTGGTATGGTTATATAGCGAAATTATTTACACCTTATCTGAAAATCGTCATTTGATGCACAGATCTTCCATGTTGTGCTACTTCTGGCCACCGCTTTATGATTCTTTGACTTCTTTTCGTGTCTCATATGTTTTCCCGAAACCTTGAATAATTTGCTCACTTTGACTTCAAACCTAAGTCTCCGCTATTTAACATTTCTATGCCGATGAACATCTCTGTATACACCAGTAATAAATCTTATCAGTGGCACACGCCACAATATTACTACAATAATTAACTGGAATATAAGTACATTTAGAATATAACCATATCCTGACATAATTCACTCGCCACATAAATCGAGTTACAGGAAAGCAATGAAGATTTTGAAACTGCTATTCGGATTTTGTGAAAGTTTTTGTAATTTTATATGCCTATCAAATCCAACAATATAAACCTGGTCCTGTCATCTTTACCAGTTAGCCAACTTGAAAAAGTAAAAGTAACCTCATGGTGATGAACGGTCATGACGTAGCTATATATAAACTATGACATGGTAAATTCTGGTTTAATATTACGACTCTGATAAAGCTATTAGCAGCATTGAATAGCGAAGCGTCAGTAAAAACAATAATATCTTTTCGCTTTTCATTCAATGAGAAATACAGAAACATTTGAAATAATTAATATCATGTACCCAATGCCTAAATTTTTTCAGTGTTAAAAGTAAACTTGGTTTGGGCATTTACATATGTATATGTATATAGCTTTAATTGCTCAATGGAATAAAATTCTCTACATTGGAAGTTGAATGTAAACATTTTGGAATATTCCAGGACTGCTTTAAATATAAAAGAGTGAAACGTAAATTCAAATCACAGTTGAACAGGATACAAGGATGTTTTAATCCCGAATCACATGCACAGTTATATAAAGTCAGATGGGATGAGTTTACACAATCAAAATTAATCTGAAAGCGTATGTAAAAGTGAGGTTACTTGCTTGAGTACTAACCTTCATTCAAATATTTCCACTCAGAGATTACAGGTATGCGCCCAAAGTTCACTGTTGTTATAACTGTAGTATAAGGACAATATCTGTCACCACAGTTTCAGTTGAATACTATATCTATATCCATCCACCCAGATTTTATAATTTTCATTAATTATTTTGTTTTCCAGAATAAGAGAAGATGAAAATTACGTGTTGTGTGATGGACAGTAACAATCCTGTGTTTTTGTAATTAATTATGCACTCATTGCTTTATTTCAACTGCTTGTTTTATATTAACTTACATCCATCTTTCCTTGTAAATTTTATGTGTTCGCGTGTCTAATATATACCTATTTAATAAAATTTCTCTTCTTGTTAATATGAATTATGATATAAAACAACACACTGACATATTCATTTAGGCTACTTGAAGAGATGGAGATGAGAATTCTTAGAATTATGTTGTGAAGTACAAAATTCCATTCATTACTTCATCGAGTTTATTAAAACTCGAGAAGAATTTCTGTTGTTCTAGTTGAAACCTACTAGGATACGTTTCAAACTGATGTTAATTTCAAGGGAAAGAGAAAATTTAAGTCTCGTTGAGGTGTTACATTAAACCTCATAAAAGTAGTGTTGATGTTCTTCATTAATAGTGGATATCCTAGAAGTGTCACAGATTTTTCTGAGGCCCAAATGACAAAACGACTTCCTTTTCGTCTAATTATCATCTGTCTGTATAGAAGGGTCAATATTTGCCATTTGAAAGTTTTGTGATCTTAATTACATACATACCTACAAACCAAAACTTGAACATTGAAGAAATGCAGTCAAGAATTTCTTTCCAAAGGCAACGATGTTGTGCTTTAAAGATGTGATGAAAAATGAATTTAGAAAAGCTTGTACGACTATGATGGATATCCCAAACAGTCCGTCAAGATGTGCTTTAAACCTTCGTGGCAAAGATTGTCATTCTAAGGTGATGAATACAGATACCTCTCTAAGTTATCCGACTGTAAAATAAATAATAGTATATAAAGCAGAAAAGATGCGACCTACTTAAATCACTGAGCCATCAGAATGTTTATCCATCGAAATGCTTGAATTCTTCTGCAATTCTTATCGTTTTAACCGTGCAACTATATTAAATGACCAATACATGAAATCGCGCATATATTTAATTAGTTTCCCTCCATATGCTGTGCAATTTTTCGAAGGAATTGGAGAAAACATGTATGTGACTGGGTGTCTCCCCATATGTAGCAACACTATGACAAATAATGTGCCTCAGAAAATTGTTTTACACTTAATTTCTGTATTAAGGGGAAATATTTTGGAACTAAATACTCTGAAAATTTCTGTAATATATGTTCACATCTTGCCTGACGTAAAGCTTTATTGGGTAATGACATTGCATGGTGTTGTCCTGAAATCCATCTATTCAATTACTAGTGTAACAGTATCATGCTAGTTTTTTATTAGAGAATTTTTCTTGATATTCTAGGGATGAATTCCCTATACATCTCTGTTTTCGCCGAGTACAGATTTGTTTTACTAATCCTGAGAAATGAGAACAGTCATTGACTGCAAATTACACAACACCATTGTTTTTAATTGGGTCCCTTGGAATTTTTCGCTCGTTCCTTTGTTCCTCAACATACAGCTTTAATAAATTACGAAGAGTTATAGATTTTGTAATCCAACTTGTAGGTGAGCAGAACATGAATTGTCCTTAAAATCAAGAGTATCCAGACACTTTCTGATAAAGAATGCCATTTCCTAAATCGACTGAAATGGGCTGTGGGCTGAGAAAAGACAAGAATACGTTAGTCAGATGGGAAGATTCTAGAAGATAGTAATAATAATTCACTTTATTCCACAACAATAACAATTTACAGCATGGAATTTTCAGCGTTTCTTTTACATATTGCAATAATTTAGCTCTGTTTATAATTATATAAATGTACAAAAATGTTAAAATATTGATAATTAATAGGAAAAATAAAAATAAAACCCAACAAAATCACACCATTGCTAGGTCACAGTGAATAATAAATAAATACTATAACAAATAACACATGCATTAATATGCATCATTACATTTTATAGTTTAGTTATTGATTTAAAAGTTGTGAAAGTTCTTTTCTGATATTTATCTCTTCACACAATACACGTGCCAAATATGGTACGGTCAAATTTTTATATTTTGTAGTAGGAGCATAAATGTTTATGAAATTTCTTCTGGTCTTACCCGAAGAGATGCAAGGAAACAAATGTGAATAAAGAGGATGTTCACTATCAGACAAGATAACTTTAGCTAAGTGTTTACAAGAATTCATGTGCCTATTGACAACAGAGTCAAAGGGATAGCACTGACAATACTTACAGCCTTCAATGTTCTTCGTAGTATTATGTGGTCTTTCTTGAGTAGCCCAGGGAAGAATAATGGAGAACATTAAAGAATGATGGGCAAAACACATGAATTAATAAATTGTATGAGAACAGATTGGGATAAACCTGAGTGCCTCAACTTCTTTATTTAATAAGTCAGACGGAAAACTTTCTTAGAAACTATAAGAATGTGAGACGACCACAAAGGTTTGAAGAGAAACTGATGCCAAGGTGAGAAACACTTGACTTACTCTCTATCATGGTACCATCAATATTACAACAATCATGAGATTGGATCAATCCATGCATATCTTTTTCACTTCTCAAGCTGAAATCAACAGTATTACATCTAGTTGTAATCTCAATAAGGCACGAGAATATCTTAAATTATCTCAATGACTTTGTATCATAGAAATTGAATTCCCGTAGAATTCGTTATTCCATATACATATGTAGAGAGCCAGCCACAAAGAGGGATAGACAATAAAGCAGCGAGATGTATACTTAGTTCCAGTGACTCTTCAGTAAATAGGAGTCAAGTAATTCACTCTGAAGTGGCGACTGAAGTCTCAACAAACCATGGAGTACAGGCTAAATAATTCAACTTGATTAATTTGTATCACCTACCTGTATCACGCTGTTTCTCCAATATTTTAATATCTTACGCATTATATAGACAATTGTATTCAAATGACCCAAATATGTGCATCAATACATTCTACGATAGACATGAAGTTGTAGGGGATCAAAGAAGCCTATCAAATCAACTGAACGTCAGTCATTTCTCCGTCAATGTTATCCTGACCTAAGTTGGAGCATTTTAGTCCATTATTTTGAGTCACCTGACATACTAACTCAATCTTACTTTAGTTACTGTCTAATTAAACTTGTTTCTATATTTGGTCATTCTTGTATTACCTAATTAATTATCTAAACTTGACAAACCTCATGTACACACACACACAAAATAATTGTATATAAATGCGATTGTACAGCTATGTGAATGAATTCACCGCTGAAAAGAGTCTCTTCGCTGAACGTCTTCTCTTTTTCTGTACGACTCAATGGAGATTTTTAAGCTAATGACCAATTTTTTATCCGTGCATGGTGAAATATTTAATTTTCAAGGGACAAAAGCTCGGAAAATTCGTTGTGGTGTGTGTTTATCTACTTGTACACTCTCTTCAAATCATCGTCAATGAATACATCTTTCATCAGCCGTAAGTTTTATATTCTCCCTTCGCGAGTTGTGAGGGGGGCATGTTCAGAGCAGCCTGGCTACCATGTTAGATGGGCCAGACAAAAGAGTCAGCATATAGTGTGGCTAGCACTCAGGTCTAGAAGGATTGATAACCACATATCAATCGTCAGCATTATGTCTAGACGAAACCAATTGGGAAACGGGTTTCCTAGAAGCTCATAGCGACAGATAGTTAGTCAATGTACATAAATGCTTCTGTCACAGTGATCTGGAAGTAGGTCAGCATTTCAATGGTCGGCCAAACTCCTCAGTGCATTTCAAAATGTTGTGAACAGTGAAAACAGTGACATTACGTCAGTAGTAACTGAAATGATGTGGCGATGAATTATGCACAGTTGATGTGTTTGAAAATAAAAGGAAATGTTTTACGATTCGATCACTTGGAACCAATGAGCTAATATCTTTGAAATCTTTACAGAACCGATTAGTAGAAAAGATCAAACATACAAGATGAATCATATTTAAAAGAGAAGTAAAGTAACGTAACTTTTGTTTACACCAGTATTAGCAATCAAACTATTTGTCAGGTGTTCTCAGCTGAAGACGTAATTAGTCCTGATTTGTCTTCGCATTTGTGCCAAGCGACTGCCTCATTTTCGACAGAATCCAGTTCCTGTGAATGGTTTCACATTCCAATTCAATCTTGAAAAGGCAAGGAAAAAGAAGTTCAAGAAGAGCAGAATGAGCTGGTTGTAATATCTTACGCAATAATGTAAGTGACAAAAAGTATTCGTGGGAATACCAAAGAATTTTGATGACAACCAATGTGAGAAGGGTTCTGTGTCATCATGATCTCATTACAGCTGTCAGACTGCATTTGTTTCCCTTCATCTGGACAATATTCAACTCACTCACTCAATCTCCTTCTTTCTCTCTCTCTCTATTTGAATAACTTGCCACTTCCACCAGAAGCAGCTATCCTAGAGATGAAACGTACTCTGAATCAGAACAGTTGTCGCTTTCATATTCTCAGACACTTTATACTCCATAGAAAGCAGGATTGGTGATCCTCGTGGCCAAGCATTGACAACAGTTGTAAGTGGGATGAATTTTGCCCATGTATATAGAACAACTGCGAAGGTGTTGTTGTAGTATTAGTGAGTAAGCAGATTTCAACATTCACAAATTCAGAACTAGATACAGTAAAATTTCTGTGTGCACCGACGTTCCACGTGAATCCTCATTCGAAACCACAAGACGTAGTAAATCACTCGTTCAGTATTCCGAAGGTGTCTCTGTGTGCAATGATACGAACACGGACGACTCTGCAATTGGATACTCCTGTCATTTACAGTTAGTTCATATTGCTCTGTTGTGATCTCACACAGGTGAGTGCATTTCAGTATGACGTCCACTGGTCAATATCAGTTACTTTGCCCGATATGTCATGATCGAACATTCTTAAGTTTCTTGCAGCTGTGTCTTGAAAACACGCTTGAAATGATTTCATGGGTTTAAGCATTATTTGCTATTCACTTGTATGTCATTTGATAATTCAATAAATCATCGAACCGAGTTTTGTTTACACACCACATGAATTACTTCCATTTCTGTCCATGTCTGTCTACTTTCAGTTATTGTTGAATGTGTGAGGATATATACTACTGATAAGTAGTTAGATGTCAGTAACTGGACAACACGCATATGAACCAGCAGTGTTTACTTGACACATCAATTTGACGTAAACGTAGGATAGCTAGTTTCGCTTGTACTGCGTCGATTTCATCAGTGGTGTGTCCGGCGTGAATCAGCCGAGAAATCCAAATCAGTTCTAACCATCTGAAATCCAGCCAGCTAGTAGGACGAACTTGTAATCAACTGGTCCAAATTAGTTTGGAAATCGCAATCGATCTTTTAGGTGAAAATTATCCAGTTCGATATGATATTTCACCATGGTTTCCTGAGGAAACAAAAGTTTTTTCGGATCATAAAATGTATGTGATCCACTTGATACCATGAATTGGAGTCAACGAAGGAAGCATACATCCATACATGACTGCTTGATTAGTATGACCAGTTGCACTCACACTAACCAGCTATGCTTCCTTACATGATTCAAACTTGATATGCCAGTGCCGAAACCAGCACAAAATGAGTAAAACGACCACTGGGTGGCCAGCAGGCTAAACTGTTCGATGTGAGCGGTAACCAAGTGATCGATCACTCGTATCGATCAATCAGTAGCGTAGAGCATCATGTGACTATGCTCGCCATCTTGACTACCGTTAAGCTTACCAAGATGGTCTACTGTTTTGTTCCAAAAAATTGCCAGTCCCACGGAAACTGTGATTAAATCTCACCTCAGCATGCGTAAACTGCAAGTAGAGTGTTAATCTACAAATTTCGAATATTGTTCAATGTTGAATTCGATTTCCACACTTTATCCACTGACAAATCGCTAACAAATAAATGTGTAATACTAGTTTGTCTGTGTGTGTGTGTGACGTTGACTGGAATACTCGAAATGTATATTGAAGCAGTACGGTAACTCTGTCAAAGAAATAACCTCTGCTTACTATGTCATAAACGCCAATTAACTGAGTGGGCTAAGTGTCCTTAGTCAGCGGGATAGATATTCACTACTGAATACTGCACCACCAGTCTCTGTCTACTTATGAGCTGATTAGAAGATGATGCAGTTGTATTCATGAGTTTTGTATTCATCTTATTTCTAAGATGATGGACCCGATTAAATCGAGCAGACAATTTCCGTATTCGTATGTCATACTGATATAAATCTGCATATCAGTGTGAGAACGGATTTCATTTGTCAGTCTTATTCATTACTCACAGCTTCAGAGTAAACGCTTCACTTCATTCGATTACTCAACCACATGAAGGTCACCGGTGACATGTATCAGAAATCATCTGTCACTTCCAATCTCCATCTGGGTGGAATCACCAGCTAGACGACAAGTACACTTTTCAGAGAAGTTGACAGCATATCCAAATGTGCATCCAGTCGGCTATTACAGCTATGAGTACACTGCTAACAGAATTTGAAATCCCATATCACTCTATGTTATTCGGTGTGTCTCCAATGACAGTGTGCATTGTTAATTTTAAATTTTACAAATGAAAATAAGCAGCTTTCACTCACAGTATCATTTGACAATGGAGCCTCTTCAATCTCTCTGAAAAATCATAAAAACTTCTTGCATCAATTGACCAAAGACGTTCAGCAGCTACAGCAGTTATCGGCCTTTGACACGTTGTCAGCGAAGTTATTCCATTTGATATGAAAGTAAAATGAAATGTGCTTGTAATACATGTCAAGGATGAAATGGTTGAATGGAGTTCTAAGTAGAGAAGTAGATTCTGTGCATAGTGAACAACCGTAAATGTTTCTTAAACGAGAGTTCAATGAGCCCCTCGTTTCAGTGGTATGAGTGAGTTCCAGTTTGTTTTCAGATACTTCCATGATAATCTAGTCACACGAGTAAACTGATTTCTTTGTCAAGTAGCATGAAACATGATCGCTTTCTAGTTTCGTAATACGGATTAGATTGTGCCAATCAAGTTTCCAGTGTTGGTGTATATCTGAAATACTGGTGTTAGTTGTGTTATTGCTCAGTATAATCTCGAGGTTGCAGATACCCTTTAATTGCCGATTTTATATACTCCTGTTTGATCGATGTGAGTAGTTTGATTATATAAATATAGTATTAATACAATATCAAGTGGATGGGAAAGTTCCAGAATAATTTCCTAATTAATACAATACTAATAGTTTTATTCAGAAGAGTGTTTATATACTTTCCAGAATTTATTGCACAACCCATTGCCTTCGTCTGGCACCCTCAGGTAAAATGGTAATTGATAGCAGATCGCATGGTGTACTGTCTTCTGACCTGAAGCAATCACCAATTCCTTATGATATTTATTCTTCATCTCCTTTGAGAAAGGCATGACATTCGGTTGAAAACCAGTTAAATGAGGTCCATGAATACACTTTGTTACAACATAAGACATAACGAAGACATAACTGAATGACTAAAGCCTTCAGGTAGTTAGTTTCATTTCCCAGGGAGTGGCGGTGTGTGTGCTTAAAATGTCAGAAACAATTATCGAATCGGCCAAGTTTTAACTCTGAGCACCAGTGAGTGCCAACGGACAAATAACTCTGAAGGCACCAACCACACGGTAATGGGAATTTCGCGTATAAAACGAATATATATTCATGAAAGTAATGAATTGAAAGGCATGAAACCGTTACGCAGCGTACCACCCTCTGATATGTGACAAAATACCTTTCAATGTAGGATTGGAGTATCGACAGAGTAATTTATGCATGTTTCATGTATGTAAGTACCTTGGTCTTCTGACGCTAATAACAACAACCCTAATCTTTCCCTAACCTAACCATATGGTGAAAATATCCCTACTTGAACTAACTCTTATCTAACTCGAACAAACCCTAATGTCACCCTTATTGTGCTAACGTATTCCTAACCTGTCCTTAGCCAAAAGCTTAATTTTCTCTTTCCAAAACTTTAACTGAAACTTGTCAGATATCCCATTTAGTAGCATAGCACTTCATCAGGCATACTTAATTCATGATTCCAGTATTATATGCCAGGTGTCATTAGCTTAGTTTTAGACAATCACGAGAACGATTGATATAACTAGAGGTCATATTTCTATAGATCTGTGTATCTAGATCCGCTCCAACTGCATATTAAACAGGGTCCACTTATTTTGAAATTATTCACACGACAGTCATTAAGGTCATTTTCATCAAAGTATAGTATAGTAGTGATATAATGCAGTGGTGTCAAGCACACATCACAGTTCTTCATATAAATCTACAAGAATTTGACATTCTATGAATCAGTCATGTTTAGTTCTAACAGCAAATTAATTGCAAAGTCAATCTTGAATGATTGATGCATATGAGACCTGAAAACACGCTGTCCAGCACGCACTGATTACATATCTATCGTTAATTGCTTACCATGATCGTAGAAAGAGATTCGTGTCATCCACATATGTTCCCCAGATGATGACTTCGCCACCAATAACCAACTGAGCTTCTTCCTCAGTACCTGTTTACAATGAGAAGAAACACAACTATTCGTCAGTACCACAAACATTGTTAGAGTAAAATATGCTTCAGTGTCATCATAAAATTGTCTTTCAGACACTTCGGCACAATAATTGTGAATATGTCCTGTGTGTTTATCTGTGAGTATGTGGAGGGATGTCAATGTTCTACCGCTTGTCTATCCCACAATTCTCCACTCCAATCTTACTTATACATAGTACAGTTCAGATCGTCTTGTTTAACGATTTCTACTGTCTATCATGCAGAATATCAACCCCTACAGTCGTGTCTGAATTATCATCCATTCCACGCTCCATTCACCACTTCAGAATATTGTCTGATTCCACTCAGTTGTGTACACATGGATTAATATAGTGGCAGTTTCTCACGTCGATAATTGACAAGTGTCAAATGTCTACTGGAAGCCTAACATCTGTCATCAATTTTATACGGGATTTACAATTTATGCATAAATACCATCAAAACTACCTCCAAATGCAGTAGGATCACAATCGTACAACGTCTTCCATGCATCATCGAAATTCCCAACAACTTTCGACCAACACGCTGAATTGATCACTCTGTATCCAGATGAGGTGACTGACTTGGTGACATCCTCCCAGTGGGAATTATCGTGTACCTGTATGATGACAGCATTGTCATTACCCTGGTAATTAAAAACACGAAATATTAACACTATTTAGATGATCATATGTGTGAGATTGGCATTTCGGAATTCATCTATCTCTGTGTCAATAGAATTCTTTCAAAGCTTTAGGGTAGTGCCTGTCGCCTCATTCCTTCTCTGTTTACTGGCATCTTCTGGTCCATTATTACTCTTTTCATTGGTGTTCAATTACATACTACTTGTCAAAATAAAGTAGTACACGCTCATACTTTGTATAATTTACTTCCATCACGCGACAAGAATTAGTCATTTCCATGTTTCACCGTACGTCCTTGTGAATGTCTATATTCGACTATTTCTGATTAATTTTGCCCCACTCTGTACAGCCGCGCGTTGTTTTTTCCTGACTACATTCAAAAGTGACTTTTACACAGCTCTACTGCTTTCATTTACCGACACCGTTATGGTGCTCTGACCGAATTTAACCTGCACACCTCACAATTCAAGTTTTTGAAGTTGTGTTCTTCTCCTTATCTAAAATACGGTACTAAGTTAAAGGAGAGCTATCCAAGCAGAGCAAACGTACCAATGAATTCGCAAAGATCAACATCATAAAGGAGAGGTGTTTCAGTGCCTAACTCAACACTAACCCCAACCTAAAGCTAACCTACTCTAATCCTGCCTAACCCTAACCTATGCCTAACCTAGTTCTGCCCTACCACCTCCCTCTAACGAAAGCTGAAATAAAGCGGGTATCATGTTTCATACTTTCACACTCCTCTTGTCAATTCGTTATGAATACAACGTCACTTACATGAGTTCACACATTCACTGTGGTTGCCAGTTTTAATGTGTCATTGGCGCCTTCGTTGTCTAACCTTTCCCTTTCTGAACAAATCCATATAAGCCAAGGATTTCATTTATTCAAACAAAAGTTTAGTTACGGCTTATCGCACAGGATCTCTTGGAAGAAATCCACACTGCTCAGTTATCACTACTGGTAACTCACCACACTACCTCATGTATATGTTGAATCAAGTGATTTCAGATACAACAGACAAGTGTGGGTGTTTGGATACTTAAACTGACACACTTCCACATCATAAGACGCTAAACACAGAGCCCATACACGGTGTTGATGATAATAATACTGATAATAATAATAATACTCCCGATTTCGCTTATCTCAAAATAACCAGTAACACGAGGTTTATATTCCCAGTATTTTTGAAGACTAAACTCCCATTGGTTGTTACATTTTCAACCTATCAGGGAATGTAATATGTATCCAGGCCATTTGAAAGCTATGCATATGGGATCATGGTAGTGTCTGAGTATTGTTGAGTCAGCGAAATCTTTCCTCCAGCGGGCCACCTTCTCTCCCATGTCGCCCGCAGCGGTGATCTTACTGTTGTGGTGGTGGAAATAATTAACGTTAAAAGAAGGATTATGTTAGGATGGCTTCCAGTCTATGACTAGTCGGATCAAGTCACTTCCTATGAAGCAGTTGATATATGCAAAACATCCAATGTTAATCTCAGGATGCTGATTTCATATACTGGATAACGGTACGTCGTCTTGTGTTACATTGAAGTCAATCATTCGAAGTGTTAAGATTTAAGATAATAAATGGAATAAGTTTTCGAGTGTCCGGATTGTAGCAAGGTGTGAAAATATGGACACATTTTTATCCTCACGAAACTGTTTCTCAACATTGTTTTCGCGTGCTTCTACACAACAATTAGGCGGACAGACAAACACATACAAATACTTGTGAACTGAGATGAGTAGTCAGTTGGGTCAGTGGAACGACATGAATATTTCCACATGTTCACTTCTAAACTATCTGCTTGCTTCAGTGTATTGTAATCATACTCTGGACGTCAGTGTATATATTCCCAAAAAGCACACTTCTCGTCAGTTCCAGTCACATTCAGTCAGGCTTGTAAATTGAGCAATGTTCACTTCAAGATGAAGAAATGACAGCGAGGATATTTGTATTTCTTACACCACTCAACTTCCTGAGTCTTCCATTTGTTGACTCATAATTCACTTGAATCAGTGATACTATGTAAAAATGAAGAGTTTGTGACTTTTTGGAGAGGTTTGAATGCAAATCGATGTGACTAGAACAATGAGGCAGGATGAGGATGAAAAGGAAATACTGATAAATCGATGAAGTTCCTCTGGATTCAATTGTGAGGTGGTACAATAATGATTCAATAATCTGATGAGAGTTCTGCTGCCATCCTTCTTCTGTTCATTGTATTTATGATCTGACTCGAAATTCACATGCTCAAAATATTTCAAATTAAAACTAAATATCTGATCTGGTTATTTAGGTGAGAGTAAAACTGCATTAAGTTATGAACAGCAATCGTAAATTGATGAATACTTACTCGGAATCCATTCTCAAATACATTCTGCCACACCACAGGTGTCACGCTTTGTGACTTTGACGTAATATTCCGAATAACTTCTGTGAGGCGTTCAAAATAATAATTTTCTAATTTATTGTAGTCTTGATCGAATCCTTTCTGTTTCATGAATTCTTGGATGTTGGCATCTTCTCGCCTACACACAACAGAACAACATGTTTCTTGTTAGAAATGCATGTAGCCTTCTACAAATTGAGTCTACTGACATTCTTTTATGAATAGATTGCTGGATGGATAGACTAAGCGGAATTCGGATGTGTTGGCTGTGTAATCGTGGGACAATGAAACTACTTCTTGTCTTTCAATAGATAAAGACACCAGAATAGAAAGTTGGTCAAGCGTTTCATGGTGTGCATGTGACGAAGTAAAGGGAAACGCACATCTAACGCCTCAATAGGCATGGATGAATGCCAATCTACCATCATTACTTTCTATAAAATATAGATTGATCTTACAATATTAATTAATATTAGAGGAGAATTTAGGCACTATGGTAAAGTATAATTCCATATTAGACAAGTTGACTCGATACAATACACCGTAATACTGTCTGAATCATTGGATGATGATATTTCGAGCACAATTTGTTTGTCACTGTTGTTAATATTGAATGAATGTCCAATGACCTGGGATATTCAAACTGGTTTCCCTTCCGTTGGAAGTTGCAATACCTACTGTGTTTTAGTTGCTTGCTGTACAGCAGAAGATTGGAACAATACGATCAGTAGTATTATTGAGAATTATACTGATGTCTATTAAAGACTCTGAAGCTGTAGCATTTGAACTCGTAACATTTCGAAGCTTTAACTGTTGCTCCTGTAACTCTTCGCGCTGTAACTGTCTTGTCGTGCTGATTTATTGTCAGTGGAACAATAAACAATCTCCAAATCGACAATTTGTTTTCTGATATTTTCGAGTTGGTTTAGTTCACAGTTTTCTGAATGCATCTATTGGCCTTCAGGGAACAGCACCAGCTTAGGTTGAAACTGGTACATTCACACTGTTCTTTATCAAAATCACATCAGTGCGTTCACACAGCTTGAAAACTTACTTTACGTGAGTATGCTTCCCTAAGGGTAATTTGTTCGCAGTCATCCCTATATTAGGGATAGCTGATAGGTCATTTCAATTCCATGTGTTTGGTGTTGATTTGATGCCAACGTTTTCAGCGATTAAACTCTCTCTCTCTCTCACTGAATACTCGTTTGGACATCTAGGTGCTTATGCGGCATAAAAAACATGTTCTACATCGTCTTCAAGTATGCACACACAAATAAGACCATATCAGTCACACCTACTAATCATGATTCGATTGTAAAATCAACATCAGCGTAAAAGTAAAGTTCAGCGTTTTCTATTTCTGTGAGTTGTAATGCTAATTTTAAGTCAGTTTATGGGTAAAACATTTGTGTGAATCTCTATCGCAGTAGTACAGTTGGTTAGATTTATGGCTGCTATTGTAGAAAGTCAGTGTGACTATTTTCACCCTTAACTGCAGGTTCTAATCTTATTCTTCCAAGCCATTTTGGAAATATGAGTTTTGATAGGCTATATGAAATACTCTGAAGCAATCTTCTTTGGTGAACAGTCTTCCTGTTTTATGTCCATCATAACTTTCACCAGGTGTTCTAGAAGTCACCAGTAAGGATACCACAACTCATGCAGGTACGACCAGTTTCCGATCTAAAGAATCAAAGCCACCTTCATTATTTGGTGAGCACTTCAGAGATTCGCTATGCGTTTCGTCCCTACAGGCACCTTCCAGCTGCTACATTTGTGTAAATATTTTGTCACGAATTAAACAAAAACTGAGAATAACCGTTTCACACGGTTATCTATGTGCATTAATGTCTTTTAAAAGTGGTAGTGTTAAACAGCGAATATGAGGTACAAAGCAAAGATTATCGGAAACTTAAACTTAGGAAACATCTGGCTATTTGGCCTTTCCTCACATGATGAGAAAGCCGAATCGCATCAGATTCCTTACGAGAAATCATTCAGCCATATGCATGCCATATGCCAAACTAATCACACATCAGAAAACGTCAGCACACTCACCATGATTGCCTGTCATAAACGCTCCCACCTAAATGTAAGACACGGTCAGGAAATACACTCAACACTTCGCTGAACAAATTTGATAGAAATGGCCAGACATTCTCATCGACTGGATTGATTGGTCCGTCATGTGATTCGCCAGAGAGGATTTCAGGATGACTTTTGCCCCATGATAGAGTGTGACCTAGATGACAGAAAGATATGTGGGATAGTCAGCTTGTTACCGTCGTGCAAACATTAAATGAGCATACTATAAATTATTTAAATTAATCCCAGCATGTTTAAGAAAAAATCAAAACAAGATTTCTCTGTGTAAGCCACAGCTTCTTCAGGAGAATAATTCGGATCTTTTTAATTAATGGATGACTAATGAATCAGTCTGACTTGGCGCTTAAATTATTCCAGGAAGTTCGTGACATCTACTATCTGGAAAGTTATAATCAAATGAGTTTATTTCACTGAATCTCATACACTGCTTGCTTCGATCCGAATGTCAGTCACCATAGCAGATTGTTCTACGAAATACGCTTCTGTATGTGAATTCTTGGTCCGGTTATTAGTGTTTCGGGCGCTTCATCATCGAGGTGACGTAGAACATCTTTCAAATGTATTCAGAGGTGCTAACCTCTATGCAGTTAAATTACCAAACACAAGTGTTTACTGTCGGAGAATGGTATCTGTTGAGTATGTAATCGGTTTTCCCCAACCAAGATTTGTATTCCGGTGCTCCTATTTTCAGGCACATATTATTTCACTTTTATGAACTAGAGGTATCTCACACTTGTCTGCAGTATTCACAACTTTTGATGACTTTCGTGAATGAAGCTGCTAAATTTTATCACATCTCAGCAATTAAATTTGAATCTCATTATCAAAACAGGTAATTGATTTTGGCCACCCGGCGAATCCCTAATACAGTCTTAATGTCATCTGGAGTGTGTGTGAAAATCTTCTGCTAACAGTGGGGATAATCAGAACTCTTTCAAACTAAGGAAAACAACACTTCATGGATGGAGTAGCTCTATATATGAAAAGGTCTTCTTCAGTCATGTGATACACAGTGAATATGGCCATTAAGATGTTTTATATTATATATTTGAAAAGTTCACCTTTCATTCTCACCATCTTATTCTGTACTTCTAACTTTATCTTTTATTCAATTTTTCGGCGGTCGAATTAAACCAAATTCTATTGTCTACATTAAGCGGCCAGATCGATCTGGTTACTGAATCTCGGCTTATTTTTCATAGACTCGAATGTGGTCTGAATGTCCTGGACATTGAGTGAAACTTTCACCTATTAGAATCTATAAATATTTGCAGGGAAAACTCTTTCCTACCAAGTAATAGCGATGAACACACACATTTTGTGGTGAGAGCTGGCTGCCAGCCAAATTGGTAGACAGTAATTTACGTCAATGTTTACGTCCCCAATATTGGTCGTGAAAAAATTAGAACAAAGACAGATTCAACAACCAGTCACAGCAGACTTTGCGTAGGCGGATACAATTTGCAGATAGATTATCTGAACTTCAATAAACGGCCACAAAGAGATGAACGATTAACATTCATCGAGAAACCACCAATCAGAAGACCCTGTATGTTTTCTTACAATAATCTGTAATCATGAACATGAAAATATTATAAATATGTGTTGATTTCCTGGCCTGACCCTTGTCTTCTGTCGTTACAATATAACCGCATAATTTGCGAATCAGTCACCCATAAACTGAGATTAGTATTAAATGACAATTACAAAGTGCACAGTCGGATGTTATCACAATAATTTCTATACTCCTCACCTGGTGAATCATATTCAACAATCACCCGAACACCATGTAATCGAGCGAATTCTACCAATGAATCAATTTCATCCTTTTCATACACATACGAATGTGGATGATACGCTCCCTGAAAATACAATCATAATAAAAAAAACAGTGATAACGCATTTGACTGGGAATATCTCACCTTTGAAGACAATTCAGGATACACTGAAGAAACATACGGGAAGGATTCATCATCTGTCATATGCCAGTGTAGCACATTCATCTTCACCATTGATAATGCAGCCTTTCAATTCAAAAATTATGAGTCACATAACAAGAGCAGGAGGTGGAAGGCAACTTACAATGACATTCTTGATTGTTTCAACGCTTAGATAATGTCTGGCTGTATCGATCATCATTCCTCTGTGTGGAAATCTTGGTGAATCTTTTATGCCACACTCAAGTATCGAATTCTATTATCGTGAAGTGAGCACATTTCTGCACTGTACCTTGTAGTTCTGATCTCTGAACACTAGTTGCAGGACTGTTTCCAAAGCGTGTAATGCTCCCCATATTTCATCTGATTGAATGTGTATAGTACCTTGGGAGACATTCAAAATATCTAGATGACGAAATTCCTCGTGTTTAAACACCTAAAGTGCGTTCCACCTACATGATTCCTTCATTGAATCGGATGGCCATAATTTTCCATTTTCTTCATTACAGCCTTCAGTAATATCAATTTGAATAGTGGTCACTTTGCAGGAATCTGGTGAATGAGCGTTAATCCGCTGTGGTACTTCTTCTAGACGTAATGCAAAACGTTTTAATGCATCCTCTAAGATATAGCACGAGTTGTAGTTATGTTCAACACTCAGAGATCTGGTGATTCCGCATTCGTAAAATTCTGAAGCATATTGTTTCGCTTTGGGGATTAAACACTCTGAAATTGCAATGAACCATAGTAATAAGAATGGGTGGATCAGGATCCTTTGTGCAGGTCTCATGACTCAGCTGGGTTAGGATTAAGTGAGTTAAATGATCAACGTGCTCTTTCGAATCTATCTGTTTTTCTGGTTTTGGTAAAGGGGTTAACATTTTATACTACAATTTGATGAAATCGCCATTTTAGGATCATAGTGTCAATACTTCGAGGTGAATGTACACTTGAAGTGGACTTTGCATTGGTTTGTTCAAAGTGGCATGTTTTTATTGAAACACGCAGATTCACACAGAATTTGAAAAAAAGAAGTACCAATCATTTACTGAAAAATTAATCAATAACTTGGAGAACTCATATGAATATCAAAGAGATCAAAGTATTATGATATGAAAAAATGTTTTAGATGGACAAAGTCGAGAAAATATTTATGAAGACTGTCACACAATGACAAATTACTGATTGTGTGTTGCAGAGAACATGAAGAATCCACAATATCTCTGAAACTTCTGTGTGAATCACTCGGTTCAATCACATTCTACTGAGCTTCCAATGTGGTGAATGTTGAATATAAAGTGACGTCGCTGTGGACTAATTTTATCCCCTCGGAAAGTCTCTTTTGTAACACCTTGAGTTTGTGTCACATGTGTTGCATTTGAATATAGTTTTTATTGATTTCTCTCTGTTCTATTGTGATGTTTTAATTATTATCATTGTCCTCGACTCTTCATAATCTCTGTAGTACTTGTGGAAATTAATCGCGATTCCACGCAGTACGAAATTAATCGAATATGTAGTTGAAAATTTGTTTTCCAGTTAGGAATTTAAAAGTAACAATGCTGACAAAAGAATTTCAGATGATGTCACCTCATATTTAAGCTACCTGACTTTTGTAATCACTGTTAAGCATACACAAATAGAAAAGTCTCGGTTATCTGAAAAAGTGCTCTGATGAGTCAAAGACTTAGGCAGAACAAAATGTTAAGGCCGTTTGAAGAAAGGATTTAACGACTTATAATAACAATTATCATTCATTATTTTGTTCCACTGGATTCCGAGTGGAACATAGGGCTTCACCATCTACACTTGTACACTTTGTTCTATTCTCTGATGTTCTATTTTCTTCAGCTAGGTACACGATTGACCATAATCTCTCATCCTTTCTGACTCGCCCGATCTCCCACATATCGCCCTCACATCGACGACCTACTCGTCGCCTTTCATTGTGACTCCACTCCACCTATGCATTGTGCGCGATGTCATTCGATTGCCACCTCAACGTATATCCAATCAATCCATCTCCATTTTCCCCTAAAATATTTGTTGAGCGATTTGTTGTTGGTTGCTTCGTCGCCAGTCAGACATCTAATCTCTAGTGTGGAGCCTGTGAAATGGGCAGCTGTTCATAAATGTCTCTAACTTATTGGAAATGCTTTTCGTGACATG
The DNA here is from genome assembly GCA_944472155.2 of Trichobilharzia szidati. Classification (NCBI taxonomy): domain Eukaryota; kingdom Metazoa; phylum Platyhelminthes; class Trematoda; order Strigeidida; family Schistosomatidae; genus Trichobilharzia; species Trichobilharzia szidati. Next base: position 110,716,371 of record OX235274.1, on the reverse strand, counting down.
CAGTGCAAGTTTCTGACCCATATAGAAGAAATGACTGAGTGACTTCACATTCCTGTTGAATAGAATCCGAACGCATCTTGTTCTGTACATTGCAGAGTGCAGAAGACTTCCAAGCTGGTTTCAGATTGATGAAGGCATGTCTTTCCTTTCCTTTTCTGCTTGGCTGGCTTTGACATTTTCGTTTTGATCCTGCCGCCTTCCCTGACTTCAATGGCTTGATTGCATTCAAGTTTTCGACTTGGAAGATTGGCGTCCAATGGCAGTTTTGTTCTTAATGTTGACGACATTTCTGGAAAAGTTGCAGGTGACAGTAAATTCAAGAGTCATTTGAAGTGATAAGCCCATTGTTCTGTTTGTCTCTCCTCTTTGATAATTAGGTCCACTCGACCAACTTTGCTTGTTTTCATCCCCTTTGATCTCTTCCTGGATAGACACCTGGTTATCTGATTTAATATTCTGAGGTAGAATAAAATGTTGAGGCTATTTGGGGAAAAGATTTCAGAACTTATCTGACCAGTATGACTGAGCTACGGACTCTGATGTGTGTTAGCAGAACAAAGGAGGGCCTCGAAATCATGTCTGCGACTAGTCCGATGTGCACTCGTTAAAACAAAATTTAAAACACCTAAAGTATCCTCAGATGGAATAGACGTTTGTTTAGTCAGTTTTAAGTTGGTCCAGTTCGACCCACTAATTGTAGTACCGGGTATGTTTTTATTCTGTGTAAGATGTAATACACCATAGTTCTGTAAGACACAGAAAGACTGCTATTCATCTTCTAACTCCTTAAAGCTTACCTTTAAGTAATGCAAGAGTGTCTCTTGTGTACCTTACTCTCACAGGAAGGAGAAATGTTTTTCATGAATTAATCAATGCAAATCTGAGCTACAATCACCCTTTTCATTTACCCATATTCTCTGATTATGTTGAAGAAACACAAGTCTAAAACCAAAAACGAGAATGTTAACAATACAAGAACAGCAACTTGAGCACGAAGATACTACGCCATTCATCTCATCTTTTCATTTAAATGGTTCTTGTCAACTGTCTATGGCCTTACACTATTTAAATGTCACTATGCGAAATATCAGTAGAGCTCAAATAGAAATGGAAAGAAAGAAGTTAATTGGAGGAGTGAGAATTAAATTAACATCACATGTTACCTAAAGGTTAAATAATAATTAAGTTGAGCAGAAGTCAAAAGATAGTCGTATGCCATTCATTGGCTATCCTATTCGATTATTATTCGACTACATTTCGAATGAGTTTCTAGAACCTTCAGCTGACTAGACGTCACAACAAAGCTCTCAGCTATGACTTCTGATGACAGGTTCCTCGACTGGTGCATTTTCTCTGACCAATTAGTGTACTCGAACACCTAAATCGGGTTCAGCATTCCTGGTTACAATTGTCTAGAACAGCCTCCCATCTCCCCTTTAACTTCCGTATTCGACCGAGTTATGGGAGATACGAATATGTCATAACTAATTTTGGTTTTCAAAAGTCTCTATATGTAACAATTTCATTTCTTGATCCTAAGAGAGGCGCTTATTATAGTGTTCCAGCTAGCCAGTTCTTTTACGTAGGTTGTTGACATTTTGAAGACAGAATCATTGATTCCGTCATGTACTGTTGAAGCACTGTTTTCCATTCGAAAGCCGAAGGAACAGCAAATAAATAATTCGACTATTTATAGACGTGACGAATCACCAAGTTGGAGAGCGATGCGGAAATGCTGTTAGCACAGCAGAAATCCACTGCAAATCCCGGAAATTATGGGACTTAACAAGAATGTGGTTGAATCCTTGTGTTGTCTATAAATATCTCCACTTTGATTGCTGAGATTTCTAAACAGGAACTGATAGCCATTGAAGGTTTAAATGCCTTAACCGAAGGAAAAGCCTTACGCAAAAATTAGGATTTAGTTTGTATTTTTATGAGAAAGAGATCACTAGAATTAAAATAAGGGTGAAGAAATTTCAGAAGTTCCCCTCTGTACAGTTTCCGACGTCTACGAATTTCACCTGTGAATTTATCCACATCAGGGGATTTTATACACTTAGGGATTCATCAGCTTATATTTACCCTGATCCTTCACTCTGTCAGCCACAATTGCACAGCTGTTTAAACACACCATTTTAACCGTGTGATTTATACATATTTTAAGGAACACGCAACCACTTATTCTTCATTGCTACATTCCGAAGCTTTTGTGCTGGTTCACACAGCCATTATTCTACAAGTTATTTGGCTTTCATTTTCTCTGAAATCACCTAGACCGTTTTTCTACTTAACTGAATTCTTTTTCCAGAAAATTTTTTCAGCCCATGTTTCTTTATAAGCCTTTACAGGTTAAGTTTTGGTAGGTACTACAGAGCATGAATTTCAGCAAACCTGATCAAGTGTAACATAATGACCAAATATCTAGCACCTTATAGACTGCTAAGACATTTTCTCAACTAATCGTAGAGTCTTTCTTTCAAAGACACGTTCAACAGAAGGATACATCGTCAGAAATACTGTGCTCATAGTCAATTAACACTGAAGTTTGTCAAGAAGTGGAAGAAGACATACCAGTATCAAGAGGTCATCATAGTTGTCTAAAATCTCTAAAAATGTCACCTTGTATGCGATAGAAATAACCAGAGGGCGAATTAAATCACATGTCACTGTTACACTAAGTTTGATGTAAATGAAGAAAAGAGTTGAGTTTCACCTTATCACACCTCAACAAAATACACTTTTATTTCAAAATAAATTTCAATAGTGGCATTGTGTTTGTATTCTCAACATGTCCACTTAGAGTATCGAATGTTTCAATGTTATTTGTGAATGGTTGAATTTGCCACATTCCTCCTTTGGCAGTTTCTTCATACGGAACAGAATCCAGGCCCAGTAAACGGCTTCACCTTCCAGTTAAGTCTAGAAAAGTGTTGAAGTTTGTTGTTATATGAGTATAAAAAATGTTAGTAGGTTCAATTTAAACAAATACAGTTAATTTAAAGGTGTATGTCTGAAATCTTTTAATCCTGTAATCATAAACAAGCTTGTTGATTCACTATGCGAACTCATAAACATGTGCAGTGTGTTGACAAAGTAGCAATAGACGGTCAGACCATCCAAGGTCATATTAGGTAGGCAGATTTATTTTAATGTAGTAGACGATGCACGAGTGTTGAAAGAAAGTCTAGTAATTCGGAGGGCAAGTCACCAAATCTCATCACCACGCAGGATTCCAGCTCACCTTCTGTCATCGCCTCCTTGAAGTGGTAAGTAATTTCACAAAATTATTATCCTGCAGCATCCACCGATAAGAAAACTGTAGAGAGTATGGATTTAGCAGGTGATATTTGTATTATGTCACACAAACTCAATGACTTGCAGGTGAAAACCAACTTACTTTCTTCAGTCATCTAGTAAGCACTGTTTCAAACACAGGCAGACGGGATGGATGAAGATGTCAAAGCAAGCCAGCCAGAATCGGAAAGGCAAGATACACATTCATCAACCCGAAACCAGTTTGGAAATCTTCTGCACTGACTCAGCCAGAGGCATAAAAACAAGATTCGGATTCTGTCCAACGCCAATGTGAAGTCGGTCTATCCTTCTATAGGAGTCAGAAACGTTCACTGTGTCACGGAAAGGAATTCTAAAAGGATGCGGACCTTTATCAACAGCTGCCTTCTTCGATGGCTCCATACTTAAGATCAAATGACCAGCTGGCCAGACAGAAAGAATTAGCAACAAACCACCGAACAGCCAATTGCTCAACAAATATGTAAGAGAAAATGGAGATAGATCGGGCATAGGTTGAGGAGGCTGTCGAGTCATATTGCGCGCAACACTGGCCATTGCTCGAGTGAAAAATGGATGAGTAGCGACGAGCGGGTGGTCGGCGCGAAGGTGACATATGGGAGATCGTATGACAATCGTGGACCTAACTGAAGAGGACTTCAGAGTATAGAACAAAGTAGAGATGTGTTGTGGAAGCCCTCTGTGCGACTTCGAACCCAAGAGAATAATAAATAATTAAAATAAAATCCACCTTTCAACACTGGATACCAATGTTCACCGTTCAAATCACGTATTTAATTTGAAATTACGCGGTGAAGAATCCACTCCATCCGACACTCTCTTGTGTTACACTCAGTCGTTTGTGCACGCACTATATTTAGTTAGGCAGTCATAATCTTTCTATATTTCTGATCTATATATACATATTTCGTATTTTAGACCATTGGTTTATTGTTTTAATTTGTCTCTGTTCCGGTTATAACCAGTAATTTGAAAGTTTCAGGATAAACACTTGCATAAGCATGTAGTGTATCTGTTGCAACCGTTGACATCCTTCACTGTAACACACACTACACATAAATAGATTAGTAACAGTAGTTTTCTGATGTTTTCAAATGTTGGTTTGCAGTAGTTTGATTGATTTCAAGTTATATCACAGAGTGACATCAATTAGAGAACAGTAGAGAAACCTGAGAGAACTGGACAGGTGATTCATCCCAATTTGGGAATCTTCATCAGTATGCATCCATTGGGGTTGGAACTCAGGCTAAAGGATCAAACCTGTAATCAACGAAAGAAATCCTTGCAAACCAACACTTGGAAATTATTCCGATGCTCACCTGAGACTGAACCTGTACAGGAAATAGCCTGTAGTTTCAGTGAGAAGTAATGGTCAACTGGATCAACCAAGTCACGTGAGAGGAAAGTTACCAGCTGATGAAATTGTCTGACTTTTGAGCTGTATAACATGAAATGGCAGAATTCAGTATTCATGATGGACATTTCTCTGAAGCATCCAACACTTTCACAATCTCACTTCAGAGTACGTCCCACACTGAATTGAGATGTAGATTACGGTTTGTTGACATCAAATCAGTAAGCACTTTTCAGTGTACACAGTTGGAGGTGTGTGGTTTCATCATAGTTTCCTTTGGAAACCAAGTTATGCAGTTCATTGAGTGTGATCTAATTGATTCCATGAATGGTAATCAAGAAAACAAGCGAATTTCCATAGAAGTATATATACTACTGATTGATTGAGGTGAGTAGTTGTATGCCATACAAACATCAACCAGTAGTGCTTGCTATCCAGCCAGACTGAGGTGATCTAGACACATGGCGGAAGTTTCCCTAGTTTGCGGCCAAGCCCCATTAGCGGTGTATCCGATTTGACCCAGCTCAGAGATTCGAATGAGTTCAAACCATGGGATTGCTGAGATCAAACTTTGTAGCATATCTGTCAGTTTCAAGATTGATAAAAAGAGTTGGCATGCATACATGCCTTGATTTCAATACACATGCATAACTTACACTCTCATTCGACATCGAAGTTTCTCCAATCTTTTCAAAAATTCACCAAAGTCATTTGCATTATGAGACCATAGACGTTCAGCAACAACAGCGGTTAGTGGCCTTCACATAGTGGTAAAAAACATTGTATCTTTAGGAATTATTCTCTAAATGCAAAGATGTTATTTTTGGATAAATATTAGTTCTGTTAGCATAATCTCTGAACTGGAGGTAACTGGCATGGTGCTAATTTATTCAAGTAACACGGGATTATGAGTGAACTAGTACTTGGATACATTTATTCCAGTCTATTTGAGTAGCCTAGCAACACGTCATTTCTTTTCAGGTCATTCTTTGAGTAGACGTTTTTCAAAATACCACCAGCTTGAAAGCGCTTTGTCAATCAATGCCTTAAGGCCAAAACAATGTTGTGTGTTTGATGACGACGAGCGGTGAAGTCTAAGGTACACATTCAGCTCCATTTTGTATCTCGTCAGTGAGATGTACCGCCTATTCTCTGCGAGTTATCTTCTTTCAAATGAGACTCGAAATCATCAGCCATAGGTTCAAACTCTATGTCGGTGGTAAATGGCATGAAGTGCACATGATGCATTTCAACGCTATTCATCAACAACATATAAATGACATGATGAACTTGAGCTGTTTTTCATAGACAGTTGGGACGGATTTGGATATCAAAGCCAGACAGGATCGGAAAGAAAAGAGACGCCTTCATCAACCTGACACCAGTTTGGAGATTTTCCGCACTGACTTAACCAGCATAAAGAACAAGTTCGGATCCTGTACAACACAAATGTGAAGTCAGTCAGTCAGTTAGTTCTATACAGGTCAGAAACTTGCACTACGTGTCATGAAAAGTTTTTCGAACAGGTTACAGCAGACTTTTATCAACAACTGCCACCTTCACTGGCTGGCTGCATACTGAAAATCAAATGGCCAGCTGGTGAGCCAAAAAGAATTAGCAACAAGAATCTCTTGCTGGTAAACAACCAATCGAGAGCTGATTGGTCAACAAGTATGTTGGCGGAAAGGGAGAAGGATTGATTAGGCATACTTTGAGGAGGCCGTCGAATGATATCGCGCGAATTGCAGGCTATGGCTCGAGTGGAATCTCAATAGTAAGCGACGAGTGGGTGGTCGGTGCGGGTAACATGTTGTTAATCACATGAACTGAAGGGGGGTTTCATACCATAAATGTATCCGTTCTACCCAGGTCAATGAACTGTCATCAATTAGTTCACATATAATTCTTAAAAGTTTCATTAATGTCCCATATCAGGAATTCATGGGCTGGTCGTTGAATCAGGTCCCAGTGACTTAATGGTCTACGAGCTCGCCGCGTCGTAAACAGAAAGTCCACAAGATTACTGTTCCATTCTGTGCAAGGACCATTTCAAGACTGTCAGAGCACATAACTCTCCAGTAACCCATTTCGATTTGGTTCACCGATGATTCTTCAGTTTATTCCACTACTCGGTTCAGCATTACTTTTAAAGTGATTGACAGGTGGCATCAGATGACGAATTGAGTGAAGAGGGATGTTTTGCATTGTGGAATTGTAACCAATTACCTCGATAGTAATGTGTTTACATCTTAATCCAATAACCCCAGTCTCAGACATTCCAAGAGTTCCAGAAGCATAAATTTGTAGAGCCTTACTGTAGGACACGGTAGTTGTCTACTGTCACATAGTTTGTCACGATCCAGCCTGTGGAGACATTGCTGTTTGAATCCATTAAGTTTTCATATTGAACAAAAATCTAAGCGAGACTCCTACTATTTACTATTATAACAAGTTTTATGTGAATACTGCGTGGTGTAGAGGCGATGTGGAGAATGAAGCCTTATCACATGTTTAAAACCACTTACCACGCCTCTATGAAGAGATTGATATCATCAACATATGTTCCCCAGATTATCGCTTCTCCACCGATAACCAACCCGGCCTCTTCATCAGTACCTTTCAGAAAAGAAAGTGGAATCACATATTCTCAGTTTGATGGAAGACTGAGATGGCGTAATAAACAACTTAGGTGTTTGTCCCAACAAAGAACGCTTTCCTAACATAGATTAATGTTTATAACCACCGAGAAGGCTCCAAGAAGCACTAATCAACTTGAGGAGAAGCGACTGCCATCAAGCTCCTGAAATCCGATGTATGTCTTTAGAAAGAAGCTTTTGTCAGTCTGTCCTTGCCCTTGTTACTCGAAGCCTTTAATCTCCATTTTATTTTGTTGCGTAATCTTACACTTCAGCCTCTTCCGCGTTTGTTTAAATGTAATTCTGATTGTCTTTCGCTTCTATGATTTCAGTTAGACTCACTACATTGTCACTCAATGTCTCATCTTCATTACACATAACTCCTTTCCCACTGTATACAACCATTCGCTCTCCGTTTTGCTTAAACTTGGAAAAGCAACTTCAGAAACCTGTGGCTACTCAGTCCAGTCACTAGCCTGCCAGATGACAAATATTTAAAAGCTTGACAGCAAGCTGTGGCAAGCATCGGGAGTTCATCCCGGTTATCAGATAACCTATATACATATAAGTCCATTAAAAAGGGATAATAAGTGAACCGAAGTCATGTGAAGTAATGTTGTCTCACCTTCAAATTTAGCTGGATCACAATTGTACAATTTCTCCCCATTCCGTGCAAAATCATTATCAATCTCCTGCCAACACGCTGAATTGATCACCTTATAACCAGTTGATGTAATCGATTTGACTAGATTCTCCCAATTCGACTCATTCTGAACATGAATGACAGTGTTAGCATTGCCCTGAGGAATAAATTGTGACATAAAACGAAAGCTTATTAGTGTATTGTTTTAATATTTTTCTGGAGATCTATAGATTCTATTTAGTTCGTTACTCATATGAGATGTCAACGAATAATTGAGACGACTTATTACACTATGCTACTTGAGAAAACTCACATACAAGATACTGTTGGGAAAAACTGGTGAAAATGAGCAGTAGTATAGGGCTGTTATTGTGAAAGAAACGAGGAAAGTATTGGGGCAACGTAGGAGGTTGTGGACGTATTCTCCTGTTTCTCCTCCTCCTCCTTATCATTCCACAGAAGTTTCCATTTTATTCCCAATTTCTTGGTTATTTTCCGTTCAAATCAATAAATCCTCCTAGACGTTTGTGATGCATAAGAAACGCGTTTTAATCAATTGTGCAATATTCAAGGGAATTAAACATTCCTCTGACACTATTAGACTCTTTCGGAGAAAATAGGACAAATTCTTGTGTTGCATGTAATTTCCCTTATTCAGTTTGTTTAAATCTAGTAAAGTTTGACCTCTAATAGTATCGTGTAAACTGGCGAGTATCTGAAACATTGACAACCTGCTGATTCATAAGAAGATTCATAAGAGAAGCATTATCCTCCTGGATGGCAGCTTATCCCTGCACATACAATGACCGTTCCTGAATAGTGTGACTGGTTCACAAAATGTTCTCTTAAATGTTTTACACTTGACATTTAACAAAATAAGGCCGTGTATTTCTCGAAGAAGAGACAAAGAAGAGATATCATAATGACGGACAAGTTTGGGCTTCAGGTTAGATAGAACTATGTCACATGATCTGCTGACAACTGATCTCTTATTTGAAGATCCTTGACGAAGAGGAAATATCATGCAGAAAACTCTGCTGAAGATTCTGTACATTATTTAAACATTGTTCAGAATAAAGCTATCACTAGTATTATTATATTATATACAAATGTCATTACCTAATTGTATGTAATAAGAGATGGTGATAGCATTGCGAAACAGTGTAATTGGGATGTTGTCCAGACACTGACATAGACGTTCTGTGAAAATGTGCATATGGTTACGACTCCGAACTATTCAGAATACATATAATCCGGTAATCAGAATTCAGACGCAAAACGGTTGATTAATCGTAGAAAATTGCACTGAAAACCATTGTCGACATGATAGTACACTTTATAATTGTCGAGTATGTGTTGTAAGAATGTCTCGTAGATGATCTATAAAGAAGTCATACTGTGGTGATGTGATACAGACAATGTGTGCCAACGGAATACTATTCTCCCATATTCCAGCAGTTATATACTGCATTAACAACAGAATACTATGTATATTTGAACATTCTATTTCATGTCCTTTTATGTAAACCGAAATCACACGCTCAGTGGTTGGTTAAAGAATATAAACTGTATATATATAAACAGCGATTTGATCAATGAAAAATATACTTTGCCTCCCGTGTCTTGCTTTCTGTTGTTACAGTACTATGATTGATAGATACATTCATCCAGGTGACTGTAGATCATGGTAATTTGAGAGCCACTGATATTTCTGACACTTTTCTTTAACCTACAACATACTCTAACCGTTATCCTAATTTTAACCTTAAACCTAACCTTAACCCTAGAGTGTCAGCCTTGATCTTAAAAGCCATAGCCCTAGCTAACAGTACAGATTTCTAGAAAAAGTAACTAGGGAATAAGTAGAATAATGTATTTACCCTCTCCAATTCAAAAAAGGCAGACAAGATTTGATTTGGAATGACCCTGTGTACCATTCTCTCTATCTGACTGGTTCTTGAAGCTCAGCTTTTGAAGAACCTTAACTTTCGATAAGATATTTGAACTCTTTCAACAGTCATTGTCATACATGTTCACATTATACGTACAAAATCACTTATACTCCTAACTTATATCTTGCTTTGAATACTATTCATATAATGATAATAAAATGAAAATATGAAGTACAGTGTAGTTTTATAACTAATTTCAAAGTTTCAATTAAACTCACACGAAAACCATTTTCAAATACCTCCTGCCAGACAACAGGTGTAATACCACCTGAATTTGCAGTCATATTCTGAATGATTTCTGTGAGCTGTTCAAAATAACGATTTTCTAGTTTATTATAATCTTGGTCAAATCCATTCTCTTCCATGAAGTTTTGGATCTCCACGTCTTCTTCCCTATCAAATAGAACATAACATTTCTTATTGTACATACAATTTTTGAAGGGTTGTTTTGTACAGTTTTTCACTGATTTCAGTTTAGACCACTAACTGACTGAGATCGGTTAGGAAACTGTTGAAGACTAACAGGAAATACTGCCTAGATGTTTCGGCGTCACTTGGGGCTCTTTAGGGAATGCACCCATGGCCCCTGCTAGCAATTGAACCCTGGGCTTTTGGGTTACTGGTGAAGTCCGTCGACTCTTAGTTCACCGAGGCCAAATCTAGTAATGGTTGTGCCATATACTGGAAACTGACAAAAACTAGAATTCATGGACCATTAGTTTTCGTCCAGTGACTCGTAGGCTGACCTGTCTTAGGTTCATTCCACTGTAGGGTAACGGGTGCGCACATCTGAAGTGTATCGAACAAGGACGAAACAGCTGTGAGATACTCCTTAATCTTTAGTGTTCCGCTGTCTGAGATCAATCCGTGATCTAAATCGATATAAATATTTATAAATGATACTTTAGAACTCACAAACATCTTGAATTAGACATGTCATGAGTACCGATGAAAGCCTCGTGAAACCTTCTGCATAATGTAGTTTTTCCACTGATGAATTACTCACTAATATTCATTAATGTCTGTAGGTGTTTGTGTAGGCGTGTTTATGTCAGACTTTCATTCATTTAAATCAAACAGCAACAAGTATGATGGATTTTGACGAAAGGCTTATATTGTAACTTCCATGGCGTCTGGAATTGAACGTGGGCCGCGTGCGTGGTTGGCAAGATTTCTAAACAAGTGATGCGAATCAACATGACATTAGCTAAATAAATATCTGGCAGACTTACTGAAGTCATAGGTGTTTTGAGTTTTGTTTTAACGGGTAGGCAGTCGACCAGGCTCAGATGCCCCTCCAATGTTCTGGTAAGACACATATCCTCTTCACTTGAGTCATACTAGCCAAATAAATCCTAGAACAATTTATTCAGATAACCTCAAAATTTATTAAATATCTTCCACATCACCGTGAGCTTCTGGATGGCTGATTCCTTTTCATTCGTAGTTTGTTAAAATTATTTGCAGGTTGGCCAGTGTATTGATTAAGTGCGGAATTAGGTAAGGTTGGTACTGTGTAGCATATAGCGATCCAACAAAGTACCACACAGCCTTGCCTATTATTATTATTAAGATTCTAATAAGTTCCAAATGGAAAATAGGTCTTCAGCAACGCACCTTCATTTCATCCTGTTCTCTGCAGTTCTCTTTATTTTGCTCCACGACTACGCGTTATCTTTCCTCCCCTCCTAATACGATTTCTCTCCAACAACCAACTCATCGTTTTCCATTTGTGTTCCACTCAATGGTCTGCCTAGGTTGCACTGTCACTCAACCGTTTCTTTCGTGTGTGTCCAGTCCATCTCCATTTACTTCAGAATGTTTCTTGGGCAATGGGTTCTTGATTGATTCGTTCATTGGCAGAGGTCGTTATCGCTCATCCTTTTTGGCCAGCAATCTGATCTTCATTATGAATCAAATTCAGCTGTTGGTGGGATTCTGTGTCGGCCTGTTGGGAATGCTTTCCATAACGCCACAAATCTCTGAACCACATAGAAGCAATCACTAAATTGCACTAGTGTTAAAGATCCAGGCCTCGTTCCTTATGCTTATTGTAACAGATTTCCACATGAGTTTCAGAGTAATCACCCAGGTAGGTGGGTGGGTAAGGGAGGTTGTTTCTTTCAAATTTCCCCCATTTATGCTGATTGTTGTCTGTTTTTGTTGCTGTTGCCACCGCTTTTGGCCAGGAATCTTCATCATCTCTGTTCTCTCTATTTTCACCTGAAGTGCTATCTTCTCTGGATGCTTCTTCTATCCCCAACTTGTTGCTTTTCGCTTGCATATCTTCCAGTTTGTGGGAAATCAGACATACATGTGTCATCGGCGAAGTCCAGATCCTCCAAGTCTTTTTTTGCGTGATTCCATTCTGTCTAAGTTTTTCATCCAGGGCGTAATTGATTCTCTCTTTAATAAACTGAATTATAATTTCAACAAAAATCGCCAAACTTACCATGAATGACTATCATACTTATTGCCGCCTAAGTGTAAAAAGCTATCGGGGAATACACTCAGAATTTCTTGGAATAAACTTGATAGAAACGTCCATACATCCTCACCGACTGGTCTTATTGGTCCATCATGTGATGTACCCGATAGTAGTTCAGGGTGACTTGCACCCAAGGAGAGAGTATGACCTGTAAAATAGATATAGAGGCAGTCATTATATAGTGTGCTCATAGGACTGGAAGAAATGCAGTAGGTAACATCTTACGAAAAGTCAATTGTAATGGTCAAATATTGATTGATGCCAGTGTGGTTGATGTGTCTTGGTTTTTACAGAATGCAATAACTTCCACATAGGAATTTCACTGGATGCAGAACTCTGCCCGCCAGAGCAAGCTAGGCTCACGAAAGGCAAATCATACGCTGATCAAATTGCAACTCGACGCATCATCATCACAGAACAAAGCATAGAACGGCAGTCAAACCTCCCTCTACCTCAACTTCGAAAAGGCCTCCAACAGACCGAGAATTAATTTGGGAACTACTTCAACACTACTGCGTGCAGTACCCAAGTCTTCATCAACCTCATTCAACGTCTGGCTACATGATAGTGGTACGTGTCAGGTGGTCTACAACAGAAAACGCAGAAAGGCGTTCTAAGTGAATACAGGAGTACATCAAGGCTGCTTGCTTATTATCACCATGGATGGTATTCTTAATTTTGGTGAACTGGATTATGCGTCAGAATCTACTTAGGAGTGAAAAGACGGGAATAAGTTGGCGCGATAAGAAGACTCTAGAAGGTCTGAACTTCGTGCGTGGATGATTCGTGTTTAGTGTCACACAAACTCGAAGACTTGCAGGCAAAATCAAAAAAACTGGCTGGAGAAGCTGGCAGACAGCGAAGACAGGACTCCAGGTGAACATAGGGAAGACGGTGGTGCTGACGATAACCAAACAACAGCAATAGCAACAACGACCAGCACCAATTAACATTACCGGTAGAGACCTGACACAGGTTGCATCCTTCACTTATCTAGGCAGCGTCGTTTCATCTACAGACAGCCAACGTGAGGATGTGAAAGATAACCAAGATTGAAAAAGTAAGACGAACCCTCATCACTCTGTAAGCATCGGGGACATTGGTTGCACTCAACATAAAGAACACGATTCAGATTTTCAACACTAATATCAAGTTGGTTAGTTCTTCTGCATGATTAAAAGACTTGACTCACGCGCCAAACAGGCTACTGCAGACGATTATCGACTGGCAATCAGGTGGTCGGCAGGAAACATTAAGCAACTAGGAACTCTAGTAGCCCAACGAACCGTCGAAGAACCCATAACCAAACAATCACTGAGAGGTAAATGGAGATATATGGGAGATGTAGGGAGTGTTGAGTGACATCAAATCCTGATACCCAGGGTGGAACTCTAATGCAAAACGATGATTTAGGCGTCGCAGTGTGACAAAGAAGACGTAATATAAGAGGACATAATACCTTGTGGGCAATCGTGGTGCCAGCTATAAGGAAATTCCGAGAACAGGTTAAAATGAAGATGTACTCTTGAATTTCTATGTTACACTCAGGACCTAAGTAAATAATAATAATCATAACAAGAATACTGCTCCTTACTCACCTGGACTATCAAATTCAATCAGAATTCGAACTCCTCGTATTCGAGCATATTCTATTATCGACTCGATTTCATCTTTTTCATACACATACAAGTGTGGATGATATGCTCCCTGAAAAACGATTACTTTTATATTTCAATTCAAAAATAGATTTCTACCGCTGAAGACAATTCAGGATACACTGAGGAATCATACGGAAAAGCTTCATCATCTGTCATATGCCAATGTAGCACATTCATTTTCACCATCGACAAAGCATCCTTTGTTTATATTTGTGTATAAAACATTAGCGGGAAATCAAACACACAACTTACAATCACATTTTGTATTGTCTCAATTGTCAAATAATGCCTAGCTGTATCAATCATCATTCCTCGATGTGGGAATCGTGGTGAATCTTCAATATGACAAATAAACATCACATTCTGGTGTAATTTTCAAGTGAATTTTTCATAAAACACATTACTTGATTATGTGTAGCTTTATACAATGATTGAAGGATAGTCTCAAAAGCGTGCAGTGTTCCCCATATCTCATGTGATTGAATATACAAAGTATTCTGAGATATATTCAATGTATCTAAAGGAATCACAATGTTGTAGAGCACTACTCGAAAACACCACTGGTCGTCAATTCAACTTACATGACTCATCCATTGAATAATATGGCCATAATTTACTCTCTGTTTCATCACATCCTTCTGAGATTACAATCGCAATCTTTGATATTGTACAGATTTCGAACTGGGGGAATAGCAGCACAGGATGGAGCATATTTAATCGTAACATGAAACGTTTTATGGCTTCTTCAAGAATATGACATCCGGAGTAATTATGCTCAATGTTCAGTGTGTTACTAATTTTACATAAATCATTTTTATTGAAGTATTGTTCCACTTTCGGTATTGTAGCCAATAACAATGTCGTTAAGTTGAATAACAGTGAGAAACTCAAGAGAATCTTATAAACCTTCATATTATTGGATGAGTTTATTTAAACAAAACAAATGTGAAATTATACAGTAATCTAATGAGCTGATAGTTCTTAATATCATTCTAGTCAGTTTAAAAATACTCTGAAGGGTTCAATGTTTCAATAGAACATTGAATAATTGAATGAATCAATTTTGAAAATGTGTTCGAAGTCTTATGAATTGATTTCAAGTCCAAAGGTTGAGTAAATTGTTGGGCATAAAAGTTACCTCATTAAAATAACATCGGAACGTTACAGCAAAATGTCCAAAGTTCATTTAGCATCCTTTTTGTTATATTGTATCATCTAGTGTGAATAAGTTTGAATTAACAAAAAATAGAACTTCAAAGATCGCGAACATATTAAAAAATAACATGACAAAATGACTGTTTTTAAGAATGCACAGCGATTGAAGTGGACGATTATATATATTGAAGTGGCGCCACCTCCTCTATCCAGTGGTTATTAGGGCAAAGATTCACCATAGAGATGAACTGTTTTGCTACACGTAGTAGGGATATACAATAAAGCCACTCGCGGTTAAAGGCTACAGCTGGACGATACAAAACACAAGAGTGATTTCGGATAGATGTAGGCATATTTCCTTTTTTATTCTGAGTTGTCTTAAAGCTCTTCTGAGTTGCTTCCATAACAGAAAATTGAGAGAATATCCGCTACTATTTGTGTGGTACGTAGCTGTCAACAGGCGTACAGCTAAACCTCGTTAGTTCACAGTCGGAAGACGGAATTTTGTAGATGCAAGTCTTCGAAATGCTCATCACTGTCTGATAGACAAATTTTACGCACACACACAATCACTAAACTTAATCTCACTGAGTTTACTAGTGTACTAGTAGGTCCTAATTGCAGAGAAAAAGGAAGGTTGGATGTGGAGCTAGCTTACCTATCACAGAATATCAACCAAATATCTAAAGAAAGGTCCAAGCACAGGAACAAAAAATATACAAGATAAACTTACTGCTCTCTGAAATTGGAGAGAAGAACTGACGTGAACTAGTGAGAGCTTTCGGTAATCCAGTTAACCGATGTGTCTAATTCAGATGAAATAGAAAACAGCTTTGAGGACGTGGAGTTTTCACACGATTTCCGAAGTTCAGAAGGCTGCTTAGGTTGACAAATAAATGAGAAAATATAGCACGGAAGTGGTAGGAATCTGTGGAGTGAATGTGGACTACCCAAATTATTGACTTGATAATCAGTAATCTACTCCAGTCTGGTCACTCAAACGACAACCAATAACACACTGAGGCAGTGAGTGGCTATCGTGATTTCACTGGTGGCAGCCAAAGCCTTTCTTGCAGTGGGAACCATTTTCATTCTGCAGGATCATGACAGCAAGATTCAACTCCAAAGGAAGGAAGGAAGGTCACACTAGTGTAGTGATACGCACAGTGCTACAAACAACGCAGGAGAAGAGAAGAAGGAAGATTTCTATAGACAAATACAAAAAGCGGTGGATAACACAGTCGAAATGGTGACATCAGAATCCTAATTTCTGATACGAATGCTAAATTGGGAGGAGATAATAAAGGAAGAGAATTGATTATGGGTCGAGAGGCTCTCAATGAAATCAGTGACAATGGAGAACTCTTTTCAGAATAGTGTAGGAGGCAACCTCTGTTAAATCTCCCCCATTGATGGTCATTCGTGCTGGTTGTTGTTGCTGTTGATTGATTATCTTCATCACTTCGGTCTTTTCTATGTTCACTTGGAGTCCTGTTTTCGCTGCCTGCCTCTTCTGCCAGTTTGTTGGTTTCCGCTTGCAGGTATTTAAGTTTGTGTGACATAAGACAGATGTTGTCCGCGAAATCTAGATCTTCTACAGTCTTCTGATTGGTCGTCCAACGTTTCCCTGACTCCTCGCCCCCAACAGTCTCACGCATAATCCAGTCCACCACAGCCAGCTTGTCTTACTCTTGTATGCACTTTGAGCGCATCGCTGAGTTTTACGTTGTGGCTGGCAGTAAATAAGTGAAATGACCATCATGTTTTTGTCTTTTTACTTGGTCTGGTTAGAGAACAGCACTGGCCGATGGGAGCTAATGCCTGCAGAATCATGTAATTATGCCTATCCTCTTGATTGCCATTAATGGCGTAAAGCAGGTCGTTTTTTTTATTATGAATAGTTTCGAGCTCCGAACAAGCTGAATATGTTAAACTCAGAATCGGAAAGGTGACACAGACTTTCATCAACATGAAACTGGTCTGGCAGTTAATGCAGTGATTCAGCAAAACGAACAAGATTCGGATTCTGTTCAACACAAATATGAAGTCAGGCAGTCAGTTCTTCTACGCGGGTCAGACAATTGTACTGCGTGTCACGGAAAAGATATCCAATAAATTACAGACTTTTCTCAACAGCCGCCCCTACGCTTGTTGCCTCACTGGCTCACTGGCTCCATACTGAAGATCAAATTGCCATCCGACTGGCCAGAAAGAATTAGCAACAAGAAACTATGGCTGGTAACAAACCAACGTATAATTTGAGTAATTTAAGTGATAACAACACAGACGACTAATGAAACTTAGAGTCAAATAATCAGCACTGTTGTTTGTCAATGTTTTATGCACCTTCGATTTTTCAGAAGAATGTTTACTAAACGAAGAATATTCACATTTTCGATGTAAGCCTGCTCTTCATCAGGTTCTACAGCTATGCATCCATCCATAATTTTGAGTGAACGAATTAGTGTTATTAACAACAACATTAATTTTGTTTAAATAACATCGAATCAATAATAATAATATCAGTGGATCACAGTTCAATGGCATCAATATTGCAATACACACTGAATATCAGACGGAGAAACTAGGAAAGATAATAATACAAACTCATGAATTTATCGTCTTCACTGAAGGCCGGCCAGGGCAGTAGTAGTGGCTGGCTGGACTTGTTTATTTTGCACACAAAGCACTGGTGGTTGTCTCACGCGAATCCCAATAGCCTGTGTTGTTCGAAGTGTGCGCTACCTCAATGATTCTGGCAATTTATTTGGTACCCGGCAGGTGGTTGAGAAGGATTCTTCAATGCTGGCTGGCTGGCTTTGTAGCCAGTTGGTTTGGACCAGGTGGTCTAATATCGAACTGTTCATGGTTTTCACTACATCTTTACTCAGCCATACTGCTAGATGTTCCCAGCTAGCGTGAAAATTCAAGTTCCTAGAGCAACGGCCAATATAACTCGCTCCACATGCTCATCTTCGATTCCTGGAATATTTGTTGCAACTCTTTTGAGCAAAAGAAAAGTTACCACGAGCAGCATTGTTAACCTCGTGAAACTATTGCGGAGATAAATCATAATGTTATTAACAATGATATAAAATCTAAGTGAGAATTCATAATTTCTCAGTTGTCACATCAACTTCAGTTTTCCACTAAGTATCACTATATTTTTTGGCAGTCATAATCAGGGGAGGGTTAATATAGAAATTTTGGCTATAAACTTTCTGAAAAATGCCGAAATTCACTAGAACTGATGTCATCAACTTGGTGTGTCCACTACTTTAGACTACTTTAATGAGTGAATGTCTAGAGATTCAATTACTGTTGACAAGGTGTTCCAGGACAGTAGTCAAATGGTATTCCAGGTTTTCCTCCTCTCGGTAACCAGACTGGACAGTGTTCCAGAATACGTTTCAGGAATTCATGCTGTGTACGGCTGATGTACTTAGCTCCACAGGAGACGAGGAAATAAGAATGCCAGCAATCTCATCTGAAAACACCTTTTCATCTATATATACACCGGGCACCCAACGTATAGTTGCTTATTACTGCTACATAGTTTATTATTGTCTCTCACGAAAAGAATTCGAAAACACTCTATCTATTCGTTGCAGAAATATTGGCATTTCTCAGACTGAAATGAGGTCTATGAGTTCAGAAGCCTTCTATGCACTCACTCACCTTATCATGTCACCATATTTTAGTTTTCTTTTTATTATTATCACCATGTTTAGTATTGTTAATTAATAACACTATATTAACGATACGGTCAATCAGTATCATTTTCAGACGCCTAACTCTTCGATTCCCATTCTGGTTACACACTAGCGACTGCCTTTACACGATGTCACTCCACGGTCAACTCAGCGTATTTCCACTCCGTCTCCATTTTCTTTGGCATAACTGTCAGCCAATAGGCGCTTGGTTGTTACGTTACCAGATTTCAACATTGTCTACCCTTTCTGTCTGGTCATCTGACTTTCAGCTTCGAAAGAAGTCGGCCGTGGAGAAAATTCTGAAACCTGTTCGAAATGTTACTTTTGGCGCACCAAATCGCTGAATCACATAGAAGAACCGACTTGACATTACTGTTGATAATAGGAATCTTCTTCTTGTTATCCCCACTTGTAGCTTCTTCTTCTTCCATCTTGTTGGTTTTGATCTGTAGACCATCAATTTTGTGTGACATTAAACGTAACTTGCCCAGGAAATACGAATCTTCAGCTGTAAGTACATTTGTCGATCCAGCCTATCATATGGGAGACAAAACAAATCTATACATTCTCAGTCCGATGGGAAGAAGAAATAACTTTCCCTGTTATATGTACACCATGTATTGATAGCAGATCAAATGCATACACCAATACTGCTGATCAGGTTGAGTCGAATTGTCAGGGTATACATATTATTCTTGGTAGATGTACTTGTAATATATATATTCCCAGTGTTCGTTTATGCAAAATGCACAAAATGCATTCCCCAAAGTGACATTTAAGTTGGGAAGAATATTATAATGGAACGAATTCATCACTGACAAGTGACTCTATTTTAGCTGTAATTAGCAAGCCTTAATAAGCCACTGCATAGTGTAATGTGTCTTCTTATTTGCTGTCGGATTGGTAGCTGTTGAGGAGTGTGAATCGCAATCTAGAATGTAGACACATTCAGCAAATTTTGTCATGTTAATAATCTACAAGTGCCCATTATGTTTTACTGATAAAATCTATTCAGCGTGATTCAGGATTTCTTCTGAAATAATTAGAATGGAAATGATTAATTAACTATTGGATGGTTGGAGGCAGTCGGTAGGAAGCCTTCGAATTAGGTTTCGTGCCATCTGGCACTCGTCATCAAGGCTTATCTGCAACCTGCCAATTGCCTCCAACCAACCCCTAATATCATCAAATCAATGTGCAATGTGATGATGAGCTACCTAGTGGCCACATGTTGATCACACTGCAGAGTTGACTGATAGAATTCAGTCTGCAGCAAAGAAAGGACTAACTAGACACATCACACTAGTTACTAGTGTCGAATCAAAGATTAATTAACCATTCGACTGCATGAACTAGACATCGACCTTTGGCGCAAACTATACACTACAGGATTGATCTTAAGCATATTGCTATATATTGGTGGATAACAATGATGACTACAAAATTATAAGCTTCCGATCATGAGTAGTTATCTGAGGTGGCCTGCAACAAAGCACAGAAACCTCTCAGTATACATGGATACATGGATTATCTATTAGATGATGAATTCCTGTGCATTGAAATACGCTTACTGGTTCATCAATGAGTTTCGACCAAACTTTAGTCAGAGCAAATAAGTGAACAAAAATAACGCATATCTGTTGAGAATTGGTCAAAGCCAGTGAACCCCATAAAATATCCTGTTTCATGTGATAAGACAAAAATAGAATACCAAACAGGGATTTCTCACAAGTGTTTCATTGTTTACTTATTCCCTTACAGTGTCTGTTGAAATGCACAAACAATAACAACAGTTTAAAATGTTTGATATTCATCCCTCAAGTTGGATGACGACATTTCACCTGCATGTGTTCAGTATTATATATTCACGGTGTGGTGAGAGATGGTTGCTAGCCAAATTGGTTGACAGTAATTGAGGTCAATGTTAGTCATGTGAAAACAAGGTCAAGATGGACAGGCGGATACAGTTAACATATAGATGAACTGACACAGCCACAAGAGATGCAAGGTTAACTTTGTGTGAGAAACAACCAATCAACAGACTGTATTTTCTACTAACATTAACCTACAATAATGTACATCAAAATCTATAAATATGTGTTGATTTTCCGTAATAAACGTTCTGTTGCCTGGCCCTTGTCTTCTGTTGTTACAACGGTAACATAGAACAGAATCTCCATAAGGCACGAGAATATCTTAAATTATCTCAATGACTTTGTTTCATAGAAATTGAATTCCCGTAGAATTCGTTATTCCATATACATATGTAGAGAGCCAGCCACAAAGAGGGATAGACAATAAAGCAGCGAGATGTATACTTAGTTCCAGTGACTCTTCAGTAAATAGGAGTCAAGTAATTCACTCTGAAGTGCCGACTGAAGTCTCAACAAACCATGGAGTACAGGCTAAATAATTCAACTTGATTAATTTGTATCACCTACCTGTATCACGCTGTTTCTCCAATATTTTAATATCGTACGCATTACATAGACAATTGTATTCAAATGACCCAAATATGTGCATCAATACATTCTACGATAGACATGAAGTTGTAGGGGATCAAAGAAGCCTGTCAAATCAACTGAACGTCAGTCATTTCTCCGTCAATGTTATCCTGACCTAAGTTGGAACATTTTAGTCCATTATTTTGAGTCACCTAACATACTAACTCAATCTTACTTTAGTTGCTGTCTAATTAAACTTGTTTCTATATTTGGTCATTCTTGTATTACCTAATTAATTATCTAAACTTGACAAACCTCATGTACACACACACACAAAATAATTGTATATAAATGCGATTGTACAGCTATGTGAATGAATTCGCCGCTGAAAAGAGTCTCTTCGCTGAACGTCTTCTCTTTTTCTGTACGACTCAATGGGGATTTTTAAGCTAATGACCAATTTTTTATCCGTGCATGGTGAAATATTTAATTTTCAAGGGACAAAAGCTCGGAAAATTCGTTGTGGTGTGTGTTTATCTACTTGTACACTCTCTTCAAATCATCGTCAATGAATACATCTTTCATCAGCCGTAAGTTTTATATTCTCCCTTCGCGAGTTGGGGGGGGGCATGTTCAGGGCAGCCTGGCTACCATGTTAGATGGGCCAGACAAAAGAGTCAGCATATAGTGTGGCTAGCGCTCAGGTCTAGAAGGATTGATAACCACACATCAATCGTCAGCATTATGTCTAGACGAAACCAATGGGAAACGGGTTTCCTAGAAGCTCATAGCGACAGATAGTTAGTCAATGTACATAAATGCTTCTGTCACAGTGATCTGGAAGTAGGTCAGCATTTCAATGGTCGGCCAAACTCCTCAGTGCATTTCAAAATGTTGTGAACAGTGAAAACAGTGACATTACGTCAGTAGTAACTGAAATGATGTGGCGATGAATTATGCACAATTGATGTGTTTGAAAATAAAAGGAAATGTTTTACGATTTGATCACTTGGAACCAATGAGCTAATATCTTTGAAATCTTTACAGAACCGATTAGTAGAAAAGATCAAACATACAAGATGAATCATATTTAAAAGAAAAGTAAAGTAACGTAACTTTTGTTTACACCAGTATTAGCAATCAAACGATTTGTCAGGTGTTCTCAGCTGAAGACGTAATTAGTTCTGATTTGTCTTCGCATTTGTGCCAAGCGAC
Organism: Trichobilharzia szidati; assembly: GCA_944472155.2. Classification (NCBI taxonomy): domain Eukaryota; kingdom Metazoa; phylum Platyhelminthes; class Trematoda; order Strigeidida; family Schistosomatidae; genus Trichobilharzia; species Trichobilharzia szidati. The sequence goes on along the minus strand of OX235274.1, from coordinate 110,693,798 downwards.
TGCCTCATTTTCGACAGAATCCAGGTCCTGTGAATGGTTTCACATTCCAATTCAATCTTGAAAAGGCAAGAAAAAAGAAGTTCAAGAAGAGCAGAATGAACTGGTTGTAATATCTTACGCAATAATGTAAGTGACAAAAAGTATTCATGGGAATACCAAAGAATTTTGATGACAACCAATGCCAGAAGGGTTCTGTGTCATCATGATCTCATTACAGCTGTCAGACTGCATTTGTTTCCCTTCATCTGGACAATATTCAACTCACTCACTCAATCCCCTTCTTTCTCTCTCTCTCTCTATTTGAATAACTTGCCACTTCCACCAGAAGCAGCTATCCTAGAGATGAAACGTACTCTGAATCGGAACAATTATCGCTTTCATATTCTCAGACACTTTATACTCCATAGAAAGCAGGATTGGTGATCCTCGTGGCCAAGCATTAACAACAGTTGTAAGTGGGATGAATTTGGCCTATCTATATAGAACAACTGCGAAGGTGTTGTTGTAGTATTAGTGAGTTGAGTAAGCAGATTTCAACATTCACAAATTCAGAACTAGATACAGTAAAATTTCTGTGTACACCGACGTTCCACGTGAATCTTAATTCGAAATCACAAGACGTAGTAAATCACTCGTCCAGTATTCCGAAGGTGTTTCTGTGTGCAATGATACGAACACGGACGACTCTGCAATTGGATACTCCTGTCATTTACAGTTAGTTCATATTGCTCTGTTGTGAACTCACACAGGTGAGTGCATTTCAGTATGACGTCCACTGGTCAATATCAGTTACTTTGCCCGATATGTCATGATAGAACATTCTTAAGTTTCTTGCAGCTGTGTCTTGAAAACACGCTTGAAATGATTTCATGGGTTTAAGCATTATTTGCTATTCAGTTGTATGTCATTTGATAATTCAATAAATCATCGAACCGAGTTTTGTTTACACACCACATGAATTACTTCCATTTCTGTCCATGTCTGTCTACTTTCAGTTATTGTTGAATGTGTGAGGATATATACTACTGATAAGTAGTTAGATGTCAGTAACTGGACAACACGCATATGAACCAGCAGTGTTTACTTGACATATCAAATTGACGTAAACGTAGGATAGCTAGTTTCGCTTGTACTGCGTCGATTTCATCAGTGGTGTGTCCGGCGTGAATCAGCCGAGAAATCCAAATCAGTTCTAACCATCTGAAATCCAGCTAGCTAATAGGACGAACTTGTAATCAACTGGTCCAAATTAGTTTGGAAATCGCAATCGATTTTTTAGGTGAAAATTATCCAGTTCGATATGATATTTCACCACGGTTTCCTGAGGAAACCAAAGTTTTTTCGGATCATAAAATGTATGTGATCCGCTTGATACCATGAATTGGAGTCAACGAAGGAAGCATACATCCATACATGACTGCTTGATTAGTATGACCAGTTGCACTCACACTAACCAGCTATGCTTCCTTACATGATTCAAACTTGACATGCCAGTGCCGAAACCAGCACAAAATGAGTAAAACGACCACTGGGTGGCCAGCAGGCTAAACTGTTCGATGTGAGCGGTAACCAAGTGATCGATCACTCGTATCGATCAATCAGTAGCGTAGAGCATCATGTGACTATGCTTGCCATCTTGACTACCGTTAATCTTACCAAGATGGTCTACTGTTTTGTTCCAAAAAATTGCCAGTCCCAGGGAAACTGTGATTAAATCTCACCTCAACATGTGTAAATTGGCAGGAGAGTGTTAATCTACAAATTTCGAATATTGTTCAATGTTGAATTCGATTTCCACACTTTATCCACTGACAAATCGCTAACAAATAAATGTGTAATACTAGTTTGTCTGTGTGTGTGTGACGTTGACTGGAATACTCGAAATGTATATTGAAGCAGTACGGTAACTCTGTCAAAGAAATAACCTCTGCTTACTATGTCATAAACGCCAATTAACTGAGTGGGCTAAGTGTCCTTAGTCAGCGGGATAGATATCCACTACTGAATACTGCACCACCAGTCTCTGTCTACTTATGAGCTGATTAGAAGATGATGCAGTTGTATTCATGAGTTTTGTATTCATCTTATTTCTAAGATGATGGACCCGATTAAATCGAGCAGACAATTTCCGTATTCGTATGTCACACTGATATAAATCTGCATATCAGTGTGAGAACGGATTTCATTTGTCAGTCTTATTCATTACTCACAGCTTCAGAGTAAACGCTTCACTTCATTCGATTACTCAACCACATGAAGGTCACCGGTGACATATATCAGAAATCATCTGTCACTTCCAATCTCCATCTGGGTGAAATCACCAGCTAGACGACAAGTACACTTTTCAGAGAAGTTGACAACATATCAAAATGTGCATCCAGTCGGCTATTACAGCTATGAGTACACTGCTAACAGAATTTGAAATCCCATATCACTCTATGTTATTCGGTGTGTCTCCAATGACAGTGTGCATTGTTAATTTTAAATTTTACAAATGAAAATAAGCAGCTTTCACTCACAGTATCATTTGACAATGGAGCCTCTTCAATCTCTCTGAAAAATCATAAAAATTGCCTGCATCAATTGACCAAAGACGTTCAGCAGCTACAGCAGTTATCGGCCTTTGACATGTTGTCAGCGAAGTTATTCCATTCGAGATGAAAGTAAAATGAAATGTGCTTGTAATACATGTCAAGGATGAAGTGGTTGAATGGAGTTCTAAGTAGAGAAGTAGATTCTGTGCATAGTGAACAACCGTAAATGTTTCTTAAACGAGAGTTCAATGAGCCCCTCGTTTCAGTGGTATGAGTGAGTTCCAGTTTGTTTTCAGATACTTCCATGATAATCTAGTCACACGAGTAAACTGATTTCTTTGTCAAGTAGCATGAAACATGATCGCTTTCTAGTTTCGTAATACGGATTAGATTGTGCCATTCAAGTTTCCAGTGTTGGTGTATATCTGAAATACTGGTGTTAGTTGTGTTATTGCTCAGTATAATCTCGAGGTTGCAGATACCCTTTATTTGCCGATTTTATATACTCCTGTTTGATCGATGTGAGTAGTTTGATTATATAATTATAATATGAATACAATTTCAAATGGATGGGAAAGTTCCAGAATAATTTCCTAATTAATACAATACTAATAGTTTTATTCAGAAGAGTGTTGATATACTGTGCAGAATACTGTGTGCAGAATTTATTGCGCAACCCATTGCCTTCGTCTGGCACCCTCAGGTAAAATGGTAATTGATGATAGCAGATCGCATGGTGTACTGTCTTCTGACCTGAAGCAATCACCAATTCCTTATGATATTTATTCTTCATCTCCTTCGAGAAAGGCATGACATTCGGTTGAAAACCAGTTAAAAGAAGTCCACGAATACACTTTGTCATAACATAAGACATAACGAAGACATAACTGAATGACTAAAGCCTTCAGGTAGTTAGTTTCATTTCCCAGGGAGTGGCGGTGTGTGTGCTTAAAATGTCAGAAACAATTATCGAATCGGCCAAGTTTTAACTCTGAGCACCAGTAGGTGCCAACGGACAAATGACCCTGAAAGCACCAACCACACGGTAATGGGAATTTCGCGTATAAAACGAATATATATTCATGAAAGTAATGAATTAAAAGGCATGAAACCGTTACGCAGCGTACCACCCTCTGATATGTGACAAAATAACTTTCAATGTGGGATTGGAGTATCGACAGAGTAATTTAAGCATGTTTCATGTATGTAATTACCTTGGTCTTCTAACCCTAATAACAACAACCCTAATCTTTCCCTAACCTAACCATATGGTGAAAATATCCCTACTTGAACTAACTCTTATCTAACTCGAACAAACCCTAATGTCACCCTTATTGTGCTAACGTATTCCTAACCTGTCCTTAGCCAAAAGCTTAATTTTCTCTTTCCAAAACTTTAACTGAAACTTGTCAGATATCCCATTTAGTAGCATAACACTTCATCAGGCATACTTAATTCATGATTCCAGTATTATATGCCAGGTGTCATTAACTTAGTTTTAGACATTCACGAGAACGATTGATATAACCAGAGGTCATATTTCTATAGATCTGTGCATCTAGATCCGCTCCAACTGCATATTAAACAGGGTCCGCTTATTTTGAAATTATTCACACGACAGTCATTAAGGTCATTTTCATCAAAGTATAGTATAGTAGTAATATAATGCTACAACGTGTTTGAACTCTTTTAAACAATGTCTGCCTACAGTTTCGTTTGTGAGTAATTGGATTATTGTTAGTATAGTTGAGTATTTGATCTGTGTGCGTTGATTTTCTATATACTTGTGTTTCTAAATTTCCTGTGTTGGTTCTCCTGATTAAGACATCTAAAAATGGGATTTTGTTATCTAATTCTTCTTCTCTTGTGAATTTGATGTCTTCAAATATATTGTTTATTAATTTATGGGTATATTCCAAATCACATTTCTTTTATTTCATACAAATGTATCATCAACGTAACGTACCCAGATTTTCGGTTTAATTATAGGTAGAGCTATTAATTCTAATCTTTGCATAACGGCTTCAGCTATTAATCCTGATATGGGCGATCCCATTAGTATTCCTTTTATTTGTACGTGTGAATACGGATAACCCACTGTGATATTGGAACGGTTAGTGACCAACTTCAAAATGGATACCTGAGGACGTTTTCATCTTTGTCGACTATCAAGGTGAGTGTTATAACAATCAACTGCCAATAAAATCAGTTTAAAATAAGGCGTAAATTAACTCCAACTAGATAACTGGGAGCTCATATGCAGACCTGCTAAGGAATTTAGTCTATCCGCTATGTGTCTCTTTGAAATTTCGATGACATAGGAACATGCTCATTATCAAACCCAAAGGTCTGTGATCAGGTTTTAATAAAATGATGAATCCTTGATTCAAAATCCTAATATCAGGACACAATTAAATCTAAAACTCGGTTATGGCAATGTGACCTAAGTGTAATTATGTTTGAATTATACATCACTGCAACCTAAATCAATGCTTTGCCTTACCCGAACCACATCTAGCCAATTTGAGTAACAGTGAGTACGTTCAAACTAATTTCAGATTTGTTGAGTCCTTCTTGATCACATTTGTGCGAAATATCACCTGAATAACTATGAAACTCAGTGAACTGCGTAACTGGAATTATTATTTTAAACACTTCAACAAAACAACTTTCAAACGAAGGTCTTTAGCTTTAAAAAGTTTGGAGTTATTTTCTACCTAACACTGAGGAAGTAATGGTCTGAGTACTTGTATGTCCAAACTTCACGTTTGCGAGCTGTACTATCTAGTTTGGATCAAATAGGAAATCAAAGTGACACCAGTTAACAATCTCGCCCTCTTGTTAGCCTACCAGAGGTGAAGCTTAGAACTTTCAGGTTAATGTGTAAGCTCAAGACTATAAAGCCATTAGGTCGGGAACTAATGATACATATACCCAAATATCTTCCACTCCCCAGTGCATGAAGGCCAGTCAGCTTCTGATTAGTGACTGGCTTAAAAACGGATGTATTCACTTTATAATGATGAATTATTGACATTCGCGTCCTGCAATTGGGATGTGAAAATAAGCGTACACTGATGACAATGATTGATGATGGAAACCTGCTTATCGGATTTGATCCCCTTAGGTGAATACTACTGACAAGTCAAAAACTACAGTGGAGGAGCTGTTCAGTGCTGTTTGGTTTACAGTGGTTTTCTACCTGACGTGGGCTAATGAAGACTCTCCCTTAAAATAAATCAAATCACTCAAAGACTAAATGTTTGAACGCTACCAAAATTTTGTGAACACTTTTAACTACTTGTCAGTAGTCACTACAGAGTTGGAAGAAGGTAATTTAGTAGCTCACGATTGTTGTTCAAAGCTAGTTACTTGATCTGCACTATCAGGTAAATTCTGTAAATTATGCAAGTGACGTTGACTGAGAGAATTATATTCTCACATTATGGGAACCGGAGGTGTAAGCCACGGAAGTGGTAAATTACTTTCACTGATATTATTCCGATGGGTTCTTGGTGGCACATCGTCATTTCACTCTTTCTTTGCATGCAGTTTTAGCTGAATACACGACTACATAGAAGCTTTCTTTTCCTCTCTACTAGCCCTATTCCATATCATCAACGAAGTAGGTCCCAACTCTTCACCTTCCATTTGGGTACCAGTTGAAATAGTGGAACGTGATTTCACTCAACGGTCTTTCCAGTGTATTTCCAGTCCATCTCCATTTCATTATGCGTATTTGTCGAGCAGTAGATTCAAGACTGTTGATTGGACATTATTTAGTAACTAGTGTGACATGTCTAGTCCTTTGTTTGGTGCAGACTGGATTCTATCAGTCAAGTTTGCTATGTGGCCGCCATTCTAGGTGGCTCGCCTTCACGGTGCACTTTGAATTGTTGATATTAGAAGGTTGGAGGCAATCGGCAGGAAGCCTTGGACCTAGGTTTCTTGCTAGTTGGCACTCGTCAGCAAGGCGTATCTGCAACCTTGAAGGAACTCGTGTCCCTTCTGAGATTTGAACCGCGTCACCCAGTGCTGCAGTCGGAGACGTTACCACTCTTGTCTGTGCATTGGTGGCACAGCGGTTGGGACGCTCGCCGACCATGCATATGGTCCGGGGTTTGATCCCCGGCTGACGGACACCCGATATCGATGGTCGGCCTGCTAAATTTGGGCTACCGATATCACCTTCGCGTTCTCCTCACCTACAAGTAAGATTACGAAATCTATAAATCTTCGAATTTTACTAAAACCAGTATGTTAATGAACAAAGTAAACGAGAGAAAAATTCCAAGGGTCCCAATTTAATTATTATTATTGTTTCCTTTAATTCCTAGAGGAACATAGGGCTTCAGGCGTGCATCTCCATTGCGTTCGGTTCTCTGCTAGAGTCTTCACCTGGCTCCAAGAATGCCCACACGTTTTCATCTCCTCTTCACATGACCTCCTCCAAGTCACCCTTCCACTGACGACCAACTCGCCGCTTCGCTTTTAAGTTCCACTCGAGCAGTGGCTTGTCTAGTGACGTCACTTGATGGTTTCTCCAGAGTATGGCCAATGTATGTTTATTTCTTCCTGCTTATTTGTTGCACAATCCGTTCCTGGTTGGTTTGCTCCCACAGGTCCCTACTGCTGATCTTTTCTGGTCATCTGATGTTGAGCGAAGACAGCTGTTAATGAAGGTCTGTAGTTTGTTTGAGATGCTCTTTATGACGCGCAGTGCAAGCTTCTGATCCGTATAGTAGCACTGACTTCACAGTGGAGTTGAAAATCCAGATCTTATTTTTCATTATTAGTTGTGCTGTTGACCTCCACACAGACGTGAGAGTAGTGTAAGCTTGTCTTGCTTTTCCGATCCTTGCTTTGATATCCTCGTCAGTTCCGCCTGTAGTTGAAACGATGCTTCCGAGGTAGGTAAAGGAGGTAGTTTCTTTCAGGTTCCTCCAATATATGCTGATCGTTGTCTGTTGTTGTTCTTGTCCAGGAATCTTCATCACCTCTGTTTTATCTATGTTCACCTGAAGTCTATCTTTGATGCTTCTTCCGCCAACTTGTTGCTTTTCACTTGCATATCTTCCAGTTTGTGGGAAATCAGACATATATCATCGGCGAAGTCTAGGTCCGCCAAGTTTTTTGTGTGAGTCCATTTTATGCCTGTTTCCTTGTTGCCCGCCAACTGTCTGTCGCATTATCCAATCTGCTGCAATCAGGAGAATCATTGGCGATAGTAGGCGGCCAGCTTGTCTTACTCGTGTCCTCACTTCGAAGGATTCCGTAAGTTTCCCGTTGTGGATTACTTGGCATGCAGCAGTGTTGTACAGCTGTTGGATGAGATGTATAATTGTCGGTGGTACACCGTAGTAGCGAAGTAGTTTCCACAGCACCTCTCGGTCGACGCTGTCGAATGCCTTTTCAAAGTCGATGAAGTTGAGATAGAGAGGTGATTGCCATTCCAAGATTTGTTCATTGATGATCCTTAGTGTGGCGATTTCATTACATGACTTGTTTCTACTGTATCCAGCCTGTTCCGGTCGAAGTTTTTCATCCAGGGCATGTTTGATTCTCTCCAGGATGATGCGGATTAGTATTTTGCTTGGGATGGACAGGAGCATAATTCCGCGCCAGTTCTTGCATTGACTTAGGTGTCTCCGTTCTTTGGTAGTTTGAATAAGTAGCCTTTCTTCCAATCCTCGGGTACTTTGCCTTCTTTCTACACCTTCTCCAGTAGTGGTGTCATCAAGTCCGCTGTTGTCTCCGGGTCCATTTTCAATGCTTCTGCTGGGATTCCATCTGGTCCTGCTGCTTCTCCAGCTTTTAGCATTTTGATTGCCTTCAGGACTTCAGATTTCGTCAGGGGGTTGGTGTTCACTAGTAGCTCTGTCTCCGTTGTTGGTATTGTTGGGCGCGTTGTCGGTGGTGGCCGATTTAGGAGTCTTTTGAAGTGTTCAGCCCAATGTTTCCTTTGCTCCACTTCTTTGGTGAGTGACTTTCCGTTGTCATCTTTCACCGGCTTGATCTGCGTCAAACGTTTGCTCGATAGGTACCTAGTTGTTTGGTAGAGTGTTGCGAGGTCTCCTTTGCCTGCAGCTTGTTCTGCCTCACTTGCCATGGTTTCATAGTGCTTTCTTTTGTCTTCTCTGGCACTCTTCTTTACTCTTTTGTTCAGTGTATTGTAGCTCGCACTCAACTCTTGTTTTTGTTGCTCGTCGGTGCACTGGATAATCTTTTGTTTCACCATCCCTCTCAATTCTATTAGTCTCCAAGTGTCCGTAGTGAGCCATTGTTTGTCCTGTCTCTTCTTTCTGTCTAGAACTTCCATGCAAGTTTAACTCTACACCGCTTTCAGTCTGTCCCAGTGCTTTTTGACGCTGACCTCTTCGCCAGTGTTGATCTGTGTCTCGGCTTTGTCCTTTATGATTACAGTGAAGATGTCCTTGGTGCCCTGGTCCTTCAGCTTTGAGTGTTGAACTTGACTTGTGATCTATTTTCAGCTTCTGTTTCTCTGAAAGCTTTTAATTTGATTTGGATTGTCCCTTGTACGAGATAGTGGTCTGAGCCAACGTCTGCTCCTCTTCTTATTTTGTATCCAGTAGGCTGCGCCTCCACTTCCTTGAGCAGCATTGAGATGGAGTCGATTTGGTTTTTGGTTCACCCATCTGGTGACACCCATGTATCCTTGTGGATTTCCTTGTGTTTGTATACACTGTCACCAATCACTAGTTCATTGAAGGCGCAGAAGTCGGCGAAGAGTTCCCCGTTTTCATTCATTTCTCCCAGAGCTTCTCTACCCATGATGAGTTCCCTTCCTGCGTTGTCTAATCCCAGTTTGGCGTTCATGTCTCCCATTAGTATTTTAATGTCGCCGACTGGAGTATTGTCCATTGTTGCCTGTAGTTGTCTGTAGAATTCTTCTTTCGTTTCGAGGTCTGCGCTGTTTGTGGGTGCATAGCATTGTATAACTGACGCTTTCCTTCCTTTGGAGTTGAATCTGGCTGTCATTATCCTGGGCGAGACCGCCTCCCATTGCATCAGGGCCTTCGTTGCCGTTGGTGACATCATGATAGCCACGCCCTCGGTGTGCATGTGGTTATCCTCTGGGTGACCGGAGTAGATCACTGACTCACCCGTTGACAATTTGGTGAGTCCATTCCCGTTCCATCTGCTTTCACATATCTCCAGTACTTGAATTCTGTATCTTTTCATTTCGTTTGCGATCTGGGCAGCTCTGCCAATCTCGTACATGGTGCGCACATTCCATGTCCCCACAGAGACTTCTTTTGGCACAAGCAGATTCATCGTGCTGGAGTTTCTGTAGCAACTTTGTTTACAGGGTGGAGTTGCTAGCCCCACGCCTGAGAAGAGGATTGTTACATTAAAATATAGTTTAGAGAGAAGCGAACTTATTGGTTGCTCCCCTTAAAACCAGGAAAACAAGGAAAACAATCAGAACAAAACCAGCACAGGCAAATAGTTCACAACAAGAAGGGTAACAAGTGACAACAGCAATAATAATATCACAGTCAAGTACAGTTAAGCAAAGTAATACCAAAATCATAGAGTCACTGACTTGAGCCAACTTGAACATGTAAATCCATCAACATATACAATTAGAGATATTAGATAGTGTTAAACAAGCACAGAGTGGCAAATAGATAGTTATAGGTATTATCGATATCCAATATTATATCCAAAGATTCAGTGTTTCAAAGGCAAATAATTGTAATAGTTTTTTGCAACTTTTTGGCAAGGTATTCCACAAAAATAAGAGTTTCAGGTAACTATGTAAATGTAACGTATTATTCGAAAAGCGCGTCAAGGCCAAGGTCCTCCAAATTTAATACAATGGTGTTGTGTAATTTGCAGTCATCGACTGTTCTCATTTCTCAGGATTAATAAAACAAGTATGTACTCGGCGAAAATAGTGATGTATAGGAAATTCATCCCCAGTATAGCGAGAAAAATTCTATAGTAAAAAGCTAGCCCGATACTGTAACACTAGTAATTGAATAGATGGATTTCAGGACAACACCATGCGATGTCATTACCCAATAAAGCTTTACGTCAGGCAATGTGTGAACATATATTACAGAAATTTTCAGAGCATTTGGTTTAAGTATTTAGTTCCAAAATATTTCCCCTTAATACAGAAATTTAAGTGTAAAATAATTTTCTGAGGCACATTATTTGTCATAGTGTTGCTGCATATGGGGAGACACTCAGTCACATACATTTTTTCTTCAATTCCTTCGAAAATTGCACAGCATATGGAGGGAAACTAATTAAATATATGCGCGATTTCATGTATTGGTCATTTAATATAATCGCACGATTAAAACGATGAAAAGTGCAGAAGAATTGAAGCATTTCGATGGATAAACATTCTGATGGCTCAGTGATTTAAGTAGGTCGCATATTTTCTGCTTTATATACTATTATTTATTTTGCAGTCGGATAACTTAGAGCGGTATCTGTATTCATCACCTTAGAATGACAGTCTTAGCCAGGAAGGCTCAAAGTATATCTTGACGGACTGTTTGGGATATCCATCATAGTCGTACAAGCTTTTCTAAATTCATTTTTCATCACATCTTCAAAGCACAACATGGTTGCCTTTGAAAACAAATTCTTGACTAGATTTCTTTAATATTCAAGTATTGATTTGTAGGTATGTATGTAATTAAGATCACAAAACTTTCAAATGGCAAATATTGACCCTTCTATACAGACAGATGATAATTAGACGAAAAGGTAGTCATTTTGTCGTTTGGACCTCAGAAAAATCTGTGACACTTCTAGGATATCCACTATTAATGAAGAACATCAACACTACTTTTATGAGGTTTAATGTAACACCTCAACGAGACTTAAATTTTCTCTTTCCCTTGAAATTAACATCAGTTTGAAACGTATCCTAGTAGGTTTAAACTAGAACAACAGAAATTCTTCTCGAGTTTTAATAAACTCGATGAAGTAATAACTGAATTTTTCTACTTCACAACATAATTCTAAGAATGCTCATCGCCATCTCTTCAAGTAGCCTAAATCAATCTGTCGGTGTGTTGTTCAAAATCATAATTCATATTAACAGGGAGAGAAATTTTATTAAATAGGTATATATTAGACACGTGAACATATAAAATTTACAAGGAAAGATGGTTGTAAGTTAATATAAAACAAGCAGTTGAAATAAAGCAATGAGTGCATAATCAATTACAAAAACACAGGATTGTTACTGTCCATCACACAACACGTAATTTTCATCTTCTCTTATTCTGGAAAACAAAATAATTAGGAAAATTATAAAATCTGGGTGGATGGATATAGATATAGTATTCAACTGAAACTGTGGTGACAGATATTGTCCTTATACTACAGTTATAACAACAGTGAACTTTGGGCGCATACCTGTAATCTCTGAGTGGAAATATTTGAATGAAGGTTAGTACTCAAGCAAGCAACCTCACTTTTACATACGCTCTCAGATTAATTTTGATTGTGTAAATTCATCCCATCTGACTTTATATAACTGTGCATGTGATTCGGGATTAAAACATCCTTGTATCCTGTTCAACTGTGATTTTGAATTTACGTTTCACTCTTTTATTTTTAAAGCAGTCCTGGAAGATTCCAAAATGTTTACATCCAACTTCCAATGTGGTAAACTTTATTCCATTGAGCAATTAAAGATACATACATATACATATATATGCCTAAACCAGGTTCACTTTTAACACTGAAAAAATTTAGGCATTGGGTACATGATATTAATTATTTAAAATGTTTCTGTATTTCTCAATGAATGAAAAGCGAAACGATATTGTTGCTTTTACTGACGTTTCGCTATTCAATGCTGCTAATAGCTTTATCAGAGTAGTAATATTAAACCAGAATTTACAAAATCTCAGCTTATATACAAAAACCAATCGTCGTTCTTCAGCAAGAGGGAATTTATATCTGTACAGTTTGCGAAATGGTGAATATAACAAAATGATGTGTAGATTGTTGGATTCGATAGGTGTATAAAATTTCTAAACAAATCCGAAGCACAGTTTTAAAGTCTGCATTGCTGTACTGTAACTCGATAGATGTCAGGATATAGTTATATTCTAAATGTACTTATATTTCAGTTAATTATTGTAGTAATATTGTGGCGTGTGCCACTGATAAGATTTATTACTGGTATATACAGAGACGTTCATCGGTAAAGAAACACCAGATAGCGGAGACTTAGGTTTGAAGTCAAAGTGAGCAAATTATTCAAGGTTTCGGGAAAACATGTGAGACACGAAAAGAAGTCAAAGAAACACAATGCGAAGTCCGGAAGTAGCAGAACACGGAAGATCTGTGCAGCAAATGACGATTTTCAGATAAGGTGTAGATAATTTCGCTATATAACGATACCAAAATTACAAATAAACATTCCGTCACCAAGCCTCTTGTCTTCAACCGTCACAGTAGTAGTAGTTACACAGCCGTTGGGCCGATTTTATGATGTCAGAATCAAAAATATAAAATGACTTCCACTAATGTCTTCTAAATGTTTACCTTCTAAATGTCATACTCCAGCCAACTTTGACACACACACAAAATCTGTCAAGATCAGTTCTTGTTAAATCTACTCACAGTTTCTCACAGTCAACGAAAAGACTCCTCTCTTACTGAAGCGTGAAGATGAGTGCTTCCCATCACAAAAAGAGAACTAGACATAGTATAATATAATAGTATAATTTCCCATGTAAATGTTTCTTACTCCACAAACTTCATTTGGTGGTGGACAGATAGCCTCCCCAGTAATCTGCTTCGTTTGAATTCTTGCCACACCTGATTGACAGGGGAACGGTTGTCCACCGACAACTACTTTGAGACCACCAGAACAAGAAATCTGTAAATGTGTTAAACAAAAATTGACAGAAATTTATTCACTTTTCTGATTTATCACACATATATATTCCCCAAGGAGTACACAAGAAGAAATGTGCAAAGTATTTGCTCCACAGAGCAAAGTAGATCACTTATAATAAATTTTAATGATAATAATAATAGCTTTATTATGAACAATATGTTCACATACAGTACAGAGTTTTCAACTTGGTATTATCTACTCCCTAAATAGAATCTTCAAGTAAATCACTAATCTACATTATACTGTTCGAAAAGGAATTTTGTTTTTCTCTCCAACATGCTCCGACTCCTGACATATTTTTCACTTCAAGACAAACCAAGTGGTATGTTGAAAGTCATTCTAGATTACGTGTGTACAGATTGTTATTCAAGTACGTAAATAGATGGTCAAAACAAAGTATAACTGAGGACGTTTCGGACATTCTGTTCTGTGGAAAACTAAGTAACCCAGCAATTTAAGCAGGCTGCCATTTTATCCACTAAATACAATCATCTTCTAGCAGTTCACAGATATAACGACGGACTGCGATGAAATCTTGTGTCTTTGAGCTTATAAGAGAATATCATTGGTTCCTGTCTGACTACAAAATATCACCATAATAGGGCTGCATTCTTCAAAACATACCTGATGACAAGTGGCTTTGATTCGAGCATCTCTTGAAACCAGCCCATTCATTCTGGCTTCCCAAGCTCCTTTATGCCTAATACATACTGAATTATTTCCGAAATCTTGACCGAACATATTTCCTCTTTGAGCTACAAAGAAAATACAATGTAAGTGAATTTATTATAAATGAACTCTGATTAGTGATATTAATTTCGAACTCATAAGTTATTAAAATTCTAAAAGTAATTCACTTTCACCATATGAAAGCTTCCTCTACAGTATTAAGTGGTTAGACGCATGACAACAAATTTAAGTTGAAAGTATTTACCCTATGATTTTGAAAGAAATCCACAAGAAGCAATAATCTAATCTAAAGAAAAGATTTATTTTTAATAAGGCATAGAATCCTGACTAAGAAGTGGACGCCTTGCAGTCACATGGAATGAAATTCTAGTCACCAGTTGTGATATTTCCTAAGACAACTGTAACAAAGATATGGTGATCAACGGATTCTCGTTAAATATATATGTATATATTCTTCGTCTAATGGAAATGGATTCGGTAACCATTAGCTGAAGAGTTAGTTGACAGGTACCATACTTAAATATCACATTTGAAAAGAGTGTTAACAGGTATTTCTGACAAACATTCACGTTCTTCTGATGTCAAATATATTTCAAGCATGTCAACGGAGGATCAGACATCTTGGCCAGAGGAGACAGGCAATAGGAAACTCTGGGAACCAACAAACCAAGAAACTATTGCTCAACAAATGTTCCGAGGGAGGTGGAGATGGATCGCACACACACAGTGAGAAGACCGTGGAATGGCATCACGTGACAGGCACCTGATTAGAAGTGAATGGTTGTCCGTTGAGCATTCGACTATGGTACGTGGGAGATAAATCATGAGAAGAGGAGATGAGAGCCTATGGACCATCATACAGCCATATAAAGACAGCTGCAGAGAACAGGATGAAATAGAGGTGTTCAATTGAAGCCTTATGTTCCATTCGAAATAATAATTAATAATAATGCAAATAACTTTGAGTAATACAGATTTGAAAAGGCTTACCATGTTGTCTGTTTAAATCATGGTTACAGTATGTCATCAGAGGCTCTTCAAAGAATGTTTTCATCGGCTATTCGTCCATAAGGTGAGTCAATAAATGAACGAAGAGATATCGAAATATGAATATTTGCAATGCATAACTCTTCTCATAATATTTCTCAAAATGCTACTACCTATCTGCTTCAAACCAAAGAAAGGAAGTCCGAAATGCGTTTATTCAATCAGTCTATCAAACGATTATTCTACTATTTTCGTAAGAAATTATTACTTAGTGAATGAGGAAGTTTCGAACACACTTCCATTGTTCGTAATCACATCAACTGTGACTACACAACTTTGAAACTTGATTTTTATAGTTTTATTTCTTATATTCCAATCGTCGATAGGGTAGATGAATTTCTCAGACGTTGGGGAGAAATGCTGAATCATGCGTATTGCACATATTACCAGTTAATTTTATAGGTAAAGCTTCATTTATCAATCTGTCGCTCAACCCTGTTATACTAGATTGTAATACTGTCACCTTCTGTCATATTGCATGCTTGTATGAAACTGATTGCAATGTCACGGTTGAGCTATTTGCTAGATTTATTATCTTGTTAGGGTGAACTAAACTATGTTTTGCTGGAATTATGCACTCCACTGAACTAACTGACCCCGTCCTGCTATCCGGTCCTATGTATCTGACCTGACAATCATCTTAGGGGATTGGATATACTAGATTATTTTGCCTAGTGAGCTCCACAGGATCCTTTAACCGACATAACTAAATTCCAAATGAGTTCGTGGATTATAATGCCACTTTTATTTCTGAAAACAAAACACTTATTTCCGCAGAGGATCTCTTTCCGGCGCATCCATTCACTTACCTTAATTATATATACTTAAGTTAGGGTTATTGTTGTCAAGACTTTTCAAAAATGTGATGAATAATTAAACTGTGACTAGGAGGGAATGAAGATCAGCAAGAGGGTACTGGTCATGTGTTGTCAAAAAACAGCGTCGCTGCAAAGAATGTCCTTTTCAAGGATGCCGAAATTCTTCTCTTGACGATGTCGCAAGCTAAGTCCCCCTTGAAATCCATATTCGTGTGCAGTATCGTTTTTGAAACAAGTGATGTTTTGTTCCTCTGGACCTTTGGTTTGTTATTATTGTTGATGAATCCTGGAGGGTATCCATTTTAAATGAAGGTCTTTTTCAGAAGATCCAGTTCTGCTTCCAGGACGTCAGGACTGCAGGTAAGTCGCATCCAAGTGGCCAGGGATTTAATTAGATTTCTTTTCCTTTCAATAGGTACCCAACCGTAGCAACTTGTTAGTTGATCATTCAAAGTGGGTTTTATATGGATTGTCCTTCTTAAGGTTCTATCATGTCATCTTGTTAGTTGCACATCAAGAAAGCGAATTTCTACTTTATTAGAAATTCTGTGTATGGTTTCAGAGGTTCTCTCTTTGTATGCAAGCAAACCAATTAGTAGGGGAATTACATGACCTATGTTTTACTCATATATCAATTTGGAAGATGTCTAGTGGTTCGACGAGAATTATTATTTGTGAATAAAACCAATATAAGCTACTTTCAGACTACATTTTCATTTAGAAAACAAACTAATTCAGTAAGGATTAAGGTTAATAAACTCCAACATGTGCATCTAGATATTATTAATAACTATTATTCCTATTTATAACACATAATTTGAAGAAGACTTGGTTTAAGATGTGAAGGGAACACTCACCTGAACCATTGGACATCTGTCCACCAGTGTACTACTCCCGCCTTGATTAGGAATACCTCTGAAATATTGCTCAGGTGGAGGTAAACTTGTAGTAAACTGAGCAACAGAACATAGTCCAAAGGCGGTTTTGTGATAACACATCAAATCACTCTTCTCTTCACAATACGGTTCAATACTCTTTCCCCTGAAATATCACAAAATGTCAATATCAATTTGAATTCATCTTCCAATGAGTAAATAAATATAAGATTATGCAATCAAAGCGAGTGTACTTCCATTCGAGCAAATAGTATAATCTGTAAACATTCACTATGACACTCACTGATCATGCATGCATTGGATGACTTACTGTTGCTTCATTCTGGTGATATACGCATAACAGCTTTCCATTACAAAGCTACAGCCGAGTCCTTTGCCATAGTCCCATTTTTCAGCGAGTGAGAAATCGACGTCCCACCAACTATAATTGGAAGAAAGAAATACAGCCATAAGCATCCAATAAGAGAATTCGTAAGTGTGGAAAGGGAAACATAATTCGAGTATTACCTTATGTATCGTTGTTGTGACAATTTCTAAATTGAAACGAATGTGTTTTATGTAACTGTGTTTATTACTCTCATTTATTACCCTTATTGAAGTATGTCTCGCTCAATTACAATTAACCCAGTGTAATAACGTCAAGTAAGGTAGGATAGAGTTAAAGAGTGTTCGTCTAATGTTAAAATACTAAATGAAACTCTATTGACAAGTTGTGTCCAGTGGGTTCCAGAAGATGGGGTCCGAGAACCAATACGCTTCGATGACATTGGCTAGTTGTCGTGCTGAAATCGCGTAAAGACAGAAGTTAGAATTCATCAGCCAATGTATTCTGACCCAAGTTGTTGGACTGTCATCAAGGTGGTCTCTTAATCTGAAGGTCCTGGATTCGAATCCACTGGACGCATTGGCACGTACTAACCAAGAGTCCCAAACAAGTATGAAACAGCTGTTTATTACTTCGTACTGGTATTCAATACTCCTCTATTCAGCATCAATCCGTGACCAAACTTGAAACAAATGAGAACACTACAATTTAACTATTGGAATTATTTTTACCCAAATTATCGGATCTATCAGTAAATAAGTATTCGACACGTTTATTACGGTTGAATGTGTAGACCAAACCTCTAGAGTTATGTTACTGAAATATCTTTTTGACGGCAGTGAGTTTGCGTAGTGACTAATCAGCTTCTTTTCCACATTTGTTGAATCCTGGAATAACTACGTGTTTAGACGTGCAGAAGATGGTTACAATTTGCTGAGATTTTTGTCTTGAATTTCACGTTGGCTTGTTTTACTGAAACGAAGTCTTCTGCTACTGACGCTTCGATAATGGTTCCAGTTTAACATGATTCCATTTCCCTGATGTGAGTCTACAGTGTAATTCACAATTCTTATTAACTGCTTTTCGGGATATTTAAACCAGGTTCGTGCTCATACTTATTCAGCCATGGTCGAACTCAGAATTTACCGTTTCAAACATGAAATACCATCATGCTAGCATTAAGTTATTGTCAAAGCGTCAGCATTAAAAGCCGACATGTCAACAGAAATTCGACATTTCAGTTCAATAAGGTCAATCAGCATGAAATTCAAAATAATAATTACAAGAAATAACAACTATTACCTGGTGCATAATAATGGCCTAATGGATAATATTCAGACATTCGAAACGATGAATCCTGGATTCGAGTATCATTGCGAAAACATCACCCACTTACAATGCAGGTACATTTATATGAGCAGGCCCAAATAGGCCAAGTCTTGAGACCTGAATAAAACTGCCAACCATCATCGACCAAATGAAATGAGTAAAACGGTATGTCATTTTAATACTCATCCCTAAAGAGGTTAGAATTAATTTACCCACTGAGACAGCATTCTGCTAGCTGTATGGCACACACAGTGAGCTAAAACAATTTTACAGTAACAATTATATGAAGCATAATGAAAATAGTATATATTTCGTAAGAATTCACTTGCACAGATACCTCAAAAAAAGCTTTTCGTCTTTCAACTCACCCAGAATCCTTAAAGAATGCCAGTGTCAATCGTGATGCGACTGTCTTCACGCCAGTTACACCTGCCATAATTTCATCCTGTAATAAATAGTGTTGAGGCATTTTGTATATTTGTATTGTATTAAACAGCACTGAGAATTGCTAAAACGAGCACGGATCCTAACACGTTGTCGTTTTGTTCTAATCGAAAATTCGATCTCAGTTCTGTTTGATTCTACGCCAGAAGTGACGTGTTGTAATCACCAGGCTACCTAAATTTCTATTCAGTATAATGCACAAACTCTCCTCCAATTCTTATTGTTCTAATCATCTAATAATGTTCTCGAGTCGCTACATGGACCCGCACATATTTTACTTAGGTGTTACTCGTAATTCAGAGCACTACTCAAAGGAAATGAGGTGAAAAGTATCGTTTAGGATTGGATATTGCTTCAGATGGAAGAGCATGGTATCACACGACGTATTGCTGAATACTGTTTAACAACAATGACAAATACATCTTCAAAGTTAATAAAAGTTTTCAGGTTATTGACTTACACCAACTGTGCGTTTTTCAAAATGTGTGCCAACGGTTCCTTCACCACCTTCATTCTCTATATCAATCCCATCCAGATTAGGACAGTTATAGTGTTTACGTCCTTCAGCCTTGTCAAATGAAATAAAATAAAGCCTTTTAGTATTGTAAAGAAATCAGCGTTTAGAGATTTGTGAAGATATATTTTAAAAAATAACAGGAATGAGTGGATATGTAGTAAATTTTTGAAGAAACACTCTATATTGGATCTGAATTACGTTAAGGTATTCCTCTGAACTGTATAGACGTTCCGATGGGAATTAATGAGATGTGTACAAAACGTGTGATGCTACGCAACATACTTTATACTAGGTTGGTAATCACAGTTCATAACCACCGACAGATGCATATTAGGGCACTATTCAGTCATGTTTATTACAGCAGTTTTAATAGAGTCTGTATCATATGACAGCTGTACAAACCTTGTTCTCCTACGAGAATAGATTTACTGCATATGCGGATTCTAATGTGATTTTCTGTGTTCTTTAGTTTAGCCTGGACTCACAGCTTACTAAAGTTCAAGCTAGTCGATAACTGCTTCACTAGACCGAATAGACGTTTTCTGCTCATGATCGAACTGTGAAACGGAAGATATCCCTAGAAATGAAAACACTGGAAAGTTGATCTAATCATCACTTGCGACTGATTACAAAGTGAATTTTAGTGATCACAAGTGGTTCAACAATTCAGATATGATGAGGAATCCTCGTCGATTAAATTGGCCTTTGGTGTCGCTATACTACGATTTGGTGGAGAGTTACTATTCATCGACAACTGGTTGCCATCCCAGTGGCTAAATGGTCAGCTGGCAAACTCGAAGATATTGGGTTCGATTGCTTGGATGCGTACTACTAGAGAGGCCCTCCAGAGCAGGAAACTGTTGCCCAATACTGAGTTGATTTCGATGGTTCCTTAACTGATATTACGATCACCTGCTGAATAAGATGTAATCACAGTGCTCGAAATTATATTTCTGAAAATTACAGATCATAGGTTTTGATGTTTCAGTGATTTTCATTTTGCTAATGCCATTTTAAATGTGTTTTAAATAGCTATGATTCTGACATCTATTGTCAATTTACAAAACATAAGCTTCACAAGTTATTCCTGTTTATTTAACGTGATATTTCAGATAAAGTCACAATATTTTTGTAAGTAAACATACCAATAGTTGTGGAGTGACAAAGGATAAAAATTGTTTGCTGAACGATCCCACAGCTGAAATCCATGGACGATTGATGAGTTTAACAGTGCTGTCACTAAAAGATAAAATAATAAATGCACAAAGCAGAAATTTCATCTTCCATATAAGTGAAAAATAATGTGTATCAAACAGAACCAAAAAATTTCCTTTCTTGTTTCTTCCACAAGAAGTGGTCGTCCACATTTGACAATCTTCAGTAGAATGCACCCATGAGCACATAGGGGACCTACCTCAGGACATTCAGGTTACAACGAGGACTCATTCATCATTGAACATCTGGGACGGAACTGCCTTGTGGTACAAAAGTCATAGCTTCGATCCCCAGTGGGATCATGGGTGCATACCACTGAAGAATCTCGAAGTAAGAGGAAACAGGAGTTCGGTACTCTCTGGTATTCAGTGTTCTTCTAACTAATTGCCATCAATGATCAAACTTGAAACCAATCGAATTCCAATGAAATTACACTTGAATATAACAACAAGGTCATCTGAGTGAATTACTGAAACACACAATATAGACGATATTTTTGAAGACGTAAAAACTAATCCAAACAACGGCTTCTACGCTCCAGTTCTGTTTTCATGTGTTTTGGTGATATTAGCTCTATATAATATATATATATAATCTGTTTTCTTGCCATATCATTCATTCTCTGATCGTAAATATTGTCAGTATCACCTCACGTTGTGTTACTGGCGTTACCTACTGTTTCGTAAATATTTAGTCTGTCTCAGCAACAGAAGATGTCTACACATCATGCTTAACTACAGGGACAAGAAAATGACTGAATTTTACATTATTGACACTCGAATATCAATGAGACTTCTAATTGGTGGAGGGTGGACTGAATCACACAGGGGGCGAGAAGACTGGTATTTATTGAGTCGACTGGAAAACTCTAAAATATTCGAACTTTGTGAACGATTTATGTTAACTGACGCAGGAGCTGGAAGATGTACAAGATAAAGATCAACATGTTGTTAGAAGTGGCTGGCAGGGAGGACGGAACGTCAAGTGAACATAGAGAACACAGAGATGATGAAGATACCGAATCCAAAACAACGAGAACCGGTCACTATCAAATGGGGAAATTTGAAAGAGTTCACCCCACTCACGCATAAAAGTACCATCGTTTCAACGACAGGCAACAGCACGGATGAAGTCACCAAAACAAGTTAGGGTTAGAGAGAAAATACAGATCTTCATTATTACGAAATCAGTCTGGAATCAAGATGCAATCAGCATAAAGTAAGCGATTGGGATTTTCAACACTAATTTCAAGTCAGTCAGTGTCTCTATATGATTCAGAGATTTGGCACAGGCGTTACGAATTGGATGAAGACTTTTACTAACAACCACCTTCGCCGGCTGTAAACTGAAGAGCAGATGATGCGAACAGAAAGAATAAGCGATAGGTAACTCTGGGAATGAACAAACCAAGAACCTGTTGCCCAATAGATATACCAAAGAAAACAGGAAGATTTGCTGGACACACACTGACATCTCACGCCATGTCCTCGAGTGAAATCTGAATAGGAAATAATGACACGGATATGTGAAGGTGATATTGAGGAGGTGGTATAAGGAACAGTTGAAAGTTATTGGTTAGTTGTGAAACAAAGTAAAGAGGACTGCAAAGAAAAGCATGAAGTGGAGAGGTGCTGTTGAAACTCTGTGTTCCACTAAGAACCTAAGCGAATAATAATCATAACAGAATATTAAGGAATAAAAATGTAGGTGAATAGAATTCATGTCTCACTTTGACCACTCACATCCCTAAGGGAAGATACCATGAAGTCGACAAATCTAAAGCTTGACAAAGGTGGTAGCAATTATCGGGACCAACACACCTACTGTTATATATCTGTATAAATACACCGCTAACAATCTCCAGCTTTGAAAACAATGACTTATGATATTGGAAAATCGGAAACCAAACATTTGAGTAGCGTCTTATTTGTCGAACATGCCGGCATGTTGTTCTTAAAGTGAATGCATTCATGAAAACACTAATAATAACAGGTTGAAATATCTCCTGTTTACACACAGTACATCATGACGTCATTCGTGTTGAATTCATCATCGACTTTGATTCCTTTATTCATCCACAGCGATTTCAGTATTTCACTAACACACTGATGAATAGGTTAACATTTTAAGTAAGCACGGAGTTCGCATTGATAAATCGATTGTGGTGATTGACTATTTCTATTGCCGCATTGTTTCAATTTTCATTATTATTTCGATTTATTATGCTGAATACAAACTGACAAATTCTGACATCTCCATGTTGATCTCCAGTTTACTGATATTCGGCCACCACGGATTACAATTTCAAGGAAGTATTACATCCACTTTCTCAATTTTTCATCATCATCAACTTTTAGAGAAAACCTAAAATTTTACTTTGAAATTTATCTGGACAATAGAAGTTCACAGGGAAGCAAAAGGTGTCTCACCTCGGTACATATTGTCCGCGATCATTCATTGGCGGTTTGCCTGTTTTCGGATCTCTCGGTGTTCTGGGATTACCATTCTCATCACGCATTAAAGCATAGCTAGTTCGAACAAATCCCTACAGATTAATTTGGAAAATGAAGACAGATGTAAAGTTATTAGTATGATAATGGAACCACTAATCGCTATCTATGGTGAGGCAGAAATGGATGGTGGAATAAGATTTTCTTACAAACGGCAAAACGATATGATAATATTACTTTCTGATGATGTTTGGAGCATATTTCATTCCTGATAGACACGTGAAGAAATATAATTTTCCAATGTTATTTGTATATATATCTGCTAATTTTCGTTCTTTGATTTTATCCCATCATAAAAATATTATTACTAATTATTTGTCTGACGAGATATACATATGTCAAGTTCCCGTTGTGTTAATATAAAACCATCGAATGCTTACCGAATGTAGTTAATGAGGTCACACTATGCGGCAGTGTGGAGGATATTGCAGTTCGACATAAGATGTTACTCAGGAATCTCTGTCTGTGGAGTCTTCTCCTTTAAGTGCTTACCAGCAAACTATCATTTCATTCCTTCACCCTCCCAGTGGACCATAGGGCAACAAGCTAGAGCTTCGAAGTTTCGGTGGCAGTGGTGTTTATTTTTACGGAGTTGGGTCGCTAGCCTCACGACCAACCTTCCCTCTTTACCAGTCTTATTACTGACTTAGCCAGTTAAAGGAGTGCGTCGGCCGGGTATCGAATCCCGAAGCACATGTTTGGTTAGTGAGCATTCTACCGCTGTGCCACCAACACAGGAATTAACGAGAACAAACATATTTTAAGATTTCTGCATAATGAGAATCAATAAATTATTCCCTGGACGCAATCAACCGACACTGACACGAATGTATTTCAATGCAATACAGGATAAACCGTTTCAGCAATTGATTTGCTTGATGTTCTACATGCTAAATCAACTAATAACTTTACTTTAACGCATTATGATCAGTCAAGAATTGTTTTTGAGCCATTTACACTTGCATTTTCACTAATTCATTGGATTTATTTCGCATATAGACTATTCGAACAAATACCCTAATGTCTTCACTACAATGTTTACTCAATGATACATGGTAAAGGAGTCGCCTATATGGACTCCAACATCAACCGACGACAGTGCATGCTCTCAGTCAGAAATGTCGATGTGGGATTGTGAGCATATTCATGCCGTATGAAATCATTCATGTTGTAGAAGAATAACCCTCTGAAGTCACTAGAATACTTCTTGACTTCCCAGAGACTGTAGTGATACATTCTTGGTTTGAAGCCAAATGAGAACACTAGACATTTTCTAAAACTCATATACATCCAGCTGACAAGTATCAAGTAGGACAGAACAAGTCGACGGGCTTTCATTGTGAACCACATGAATGAAACGTCAAACAGAAATTAAACTCAGTCGATATTAGGCTTATCTTCTCTAGATCTTCTGTCTAGATTTATGTGAAACGTCATTTCTGCCAACTGATTAGGAGATTTCGGTCACTTACCAAAGCATGCGCTAACTCATGAATAGCTGTACCGACCAACATCGTCTTTCCTGGTTCATCTACTTCCATTTTCTGTGGGCAGAAGTTGATTGCTCCCATAATTGGTCTGAAGCAATACGAAGAGAAGGGGACATTAACAACAAGCAAAGTCAACTTAATCAAAAACCTCTGTTCTCTGCTTTTCTAAACATTCTCTCTCTCTCTATATATATATATACATACATTACATCCAGCCTTGTAATAAATTAGTTGAATGCGATAATCGAACTCCTGGTCAACACCGGCTATTCTGACTCAACAAACTCCTCCATCAAAGCAATATACAGAGTGAAAGACAACCTGTTACAAACAATAAGCTCTCGTCTTCTCTGCAACGCTGAAGCTCTAGTCATCCAGAAAGAGGACCTGGAGCTCTACATTGAAAGAATATTTCCATCCAACTCTACCAGCATGGTGACAATCTGCTTCACTGTGTTGTAAAATATCTCAGTTTTGTAGACGTAAATTCTCGACAGGTTCGAAGTCTAGGTGAGTGATTTTAAGCCTACTGCTTACAAACAAGTTAGTAAGGTAGCCAAACAATAATTTGTTATTAGTCAACACAAAACTTTAATATATTACTACAATGGGCTTTTGAAGATGTAGGTTTATATTTTCCCTGCTTTGATTCTGCTTCTGGGGAAGGGGGCTGCGAGATTCAACCAAACAGTATCATCTCTCTGTTTCATTGGTTTCGAGTTTCTTATAAATATCAATTCATATACATACAGATACACAAACATAAACATTCTAACCTGTCAGTTGTTGGATGCATTTCACATGGACCAGCAAACGCCAGTGTTGATCCACTAAGACAACCGCCTTTATTTTCACTCTCTACAAATATCACATATTCATTCGGTGCAAATCCTGGGCCGTCTCGATACACATCTTTGAAATTTCTACCATCCGATGACTGAGAACATCCCTTGTTGTATGACAGAAAGAAAGAGAATAAATCAATTAAATAATGTGAATAACTAATAATCAGTGTGAGAGATGATCATATTCAGCGTGAAAGTAGTCTTTGAAATAATGGAGAAGGTTTATAGCTCGAGGAAGTGTTTTCAATGTGTCTGTGCTCTCTG
This sequence comes from Trichobilharzia szidati, assembly GCA_944472155.2. Lineage (NCBI taxonomy): Eukaryota > Metazoa > Platyhelminthes > Trematoda > Strigeidida > Schistosomatidae > Trichobilharzia > Trichobilharzia szidati. Next base: position 110,667,971 of record OX235274.1, on the reverse strand, counting down.
AATCAGTTCAGATAACTGCGTGACTACATCATTATTACTATCGAATCCCTTAAATGGTCGATATACGCGAAAATAAATGACCATTGTCAGAATTACTTTGCAAAGACCTTCAAATTAGCACAACTACATACATGTATGTGTATATATGTATATACTATATCTTCATAGATATTTGGTTAGACAACATTTGCCCTACTATCATCAGGCATGATTATCTTATAGATTTATCATCCAATCAGACTCAGAGTAACACTTTAAACTTGGGTCAAATTAAACGACGTCCACTCACTCACTGAATTCATTTTGAAAGTAGTTTTTGGCATAGTTAACCATCTTTTAAATAAAAATGGTACATGCATGTTAACTGATGAAATTGTTACAAATGGGCGAAGGCTATTTAATAATACTAACAGAATCTGACAGTGAGTACGTGAGTGGTTCAATGATAGAATGCTCACCAGTCACGCACCTGGCCTGGGTAGGACTCCCAGTCTATGCACTCCTTCTCACCTCACCAGTAAGTTAGAAAGATTGGTCGTGAGACTAGCAGCCTCATCCTGTGAGAAACACCACCACCACTGAAACTTTACAGCTTGAACTTGAAAAACGATGTCCAATTTGGAACTGGGAAAAGTGAGACGATCTTACTATAAAACAGAATTATCTGGATACGAGAAGATTTAGAAGTAACTTGCATCAGCAATTCATTTATTATCCTTCTTCTATGAGCCAATGCTCTCTCGTACTGTTTGTTTTACTGTTTCAGCAATGAGGTAGAATTATAATTTGCACTTTGGGATTTTGTCAGGATTTGCATTAATTTGAGTACGGATTTACTCACGAACGAATATCAGATGTTAGTGAGATTATTCTAAAGCGAGGAGCGCAGGTTCATTGATAAAATCCCTACAGAAACCTCCAGTTCGCTAATATCTACTGGATGGATATCCTGAAGCTGTACCCAGAAGTGATGATCACTGGTTGACGACGTCACTATATCATGAATTGACAGATTCAGAATTCACAGGTCAGTGAATTTCAGGCCAATTGACTGAGTGGTGAACGGGCTGAGTCTCGTAAACTGAAACTCCTAAGTTGAATTCCTGTTGAAGTCATGGGTGTGCATCATCACTAAAGAAATACAAACTAGAACGAAACAGCTGTTCACCACTGTCTAGTTTTCAATAATTTCTAACTGATGTTGATTTGTGATGAAATCTACACAGAAATATAAATTTCAAACCACCCAATGTCTTTTACAAGCTTACCATTCTAATTTATGATTCTGAAGGTGATGTATTTATTTTAGTGATGAAACAGTGTAATTCTGACTGAAGTAGTGAGTGACCAGTATTACGCAGTTTAGAAGCAGATTACTTGTGAAGGACAGAAGAGAAGAGGATATTCTCTTTAGTTTTGAGGAGGTTCAGGTGTATCGTTCACTGAGTGTTTGATAAAAGCAGCCAAACTGTCTGACTATTATTCACATCAAATAAATATGCAACCTCGATACAGGTATTTTGTAGGTGTATTCATAAATGCAGATGCTTTATCTAAGAAACAGGAATGCATTTCACCTCAGTCATGACAGTGATACGAATATACGCCCAAAATGCATGATGCAGTAGATGCTGCTTACTCAAAGTGAAGATTTGGCAGTCTCTTGTAAAAGAAATATGTATGCTGAGCAATTTCAGCATGCAGACTGCATAAGACATATTTCATTGTCTTCCTTAAACCATTTCAGAATAATTCTGTTCTAAATCTAGTTCATAAATCACAATATCTGTGTACTTGAATGATTTATCAACGCGTCGAATACTGTCAGGCAGTTTCGTCTGAGAACCCTGCAATTACAGTTCATATGCATAATCGGGAATCATAGTGGAAATAGTTTTCAGTGGGATTGATTGAATAACGCCTTAGGATGTATTCCCTCCTTATTTATTATGAATTATTAACCACTCTTTCATCCTACATCAAAATGAGCTAAACACAGAACTTACTGAGGCGAACTGATCTGGTATGGGATGTTCGTAGCATTTCGCTTGAGGTTTACACTTGTCTTTGCAAAACTTTCTGCCTGAAACTGGTTCGGTGTAGATATACGGTTCGACACATCCTCTATTGAAAAAGAATTCAAATACATACATACATTTATGCATAGAGGAATCAAGTTTACATTGAATGAAAACCAGTTTAACTGTTCTTGTGATAATTTAGAAGAAAAATATACAGTGTTTGAAGCCAGTGAGGATTGTTTCTTCAGGCGCGTGTGTGTTTGCATACTTTCGGTATACTTGCTCGCATTCATCAGATTCCGAAGAGGATGTAACTTTGGTCCCAAGTCCTACAAACAAATAACTTTTAGTTCTTAACACTAGTAATATTGAGGAACCTGCTCAAGTAGCCCATGTACCAAGATGAAGCTGACCAGTGTGGTCAGCTATATCATCGCAAAGTCACAAAAGTGAATGCATAATTTTAATTAACACCAGTTGCACAAAAAGCGTTTCTCACGACCCAATGGCTTGGTGGATAGATCTATGGCGTTTGAAGTGACTTGTACTTGGTTCGAGTCTCAGAGCGAACATTGTCACCCACTGGGGAGCAGGTAACAAATCATAACCCCCTCCCTACAGCATTTCCCTGAATTAAGAAGCAGACAACTAAAATAGACATTCGCTGACCATCCTACCATTAAGCGAATTCTCAGAAGTGAGAATTCATGGGCAATCGGCAGAATGGCATACCAGTTCGCCTCACAACCTGAAGCTCGTCGGCTGGATACCTCGCGGATACTTGGGTGAGTGCTGTTGGGGAGTCCCAGAAACAAAGAGAGAGCAGCTGCTCACTACTCTCCGGTTTTCAATGCTTCTCTAACTAAACACTCTTTGTGAGCAATATTATATTCTGTATTCTCTGCTATAAATCAGAATCAAAACTGGGGAAATGGAGAACTGAATGCGTAGTTAAAATATCCATTCAGTTCAGAATACAGGGTTATTGCCTACCTACCGTTGAACTAGGAGTTTTCTGTTTGGTGGTTTCCGTACACTCAGTGCTCTCGACCAGAAATTAAGCGCCTTCTCCACCACTTCAGTCTACAAGATAAAACAGACAGATGATCATATCAATGAGAGCGTTTTGTTAAGTTTCATCGTTATAATTGTTTATCGCATTTTCATCAATTGAAAAGAATACAGATTGCACGGGTAGGCGTCTTGTGAGAAGCTTCACACATACACTTATTCCTTTTCATGAATCTGAATCAGGAGAATAATTATGATGAGAGCGTTGGTGAGAGCGTTTAGAGTGCAACTACTTAACCGGTTTCATGGATAAACAGAAAACCAAGATGCAATGTTCTGTGGAGTGAATATCAATCATTTCTGAATGTGAAAGTGTTGTGTGAGATGATGTTACTTGGCTCAGAGTCCATCGTAGCCTTCTATTTACTAACCCGAATGCGAATTTAGGATTGTCCCACGTTGTTGTTGTTTCATAGGCTGCATTCTATTAGCAAAGACATTTGTTACACTCACGGAGAATTCTAAAAGCTCATTCCATATTGTAGTCCTCGTTGAATATGTTACCCAGAAAGACAATGAAGACTTCGCAGAAACGTTATCCAGGTGAGACAACACATTTCCACAATACGATATTCGGTATCCGCCAATCGTGACAGCTAAAATTGAAAGATGTTCTCAGGGTCGGAATAGCTATCGTAATTATGCCTGAACAAATGCTAGGCAAAGTTCTAAAGTAGACATTTGCACTGCTTCGAATTCAGTTTCACTCTAACCATCTTTCGCATCAGGAGATATCAGTGATCATCAATTGTGAATTTGCCAAGTTCGGAAGAAAGGAATAAGCTACTTTGTAAATTGAGGGAGAGCGGATCGCTAACGCGTCCATGGTTCAGTGGTAGAATGCTCGTCAACCAGGTGCGTGGCTCAGGGTTTATTCCTGGACCGATGGAATCCCAAATCTCGTTTCAATGGCGGCGTGAGACTGGCAAATTCTCCCGTGAAAAAGAAAAACACCAGTGCTACTGAAAATCCAAAGCTGAAAGCCTGAAAACCAATACACTACACAAAAGAATAAAATGAATAATCAACCGTAGAAAATTGGCAAGTGCATCCATGGCAGTAGAATGGCGAGAACCGAGTTCTCAATAAATACACACATGTGCCATTGTAAAATCAGTTTTACACACGAAAATGTCCTAAGAAAATGAAGACGATTAAGAGCATCTTGTAGGCAGAATGAATGAATTCTACTCAGCTTAGGCAAACAACTCATCGATAAATACTGCTTCATTTTGCAAGTATTCACAACAAAATTCTCCGACACTGTATGACTGATCAAAGGTATAATGCAATTTCAAGAAATCAGTTTTAAAGGAGAATAGAAACATGAGAAAAATCAGCGATTGCAAAAGAAACAAACAATTTTACAGATCTTAAATAATCAGAGTTACCTTGAATCGACCAAATAGTGGATGTCTCTGCATACTTTGAGTGTATAGGATGATAAATTTCAGTGCATTGCCACCACTTTGACGTTTGTCGACTGTTTTGCCTAAAACACCATAGTTCTGAAGAGAATGTGAGTTGCTCTTCAACAAAGAACTCCGCTCTTACCATAGTTATATTCGGCATAATCTCACAGACATATTCACATTGCACGACTACAGCCAGAGCAGCGATGATGCACAGGGACAAGAGAATATTCTTTGGACTCTGTGACATCTTGGTAATGGGTAATGGTAATTGGAATACAATACTCAAGTATTGCTGCCTGCTTAACTATCATTTCGTCTACTCCTTTATATACTAAAATTGTTGCAGCCTCAATCTATAAACATGCAATTCATTTCATGAATGGAATAGAAATTATGTCAAAACAATACGTTTCTCGGAGTTAGTTAGTTGAGTGACCTGGCTTGAAACTGTAAAATGAGAAAATGGCACCATTTGGAGTAGAGCATTTTCGCCTGTAAGTAAATCAAATATACCTGCTGTTATCTGATAGAAAATCTTGTGGACCTTCTCCAACTGTGCTGTTCAAAATTTGTCACAGCAGATTCAACACATCCACCTCCTACCTTCATCTGAACCTTTCAACTTTATCAATATGGGTGTGTGATTATTTCACCACTGCTAATCACTTCAAGATTTGTACTTTATCATCAATGGCGCTGTTTGCGCTTTTGTTTTTGGTTTATTGTCCTCGGATGTTTTGTCTTCTATGATTCAAATTGTTTGGAAGTATTGGCAGCTGGTACAAATAACGAAGACACTTTCACTGTGAATTTCACCTTCACGAAGTCTGTTTCATAAGAACGCCTCAAAAACAAAATGGTGAATCACAAAGTTTGTGAACTCCGGTTTTTGTACACAGAAATCTGCATGATATACCGTGATAGAATGGTCACGGTGGTGTATGTGCATAGAAAGTAACACTTTTAAGTGGCCAATAATTTTTGGAATTTCTCCTTAATCTCTTTGCCTTCCGGAGGGAATGTATGACTTCAGATTCGACACTTGAAGTTGCAGTAACGCTACTATTGTTGAGGAGTGTGTTGGTCGAGTATCGATCCTCGCCTCAGTGCGTGGTTATGGAAGATTCCATCAATGAACCACCGGCGCGTAGAAGATTTGGTCTTAAATATAAATACGTAGAGCACAGGTTGGTTATCACTGTCATTTTCTCTAACTCGTATACCCAACTGAATATTATTCATCTAGTCACTCGCGTAAACACTCAGCCGGCGGGATGCTCTGAACTATTGTGAATTTCTAACTAATAACAGGTGGTTGAGACTTCGATTTCTCCCTTTGAGCCATTCGTCAACACGGCCTATTTGCAACCACGAAGACAGTGGTGGAAACAACTGCGAGTCCTGAATGGCGATCGACTCCCACAACCAACCACTAGTTATTTATCAAACATCTACTGTAGGATGTAAAACTGTATAACACTGACTGACTCTGACTGAGATAAATCGTTGTACACTGCTCACATCAACCAGTGGTGCTTGACAGCCAGATGGGAGTGATCTAAACACCCGATGGCTGTTCGTCTCCACCGGAGCCGAGCTAATTAATATGAGAAATGAAAGACTGATTTACGGTATTACGAGTTCACCCAACTAGCTAGCCAGGAATCTGGTGGTTTCGACTAATTCGACTCTCTCATTTGAGTCACACTAGGTACACCACTATTGAGCTCGGTACGAAGAGAGTGAAAATGCCTTCTGGTGCACAGATCACTTCGAACTGACTAGCAAGCATGACTGGTTGACATGAGTGGTATACAATTACCCACCTCAGCCGACCAGTAGTATGTAGTTTTATAGATATCAAATAAAGCTGACTCCCACGAACATCATTTCGAGTTCTTCGCTTCCTACATTTGCATGTTACATTCTGATGCTCAGCACGATACAATAAACAATTCAAGACGGGACGTTTTCACATTTGAACATCAAAGATTTGAACTGAGTGTTGATTTGGTGTGATAGCTACTTGGAAGTGAGGATAGTAGGACAGGATGACTATTCAATCGCTTCTGGTTTTGGATAATCCCTGAATTGTTTGTTATATTAGTGATGGAGTACTTTTGATGCAGTGTGGACTTCTCAGAGTATAGTACCATATTGCAAATGATTTTCGCTTTAGATTTCATAAATACGTCCAAGTGTCTCTCCACAACAACATTAACGAGTTAGCTTAAAGGCATACTACTCGTCCTAGCTACTGCTTTTAGCACCCTTAGCAATATAAGAAAATAATTGAGCTGCTTTCATAAATATATACATACATAAATTCAAAGTAGTAATAATATTATTAATAATGAACTCACTACAAACAGAATGTTGGTGGAAACATAGTAAAGTATGGGTAGATAGTGTCATCGACAGTACAACTAAAAGTGATCTTTGCCTGTACTTTGTAGTTCAGTTACTGATATTTAAAGTTTATAAGTTCTTTTCTGACATCTTACTCTTCATACAAAAGCCATACTAAATATGGTAGTGTAGAATTTTTTGTATTTAGTTGTACAAGCGTATATCCCAATGAAGTTTCTCCTGGTTTTACCGGAAGACGTATAAGGAGAAATCTGAGAATAAATAGGATATTCCGTATCAGACAGTGTAACTTTAGCCAACTGCTTTATTATTATTGTTCCCTTGGGTTCCTAGTGGAACATAGGTCTTCAACTGCACGTGTCCACTTATTTCTCTCTTCTGCTGTACTTTTCACCTGCATCCATGTTAGTCCATACTGTTTCAGCTCCTCTTCACACGATCTCCTCCATGTCACCCTTGGACGTCTCAATCGCCACTTCCCTTTCGAGTTCCACTCGAGCGTTGGCCTGACGCGCGATGTCATTCAGCGCCCTCCTCAGCGAGTGTCCAATCCATCTCCGCTTTCTCCTGCATATTTGTTGAGCGATTGGTTCTTGCTTTGCTTGTTCTCATAGTTTCTTGTTGGTGATTCTTTCCGGCCATCTGATCTTCAGTGTAGATCGAAGACAGTTGTTTATAAAGGTCTGCAATCTGTTGGAAATATTCTTTGTGACCCGCCAAGTTTCTGATCCGTATAGAAGAACTGACTGACTTGACGTTTGTATTGAAAATCTGAATTTTGTTGTTGATGCTGAGTTGAGTGACGAAGATTTCCAGATTGATTTCAGGTTGATGAATGTGTTTCTTGCCTTTCCGATTCTCGATTTGACATCCTCGTCCGTTCCGACCCTGTAGTTGAGACAATGCTCCCTAGATAAGTGAATGAAGTAACCTCTTTCAAATCTCTCCCGTTGATGGTGTTTGGCGCTGGATGTTGCTGCTGTTGTTGTAGTTGGTTGGTTATTTTCATAACCTCCGTCTTGTCTATATTCACCTGGAGTCCTGTCTTTGCTGCTTCTTCGACCAGGTTGTCGGTTTTCGCTTGTAAGTCTTCGATTTTGTGTGACATCAAACATAAATCATCCGCGAAATCCAGGTCTTCTAAGTTTTTCATGGTCCAGGATATCCCTGTCTTCTCTATTCCCACTGTCTGATGTATCATCCAGTCCACCACAATTAGGAATATCATTGGTGATAATAAGCACCCTTGTCTGACTCCTGTGTTTACTCCAAACGCCTCACTGAGTTTTCTCTTGTGGATCACTTGACATGTGCCTTTGTCGTACAGCTGTCGAATAAGGTTGATGAATATTTGAGGTACGCCGTAGTACTTGAGTAGTTTCCAAATTACTTCGTGGTCAACGCTGTCGAAGGCCCTCTCAAGGTCTATAAAGTTGAGGTAGCGGTTTGATTGCCATTCCGCGCTTTGTTCGATGATGATGCGTAGAGATGCAATTTGGTCAGAACATGATTTGCCTTTCATGAATCCAGCTATTTCTGGTTGGAGTTCTGCATCCAGTGCGTCCTTGATTTCATGCATTTATTCCCCTTGATGAATTGAAATAAAGCAAGAACAACAGTGGTTTGTGCAGAATAAAGTGGTACCATCATTTATTTCGTCGGCTTCTCATCAGCTGCCTACAGCCTAAATAAATTGTGAGGTATACGTACAAAAAAGTTTTAACATACTTGCAAATTTTACATGTTGTCCGTTGACAGAAAGTTCCAAAGTAAGTGAACAGTGCTCAGAAAATTGCGCTTATATAGTTTTTACACAGTCAGTTTAAGTTTAAACAAAATAGATGTGTGCATACAATGGTAAAGGAGTTACGTAATAAAGACGAGAAGTGAGTAAGATGATGAGGAACTAATAAATTTGGTAACGATGTACTGAGTTCAAATCACGTCATAGAAACAAGAGAAAAGCAATATTAAAGATTATACAGAAGAGGGGTGAGGTTAAAGACAAAGATTACGTAATCAGAGTAGAGAATAAAGACATGCAGTTACTATGGCAAGGAAAGACTAATAACTGCTTCTTTCCGAACACATAAATCTGGTTTGAAGCGTTTGATAGAAATTGCTTCGGCAAACTTGAGGAGAATGGAGCTCCTTTGTCTATTGATAATTTTAAGGGATTTCTCGATTTCCACCTCATGACCCGTGTAAAGGAGATGCCTGGCGATGGCACTGTTTAAAGAATTAGTTCCCTTTAGACGTAAGCTATTTGGTACATGTTCAGAGAATCGTAGATATGCCCTTCTTTCTGTCCTTCCAATGTAACTGCTCCCGCAGATGCATGTAAATTTGTATATGCAGTTGGAGTTCACATGAGAAGGATATCTATCGATTTTTGATTGCACCAAAGAGCAAGTTGTTCGATAGACGGGAACGAGCTTAGCTGCAGTATAGGCTATAGCTAGTGATGTACTCAGCCTTCTGTTGATCGTCGCTGCAATGTTTTCACCTTTATAATCAAGCTGAAAGTAGATTGGTTTTTTTCCCACTGTGATTTTTTTACATTTGTGACTTCAGGCCTTCCATACTTGTTGACGAACCTTTGAGGGTACCCATTTCTCTTCAATGTCTTTTCAAGAAACTTAAATTCTTCCTCCAATTTCTCTATAGAGCATATTTTTCTCGCTCTATAGTACAGAGTCTTGACTAGACCGCGTTTAAAGCTATTTGGACAAAAGCTATTAAAATGCAAGTATTGTCCTTTCCATGTAGGCTTTCGATAAATTGACTTTTGAAGACTACCGTCTTCTAGGCGTTCCATGGTAATGTCGAGGAAGTGAAACTTTCCGTCACTTTCATGTTCCATAGTAAACTCAGTATTTCTGTGTGCATCATTGAATAATCCGAGTAAGTGTGAAGCATGATTTTCATTGTTGCACACTATAAATGTGTCATCAACATATCGACAGTAGGAATTTGTTTCGTCGATTGCGTGCTTCAACTTTGTTCTTTCAAGGTCGGACATGAATATATTTGCTAAAACAGGGCTAAGTGGACTGCCCATAGCTAGACCATCTATTTGGCGGTAAAGAGTGTTGTCCTTGATTCTCTCCAGGATGAAGCGACTCAGAATTTCACTTGGCATCGACAGGAGCATGATTCCTGGCCAGTTCTTTCAGACTGCTAAGTCGCCCATCTTTGGTAGTTTCACTAGGTAACCTTTCCCCCAGTCAGCAGGCACATTTCCCTTCTTCCAGCCCTTTTGAAATAATGGAGTCAGCATATATGCTGTCGTCTTTGGATCCGCTTTCAGTGCTCTAGGGGGTATTCCATCTGATCCAGCTGCTTTTCCAGCTTTCAGAAGCTTGATTGCATTCAAGACTTCAGCTTTCGTTGGAGGATTGGTGTCAACTTGCAGTTGTGTACGTGCTGTTGTTGGCATTTCTGGACGGGTTGCAGGTGGTGGTCGGTTCAAGAGTCCTTTGAAGTTATCCGCCCATTGTTTAATCTGCCTTTCTTCCTTGGTAATTGGGTTCCCTTGGCTGTCTTTTATAGGTTTCACTTGTGTTGATCTCTTCCCGGATAGAGACTTGGTTATCTGATATAGTGTCCTCAGGTCCCTTTTGCCTGCTGCCTTCTCAGCTTCAGTGGCCAGGTTGTCGTAGAATTGTCTTTTGTCCTTCCTGGCACTCTTCTTCACTTCTTTGTCCAGTGCTGTGTAAGTTGAGCTCAGCGTCTCTTTCCCTCGTCCGTCTTTGCATTGAATCATTTTCTCTTTCACCATTCTCCTCTCCTCTATTAGCTTCCAAGTGTCCGTTGAGAGCCATTCCTTATCTTGTCTCTTCTTTCTTCCTAAAACCGTTGAACACGTTTCGTTAAAAATCACCTTCAGAGAGTTCCAATGGTCTTCCACGCATTATTTCTCAGTGATGCCACGTAGTGTTTCCTGCTTTGCTCTGGCAGTTGCAGTGAAAGTGTCCTTTGTGGTTGTGTCCTTCAGTTTTTGCGTGTTGGATTTGCATTTTGGCCTATCCCCAGGTATCCTCGAGGCTTTCAGCTTCACCTTGAATGTCCCTTGTACTAGATAGTGGTCTGAACCCACATCTGCTCCTTTCCTCAACCTTGTGTCCAGTAGGCTCCGTCTCCACTTCCCTGAGATTGAAATGAAGTCTATCTGGATTTTGGTGTGTCCATCTGGTGAAATCCATGTCACCTTGTGTATATCCCTGTGTTTGAACACACTGCCACCAATCACCAAATCGTTGAAGGCGCAGAAGTCTGAGAAGAGTTCACCATTGTCGTTCATTTCACCGAGGGCCTCGCGACCCATGGTGAGTTCTCTTCCTGTATTGTATCCTCCCAGCTTCACATTCATATCACCCATCAGGATTTTGATATCGCTCTTTGGGACGTTGTCCATTATTATTTGTAGTTGATAGTAGAAATCCTCCTTCTTCTCTTGTTCTGAGACGTTTGTAGGCGCATAGCATTGAATGATTGTAACCTTCCTTCCATTTGAGTTGAACCTGGCTGTCATTATTCTGGAGGAGATTGGTTCCCACTGCATGAGAGCTTTGGCTGCTGTTGGTGACATCATGATGGCTACTCCTTCGGTGTGCTCGTGATCGTCCTCTTGGTGACCGGAGTAGATTATTGTCTCTCCAGTGGGTAGTTTGCTCCTTCCACATCCATTTCATCTGCTCTCGCAGATTCCCAACACTTCAATTTTATATCTCCTCATTTCTGCGGCTACCTGAGCAGCCTTTCCAGTTTCGTACATTGTACGAATATTCCACGTCCCCATCCTTATTTTTGCTTTCATCGAAAGAAGGCACTTCCCCGATTCCAGCGAAAAATAAGGTCATTGTTTGTATTTTTAGAATTTTTAATATATTTGTGCGTTGAAGTTTTTGTAGCAATTTCGTTAGGTTTTGGGGGTGGAGTTGCGAGCACCACGCCCTAACCCTTCCTCTTTATCCCGGCTTGGGACTGGCTAGAATACTAGTGATCTAGTAATCTAGGCGAGGTTTTAGCCAACTGCTTGCATGAATTAAAAGGCCTATTGACAATAATGTCTGTTACCTGAGTCAAAGACACACCACTAACCCTACTTACAGTTTTCAGTGTTCTACGTAACATGATGTCTTTTTTCAGAAGTCCAGGGAAGAATAATAACGGAAAATAAAGGAGAATGGGCAGAATACATGAATTAACAAGTTGTAAGAGAAGAGGTTGAGTTATTCCAGCAGAAACTCTCAACTTCTTTGTGTAATATGTCAAACGAAACATTTTCTTAGAAATCAACAGGATATTAGATGACCGACAGAGATTCGAAGAGAAACTCGTGCCGAGATGAGACATACTGGATTTACTTCCTATCACGGTGCAGTCAATATTACATGAGTCATGCGACTGGATCAGTCCACGCAAGTCTTATTAGCATCTGGATCAAAAATCAACAATATGACATTGAGATGGATTCAGTTTAAGACCATTTAAATGAGACAATTTGTTAATGATGATATGAGATGGTTGAAGGAAATCGGCAGGAAGCCTTGGACCTAGGTTTCGTGCTAGTTGGCACTCGTCAGCAAGGCGTATTTGCAACCATGAAGGAACTCACGCCTCACTGACGAGTGCCAACTAGCACGAAACCTAGGTCCAAGGCTTCCTGCCGATTGCCTCCAACTATCTAATATCATCACAAACAATGTACACCGTGATGGCGAGCTACATAGAATGGTGGCCACATTACAACCTGACTGATATAATTCAGTCTGCACCAGAGAGAGTACGATACGCATCAAACTAGTAACTAGAGTCAAATCAGAACATTTTGTTAACTTTTGATAAGAGTCTATTCATGTATAAGAACCAGCCAAAGCAGAAACTACTGGGACAAAAATGGTAAGATAAAACACCTGTAATTAGTTAGAAATTCACAATAGTTCAGAGCATCCCGCCGACTGAGTGTTTGCGCGAGTGACTAGATGAATAATATTCAGTTGGGTATACGAGTTAGAGAAAATGACAGTGATAACCAACCTGTGCTCTACGTATTTATATTTAAGACCAAATCTTCTACGCGCCGGTGGTTCATTGATGGAATCTTCCATAATCACGCACTGATGCGAGGATCGATACTCGACCAACACACTCCTCAACAATAGTAGCGTTACTGCAACTTCAAGATTCTAATCGGAAATTATACATTCCAAACGGAAGGGAAAGACATTAGGAAGAATTTCCAAACATTATTGGCCACTTAAAAGTGTTACTTTCCATGCACATACACCACCGTGACCATTCTATCACGGTTTATCATGCAGATTTCTGTGTACAAAAACCGGAGTTCACAAAGTTCGTGATTCACCATCTTGTTTTTGAGGCGTTCTTATGAAACAGACTTCGTGAAGGTGAAATTCACCGTGAAAGTGTCTTCGTTATTTGTACCAGCTGCCAATACTTCCAAACAATTTGAATCAAAGAAGACAAAACATCCGAGGACAATAAACCAAAAACAAAAGCGCAAACAGCGCCATTGATGATAAAGTACAAATCTTGAAGTGATTAGCAGTAGTGAAATAATCACACACCCATATTGATAAAGTTGAAAGGTTCAGATGAAGGTAGGAGGTGGGTGTGTTGAATCTGCTGTGACAAATTTTGAACAGCACAGTTGGAGAAGGTCCACAGGATTTTCTATCAGATAACAGCAGGTATATTTGATTTACTTACAGGCGAAAATGCTCTACTCCAAATGGTGCCATTTTCTCATTTTACAGTTTCAAGCCAGGTCACTCAACTAACTAACTCCGAGAAACGTATTGTTTTGACATAATTTCTGTTTTTCATGAAATGAGTTGCATGTTTATAGATTGAGGCTGCAACAATTTTAGTATATAAAGGAGTAGACGAAATGATAGTTATCCATGCAGCAATACTTGAGTATTGTATTCCAATTACCATTACCCATTACCAAGATGTCACAGAGTCCAAAGAATATTCTCTTGTCCCTGTGCATCATCGCTGCTCTGGCTGTAGTCGTGCAATGTGAATATGTCTGTGAGATTATGCCGAATATAACTATGGTAAGAGCGGAGTTCTTTGTTGAAGAGCAACTCACATTCTCTTCAGAACTATGGTGTTTTAGGCAAAACAGTCGACAAACGTCAAAGTGGTGGCAATGCACTGAAATTTATCATCCTATACACTCAAAGTATGCAGAGACATCCACTATTTGGTCGATTCAAGGTAACTCTGATTATTTAAGATCTGTAAAATTGTTGTTTGTTTCTTTTGCAATCGCTGATTTTTCTCATGTTTCTATTCTCCTTTAAAACTGATTTCTTGAAATTGCATTATACCTTTGATCAGTCATGGAGTGTCGAAGATTTTTTGTTGTGAATACTTGCAAAATGAAGCAGTATTTATCGATGAGTTGTTTGCCTAAGCTGAGTAGAATTCATTCATTCTGCCTACGAGATGCTCTTAATCGTCTTCATTTTCTTAGGACATTTTCGTGTGCAGAACTGATTTTACAATGGCACATGTGTGTATTTATTGAGAACTCGGTTCTCGCCATTCTACTGCCATGGATGCACTTGCCAATTTTCTACGGTTGATTATTTATTTTATTCTTTTGTATAGTGTATTGGTTTTCAGGCTTCCAGCTTTGGATTGTCAGTAGCACTGGTGTTATTCTTTTTCACGGGAGAGTTTGCCAGTCTCACGCCGCCATCAAAACGAGATTTGGGATTCCATCGGTCCAGGAATAAATCCTGAGCCACGCACCTGGTTGACGAGCATTCTACCACTGAACCATGGATGCGTTAGCGATCCGCTCTTCCTCAATTTACAAAGTAGCTTATACCTTTCTTCCGAACTTGGCAATTTCACAATTGATGATCACTGATATCTCCTGATGCGAAAGATGGTTAGAGTGAAACTGAATTTGAAGCAGTGCAAATGTCTACTTTAGGACTTTGCCTAACATTTGTTCAGACATAATTACGATAGCTATTCCGACCCTGAGAACATCTTTCAATTTTAGCTGTCACGATTGGCGGATACCGAATATCGTATTGTGGAAATGTGTTGTCTCACCTGGATAACCTTTCCGCTCAGCCTTCATTGTCTTTCTGGGTAACATATTCAACGCGGACTACAATATGGAATGAGCTTTAGGAGTTCTCCGTGCGTGTAACAAATGTCTTTGCCAATTGAATGCAGCCTATGAAACAACAACAACGTGGGACAATCCTAAATTCGCATTCGGGTTAGTAAATAGAAGGCTACGATGGACTCTGAGCCAAGTAACATCATCTCACACAACACTTTCACATTCAGAAATGATTGATATTCACTCCACAGGACATTGCATCTTGGTTTTCTGTTTATCCATGAAACCGGTTCAGTAGTTGCACTCTAAACGCTCTCATCAACGCTCTCATCATAATTATTCTCCTGATTCAGATTCATGAAAAGGAATAAGTGGATGTAGGAAGCTTCTCACAAGACGCCTACCCGTGCAATTTGTGTTCTTTTCAATTGATGAAAATGCGATAAACAATTATAACGATGAAACTTAACAAAACGCTCTCATTGATATGATCATCTGTCTGTTTTATCTTGTAGACTGAAGTGGTGGAGAAGGCGCTTAATTTCTGGTCGAGAGCACTGAGTGTACGGAAACCACCAAACAGAAAACTCCTAGTTCAACGGTAGGTAGGCAATAACCCTGTATTCTGAACTGAATGGATATTTTAACTACACATTCAGTTTTGATTCTGATTTATAGCAGAGAATACAGAATATAATATTGCTCACAAAGAGTCTTTAGATAGAGAAGCATTGAAAACCGGAGAGTAGTGAGCAGCTGCTTTCTGTTTGTTTCTGGGACTCCCCAACAGCACTCACCCAAGTATCCGCGAGGTATCCAGCCGACGAGCTTCAGGTTGTGAGGCGAACTGGTATGCCATTCTGCCGATTGCCCATGAATTCTCACTTCTGAGAATTCGCTTAATGGTAGGATGGTCAGCGAATGTCTATTTTAGTTGTCTGCTTCTTAATTCAGGGAAATGCTCTAGGTGGGGAGGGTTATGATTTGTTACCTGCTCCCCAGTGGGTGACAATGTTCGCTCTGAGACTCGAACCAAGTACAAGTCACTTCAAACGCCATAGATCTATCCACCAAGCCATTGGGTCGTGAGAAACGCTTTTTGTGCAACTGGTGTTAATTAAAATTATGCATTCACTTTTGTGACTTTGCGATGATATAGCTGACCACACTGGTCAGCTTCATCTTCGTACATGGGCTACTTGAGCAGCTTCCTCAGTATTACTAGTGTTAAGAACTAAATGTTACTTGTTTGTAGGACTTGGGACCAAAGTTATATCCTCTTCGGAATCTGATGAATGCGAGCAAGTATACCGAAATTATGCAAACACACACGCGCCTGAAGAAACAATCCTCACTGGCTTCAAACACTGTATATTTTTCTTCTAAATTATCATAAGAACAGTTAAACTGGTTTTCATTCAATGTAAACTTTATTCCTCAAAGCATAAATGTATGTATGTATTTGAATTCTTTTTCAATAGAGGATGTGTCGAACCGTATATCTACACCGAACCAGTTTCAGGCAGAAAGTTTTGCAAAGACAAGTGTAAACCTCAAGCGAAATGCTACGAACATCCCATACCAGATCAGTTCGCCTCAGTAAGTTTTGTTTTTAGCTCATTTTGATGTAGGATGAAAGAGTGGTTAATAATTCATAATAAATAAGGAGGGAATACATCCTAAGGCGTTATTCAATCAATCCCACTGAAAACTATTTCCACTATGATTCCCGATTATGCATATGAACTGTAATTGCAGGGTTCTCAGACGAAACTGCCTGACAGTATTCGACGCGTTGATAAATCATTCAAGTACACAGATATTGTGATTTATGAACTAGATTTAGAACAGAATTATTCTGAAATGGTTTAAGGAAGACAATGAAATGTGTCTTATGCAGTCTGCATGCTGAAATTGCTCAGCATACATATTTCTTTTACAAGAGACTTCCAAATCTTCACTTTGAGTAAGCAGCATCTACTGTATCATGCATTTTTTGTGTATATTCGTATCACTGTCATGACTGAGGTGAAATGCATTCCTGTTTCTTAGATAAAGCATCTGCATTCATGAATACACCTACAAAATACCTGTATCGAGGTTGCATATTTATTTGATGTGAATAATAGTCAGACAGTTTGGCTGCTTTTATCAAACGCTTGGTGGATATTACACCTGAACCTCCTCAAAACTAAAGAGAATATCCTCTACTTTTCTGCCCTTCACAAGTAATCTGCTTCTAAACTGCGTAATACTGGTCACTCAATACTTTAGTCAGAATTACACTGTTTCATCACTAAAATAAATACATCACCTACCTTCAGAATCATAAATTAGAATGGTAAGCTTGTAAAAGACATTGGGTGGTTTGAAATTGATATTTCTGTGTAGATTTCATCACAAATCAACATCAGTTAGAAATTATTGAAAACTAGACAGTGGTGAACAGCTGTTTCGTTCTAGTTTGTATTTCTTTAGTGATGATGCACACCCATGACTTCAACAGGAATTCGACTGAGGAGTTTCAGTTGACGATACTGAGCCCGGTCATTATTCAGTTAATTGGCCTGAAATTCACTGAGCTGTGAATTCTGAATCTGTCAATTCATGATATAGTGACGTCTTCAACCAGTGATCATCACTTCTGGGTACAGCTTGCTGATATCCATCCAGTAGATATTAGCGAACTGGAGGTTTCTGTAGGGATTTGCATTAATGAACCAGCGCTCCTCGCTTTGGAATAATCTCACTAACATCTGATATTCGTTCGTGAGTAAATCCGTACTCAAATTAATGCAAATCCTAAGAAAAACCCAAAGTGTAAATTATAATTTACCTCATTGCTTAAACAGTAAAACAAACAGGACGGGAGTGAATTGGCTTTTAGAAGAGTGATAAATAATGAATTGCTGAAGCAAGTTACTTCTTCGTCTCGTTTCCAGATAATTCCGCTTCATTGCGAGATTGCAAACTTTGTCTAACCAAATATCTATGATGATTAAGTATATACATATATATACATACATGTATGTAGTTGTGCTAATTTGAAGGTCTTTGCAAAGTAATTCTGACAACAGTCATTTATTTTCGCGTATATCGACCATTTGAGGAATTCGATAGTAATAATGATGTGGTCACGCAGTTATCTGAACTGATTCAGAGAGCACAGACACATTGAAAACACCTCCTCGAGCTATACATCTTCTCCATTATTTCAAAGACTACTTTCACGCTGAATATGATCATCTCTCACACTGATTATTAGTTATTCACATTATTTTTCTATTGATTTATTCTCTTTCTTTCTTTCTGTCATACAACAAGGGATGTTCTCAGTCATCGGATGGTAGAAATTTCAAAGATGTGTATCGAGACGGCCCAGGATTTGCACCGAATGAATATGTGATATTTGTAGAGAGTGAAAATAAAGGCGGTTGTCTTAGTGGATCAACACTGGCGTTTGCTGGTCCATGTGAAATGCATCCAACAACTGACAGGTTAGAATGTTTATGTTTGTGTATCTGTATGTATATGAATTGATATTTATATGAAACTCGAAACCAATGAAACAGAGAGATGATACTGTTTGGTTGAATCTCGCAGTCCCCTTCCCCAGAAGCAGAATCAAAGCAGGGAAAATATAAACCTACATCTTCAAAAGCCCATTGTAGTAATATATTAAAGTTTTGCGTTGACTGATAACAAATTATTGTTTGGTTACCTTACTAACTTGTTTGTAAGCAGTAGGCTTGAAATCACTCACCTAGACTTCGAACCTGTCGAGAATTTACGTCTACAAAACTGAGATATTTTACAACACAGTGAAGCAGATTGTCACGATGCTGGTAGAGTTGGATGGAAATATTCTTTCAATGTAGAGCTCCAGGTCCTCTTTCTGCATGACTAGAGCTTCAGCGTTGCAGAGAAGACGAGAGCTTATTGTTTGTAACAGGTTGTCCTTCACTCTGTATATTGCTTTGATGGAGGAGTTTGTTGAGTCAGAATAGCCGGTGTTGACCAGGAGTTCGATTATCGCATTCAACTAATTTATTACAAGGCTGGATGTAATGTATGTATATATATAGAGAGAATGAATGTTTAGAAAAGCAGAGAACAGAGGTTTTTGATTAAGTTGACTTTGCTTGTTGTTAATGTCCCCTTCTTTTCGTATTGCTTCAGACCAATTATGGGAGCAATCAACTTCTGCCCACAGAAAATGGAAGTAGATGAACCAGGAAAGACGATGTTGGTCGGTACAGCTATTCATGAGTTAGCGCATGCTTTGGTAAGTGACCGAAATCTCCTAATCACTTGGCAGAAATGACGTTTCACATAAATCTAGACAGAAGATCTAGAGGAGATAAGCCTAATATCGACTGAGTTTAATTTCTGTTTGAAGTTTCATTCATGTGGTTCACAATGAAAGCCCGGTGACTTGTTCTGTCCAACTTGATACTTGTCAGCTGGATGTATATGAGTTTTAGAAAACGTCTAGTGTTCTCATTTGGCTTCAAACCAAGAATGTATCACTACAGTCTCTGGGAAGTCAAGAAGTATTCTAGTGACTTCAGGGTGCTATTCTTCTACAACATGAATGATTTCATAGTGCATGAATATGCTCACAATCCCACATCGACATTTCTGATTGAGAGCATCTACGAAATAAATCCAATGAATTAGTGAAAATGCAAGTGTAAATGGCTCAAAAAACAATTCTTGACTGATCATAATGCAGTAGACTGAAGTTATTAGTTGATTTAGCATGTAGAACATCAAGCAGATCAATTGCTCAAACGGTTTATACTTTAGTGGATTGAGATACATTCGTGTCAGTGTCGGTTGATTGCGTCCAGGGAATAATTTGTTGATTCTAATTATGCAGAAATCTTTAGATATGTTTGTTCTCGTTAATTCCTGTGTTGGTGGCACAGCGGTAGAATGCTCACTAACCAAACATGTGCTTCGGAGTTTGATTCCCGGCCGGCGCACTCCTTTCACTGGCTAAGTTAGTAATAAGACTGGTAAAGAGGGAAGGTTGGTCGTGAGGCTAGCGACCCAACTCCGTAGAAATAAACACCACTGCCACCGAAACTTCGAAGCTCTAGCTTGTTGCCCTGTGGTCCACTGGGAGGGTGAATGAATGAAATGATAGTTTGCTGGTAAGCACTAGACACAGATTCCTGAGTAACATCTTATATCGAACTGCAATATCCTCCAGACTGCCGCATAGTCGTGAGCTCATTAACTACATTCGGTAAGCATTAGATGGTTTTATATTAACACAACTGGAACATGACATATGTATATCTCGTCAGACATTAATTAGTAATCATACTTTTATGATGGAATAAAATCAAAGAACGAAAATCAGCATATATATATACACATATATATATGCAATAAACATTGGAAAATTATATTTCTTCACGTGTCTATCAGGAATGAAATATGCTCCAAACATCATCAGAAAGTAATATTATCATATCGTTTTGCCGTTTGTAAGAAAATCTTATTCCACCATCCATTTCTGCCTCACCATAGATAGCGATTACTGGTTCCATTATCATACTAACAACTTTACATCTGTCTTCATTTTCCAAATTAATCTGTAGGGATTTGTTCGAACTAGCTATGCTTTAATGCGTGATGAGAATGGTAATCCCAGAACACCGAGAGATCCGAAAACAGGCAAACCGCCAATGAATGATCGCGGACAATATGTACCGAGGTGAGACACCTTTTGCTTCCCTGTGAACTTCTATTGTCCAGATAAATTTCAAAGTAAAATTTTAGGTTTTCTCTAAAAGTTGATGATGATGAAAAATTGAGAAAGTGGATGTAATACTTCCTTGAAATTGTAATCCGTGGTGGCCGAATACCAGTAAACTAGAGATCAACATGGAGTGGTCAGAATTTGTCAGTTTGTATTCAGCATGATAAATCGAAATAATAATGAAAATTGAAACAATGCGGAAATAGAAATAGTCAATCACCACAATCGATTTATCAATGCGAACTCCGTCCTTACTTAAAATGTTAACCTATTCATCAGTGTGTTAGTGAAATACTGAAATCGCTGTGGATGAATAAGGGAATCAAAGTCGATGATGAATTCAACACGAATGACGTCATGATGTACTGTGTGTAAACAGGAGATATTTCAACCTGTTATTATTAGTGTTTTCATGAATGCATTCACTTTAAGAACAACATGCCGGTGTGTTCGACAAATAAGACGCTACTCAAATGTTTGGTTTCCGATTTTTCCCCTATATCATAAGTCATCGTTTTCAAAGCTAGAGATTGTTAGTGGTGTATTTATACAGATATATAACAATAGGTGTGTCGGTCCCGATAATTGCTACCACCTTTGTCAAGCTTTAGATTTGTCGACGTCATGGTATCTTCCCTTAGGGATGTGAGTGGTCAAAGTGAGACATGAATTCTATTCACCTACATTTTTATTCCTTCATATTCTGTTATGATTATTATTCCCTTAGGTTCTTAGTGGAACACACAGTTTCAACAGCACCTCTCCACTTCATGCTTTCCTTTGCAGTCCTCTTTAGTTTGTTTCACAACTAACCAATAACTTTCAACTGTTCCTTATACCACCTCCTCAATATCACCTTCACATATCCGTGTCATTATTTCCTATTCAGATTTCACTCGAGGACATGGCGTGAGATGTCAGTGTGTGTCCAGCAAATCTTCCTGTTTTCTTTGGTATATCTATTGGGCAACAGGTTCTTGGTTTGTTCATTCCCAGAGTTACCTATCGCTTATTCTTTCTGTTCGCATCATCTGCTCTTCAGTTTACAGCCGGCGAAGGTGGTTGTTAGTAAAAGTCTTCATCCAATTCTCATCACATGTTCCAAATCTCTGAATCATATTGAGACACTGACTGACTTGAAATTAGTGTTGAAAATCCCAATCGCTTAGTTTATGCTGATTGCATCTTGATTCCAGACTGATTTCGTAATAATGAAGAGCTTTCTTGTGTTTCTGACCATAACTCGTTTTGGTGACTTCATCCGTGCTGTTGCCTGTTGTTGAAACGATGGTACTTCTATGGGTGAGGGGGATGACCTCTTTCAAATTTCCCTGTTTGATAGTGACCGGTGCTCGTTGTTTTGGATTCGGTATCTTCATCACCTCTGTGTTCACTTGACGCCCCGTCCTCCCTGCCAGCCACTTCTAACAACATGTTGATCTTCATCTTGTACATCTTCCAGTTCCTGCGTCATTTAACATAAATCGTTCACAAAGTTCGAATATTTCAGAGATTTCCAGTCGACTCAATAAATACCAGTCGTCTTGCCCCCCACCACAATTAGAAGTCTCATTGATATTCGAGTGTCAGTAATGCAAAATTGAGTCATTTTCTTGTCCCTGTAGTTAAGCATGATGTGTAGACATCTTCTGTTGGTGAGACAGACTAAATATTTACGAAACATTAGGTAATGCCTGTAACACAACGTGAGGTGATACTTACAATATTTACGATCAGAGAATGAATGATATGGCAAGAAAACAGATATACATATATATACTATATAGAGCTAATATCACCAAAACACATGAAAACAGAACTGGAGCGTAGAAGGCGTTGTTTGGATTAGTTTTTACATCTTCAAAAATATCGTCTATATTGTGTGTTTCAGTAATTCACTCAGATGACCTTGTTGTTATATTCAAGTGTAATTTCATTGGAATTCGATTGGTTTCAAGTTTGATCATTGATGGCAATTAGTTAGAAGAACACTGAATACCAGAGAGTAGCGAACTCCCGTTTCCTCTTACTTCGAGATTCTTCAGTGATATGCACCCATGATCCCACAGGTGATCGGTGCTATGACTTTTGTACCACAAGGCAGTTCCGTCCCAGATGTTGAATGATGAATGAATCCTCGTTGTAACCTGAATGTCCTGAGGTAGTTCCAATATGTGCTCATGGGTACTTTCTACTGAAGATTGTCAAATGTGGACGACCACTTCTTGTGGAAGAAACAAGAAAGGACATTTTTTGGTTCTGTTTGATACAGATTATTTTCACTTATATGGAAGATGAAATTTCTGCGTTGTGCATTTATAATTTTATCTTTTAGTGGGAGCACTGTTAAACTCATCAATCGTCCATGGATTTCAGCTGTGGGATCGTTCAGCAAACAATTTTTATCCTTTGTCACTCCACAACTATTGGTATGTTTACTTACAAAAATATTGTGACGTTATCTGAAATATCAGGTTAAATAAACGGGAATAACTTGTGAAGCTTGTTTTCCGTAATATGAAAATTTGAGGTCAGAATCCTACCGATTTTAATCATTAATACAATGGAATTAACAAAATGAAAATTAGTAAAACCTTAGAAACTTCAAACTGTAATTTTCAGAAATATAAGTTCAAGCATTCTGGTATCAGCTTATACTGCAGGTAATCGTCATATCAGTTGGGGAACCATCGAAATCCACTTAGTATTGGACAACAAGTTCCTGCTTTTTAGGGTCTCTTTGGTAGTACGCATCCAAGCAATCGAACCCAATATCTTCGAGTTTGCCAGCTGACCATTTAGCCACTAGGATGGCAACCAGTTGTCCATGAATAGTAACTCTCCACCAAATCGTAGTATAGCGACACCAAAGGCCAATTTAATTGGACGAGTATTTCTCATCATATCTGACTTGTTGAAGCTCTTGTGGTCACAGCTCATCACTTAAGTTTCACTCAACTTCACTTTGTAATCAGTCGCAAGTGATGATTACATCAACTTCCCAGTGTTTTTATTTCTGGGGATTTCATCAGTTTCACAGTTCGATCATGAGCTGAAAACTTGTATTCTGCCTAGTGTAGCAGTTATCAACTAGCTTGATCTTTAGTGAGCTGTTAATCCAGGCTAATCTAACGAATACACATAAACACAGTTGAATTCGCATGTGCGGTAAATCAGTTGTTGTACTAGAATAACGTTTGTACAGCTGTCATATGATATAGACTAGATATATAACTGCTGTAATAAACATGACTGAGTAGTGCCCTAATATGCATCTGTTGGCGGTTATGAACTGTGATTACCAACCTAGTATAAAGTATGTTGCGTAGCATCACACGTTTTGTACACGTTTCCTTAATTCCCATCGGAACGTCTATACAGTTCAGAGGAATACCTTAACGTAATTCAGATCCAATACGAAGTTTGATAAATATAGAGTGTTTCACCAAAAAGTTACATATCCATTAATTCCTGTTATTTGCAAAAATATGTCTTCACAAATCTCTAAACGCTGATTTCTTTACAATGATAAAAGGCTTTACTTTATTTCATTTGACAAGACTGAAGGACGTAAACACTATAACTGTCCTAATCTGGATGGGATTGATATAGAGAATGAAGGTGGTGAAGGAACTGTTGGCACACATTTTGAAAAACGCACAGTTGGTGTAAGTCAATAACCTGGAAATTTTCTACTAACTTTGCAGTTGTATTTGTCATTGTTGTTAAACAGTATTCAGCAATACGTCGTGTGATACCAGGCTCTTCCATCTGAAGCAATATCAAATCCTAAAAGATACTTTTCACCTCATTTCCTTTGAGTAGTGCTCTGCATTACGAGTAACACCTAAGTAAAATATGTGCGGGTCCATGTAGCGACTCGAGAACACTATTAGATGATTAGAACAATAAATTATGGAAGAGAGTTTATGCATCATACTGAATAGAAATTTAGGTAGCATGGTGATTACAACACGTCACTTGTGGCGTGGAATCAAACAGAACTGAGATCGAATTTTTGACTAGAACAAAACGACAACGTGTTAGGATCCGTGCGCGTTTTAGCAATTCTCAGTGCTGTCTAATACAATAAAAATATACAAAATGCCTGAACACTATTTATTACAGGATGAAATTATGGCCGGTGTAACTGGCGTGAAGACAGTCGCATCACGATTGACACTGGCATTCTTTAAGGATTCCGGGTGAGTTGAAAGACGAAAAGCTTTTTTTGAGGGATCTGTCGAAGTGAATTCTTACGAAATATATACTATTTTAATCACCTTTCATGTTGTTGTGAATGTGAAATTGTTTTAGCTCACTGTGTATGCCATACAGCTAGCAGAATGTCTTCTCAGTGGGTAAATTAATTCTAACCTCTTTAGGGATGAGTATTAAAATGACATACCGTTTTACTCATTTCATTTGGTCGATGATGGTTGGCAGTTTTATTCAGGTCTCAAGACTTGGCGTATTTGGGCCTGCTCATATAAATGTACCTGCATTCTAAGTGGGTGATGATTTCGCAGTGATACTCGAATTCAGGATTCATCGTTTCGAATATCTGAATATTATCCATTAGGCCATTACTATGCACCAGGTAATGGTTGTTATTTCTTGTAATTATTATTTTGAATTTTATGCTGATTGAACTTTTGAAGTGAAATGTCAAATTTCTGTTGGCATGTTGGCTTTCAGTGCTGACGCTTTGACAACAACTTAATGCTAGTATGATGGTATGTTTTGCTTGAAAAGATAAATTCGAGTTCAAGTTTCAAAAATAACACCATGGATGAAAAAGTGTGGGGGCGAATCCAGCTGATGAGTCCCGAGTAGCAGTTTTAATAAGTTTTGTGAATTACACTTTTGACTCTCATTGGCTATATTAGATCATGTTAAACTGAAACCGTAATCGAAGCTTCACTAGAGAAAAAATTTCTATTCAATAAAACTGATCAGCGCGAAATTCAAGATAAAAATCTCAATGAATTTTAACCATTTTCTTCATGTCTAAATGAGTAGTTAATCCATGATTCAATAAATATGGGGAAGAAGTTGATTGGTCACTAAGAAAACTCAGTATTGCGAAAAGAGTACCTCAATAACACAGTTGTAGAGATATAGTCTAAACATTCAACCATAATAGACGTGATGAATAGTTATTTACTGATAGATCAAATAATATGATCACGGATTTATACCAGCTAGAGAACCACTGAAAACCAGGAGGTAGTACTCGACAGCTGTTTCCTCCTAGTTTGTGACTCCGATGGGGATCGAATCCAGGATCTTCAGACTAAGAAACTAAGCTCATCGAACACCCAGCCACTTGGTTCAGAATTCAGTGATGCTACCACTTGACAATACCATCGACGCATATTTGTCATCGGAGAGGATCTGCCAAACCTCACTGGTCACAAATTGTCAGTAGAGCCTCGTTTGGTAATATTACATTGAACGAACACTCTTCAACCCTATCCTACTTTACCTGACTTTATTACACTGGGTTAATTGTAAGTGAGCGAGACATACTTCAGTAAGTGTGTTTATTTATTAAGTATAGAGCTATCATGTGGATAATAAACACAGTTACATAAAACACATTCGTTTCAAGTTAGAAATTGTCACAACAACGATACATAAGGTAATACTCGAATTATGTTTCCCTTTTCACAATTACGAATTCTCTTATTGGATGCTGATGGCTGTATTTCTTTCTTCCAATAATAGTTGGTGGGACGTCGATTTCTCACTCGCTGAAAAATGGGACTATGGCAAAGGACTCGGCTGTAGCTTTGTAATGGAAAGCTGTTATGCGTATATCAGCAGAATGAAGCAACAGTAAGTCATCCAATGCATGCATGATCAGTGAGTGTCATAGTGAATGTTTACAGATTATACTATTTGCTCGAATGGAAGTACACTCGCTTTGATTGCATAATCTTATATTTATTTACTCATTGGAAGATGAATTCAAATTGATATTGACATTTTGTGATATTTCAGGGGAAAGAGTATTGAACCGTATTGTGAAGAGAAGAGTGATTTGATGTGTTATCACAAAACCGCCTTTGGACTATGTTCTGTTGCTCAGTTTACTACAAGTTTACCTCCACCTGAGCAATATTTCAGAGGTATTCCTAATCAAGGCGGGAGTAGTACACTGGTGGACAGATGTCCAATGGTTCAGGTGAGTGTTCCCTTCACATCTTAAACCAAGTCTTCTTCAAATTATGTGTTATAAATAGGAATAATGGTTATTAATAATATCTAGATGCACTTGTTGGAGTTTATTAACCTTAATCCTTACTGAATTAGTTTGTTTTCTAAATGAAAATGTAGTCTGAATGTGGCTTATATTGGTTTTATTCACAAATAATAATTCTCGTCGAACCACTAGACATCTTGCAAATTGATATATGAGTAAAACATAGGTCATGTAATTCCCCTACTAATTGGTTTGCTTGCATACAAAGAGAGAACCTCTGAAACCATACACAGAACTTCTAATAAAGTAGAAATTCGCTTTCTTGATGTGCAACTAACAAGACGACGTGATAGAACCTTAAAAGGACAATCCAAAGAAAACCTACTTTGAATGATAAACTAACAAGTTGCTACGGTTGGGTACCTATTGAATGGAAAAGAAATCTAATTAAATCCCTTGCCACTCGGATCCGACTTACCTGCAGTCCTGACGTCCTGGAAGCAGAACTGGATCTTCTGAAAAAGACCTTCATTTAAAATGGATACCCTCCAGGATTCATCAACAATAATACCAAACCAAAGGTCCAGAGGAACAAAACATCACTTGTTTCAAAAACGATGCTGCACACGAATATGGATTTCAAGGGGGACTTAGCTTGCGACATCGTCAAGAGAAGAATTTCGGCATCCTTGTAAAGGACATTCTTTGCAGCGACGCTGTTGTTTGATAACACATGACCACTACCCTCTTGTTGATCTTCATTCCCTCCTAGTCACAGTTTAATTATTCATCACATTTTTGGAAAGTCTTGGCAATAATAACCCTAATTTAATTATATATAATTGAGGTAAGTGAATGGATGCGCCGGAAAGAGATCCTCTGCGGAAATAAGTGTTTTGTTTTCAGAAAGAAAGTGACATTATAATCCACAAACTCATTTGGAATTTAGTTATGTCGGTTAAAGGATCCTGTGGAGCTCACTAGGCAAAATCATCTAGTATATCCAATCCCCTAAGATGACTGTCAGGTAAGATACATAGGACCGGATAGCAGGAAGGGGTCAGTTAGTTCAGTGGAGTGCATAATTCCAGCAAAACATAG
The DNA here is from genome assembly GCA_944472155.2 of Trichobilharzia szidati. Classification (NCBI taxonomy): domain Eukaryota; kingdom Metazoa; phylum Platyhelminthes; class Trematoda; order Strigeidida; family Schistosomatidae; genus Trichobilharzia; species Trichobilharzia szidati. Next base: position 110,639,893 of record OX235274.1, on the reverse strand, counting down.
TTTAGTTCACCCTAACAAGATAATAAATCTAGCAAATAGCTCAACCGTGACATTACAGTCAGTTGCATACAACCATGCAATATGACAGGAGAAAGTGACAGTATTACAATCTAGTATAACAGGGTTGAGCTACAGATTGATAAATGAAGCTTTACCTATAAAATCAACTGGTAATATGTGCAATACACATGATTCATCATTTCTCCCCAACGTCTGAGAAATTCATCTACCCTTTCGACGATAGGAATATAAGAAATGAAACTATGAAAATCAAGTTTCAAAGTTGTGTACTTACAGTTGATGTGATTACGAACATTGAAGTGTGTTCGAAACTTTCTCATTCACTAAGTAATAATTTCTTACGAAAATAGTAGAATAATCCTTTGATAGACTGATTGAACAGACGCATTTCGCACTTCCTTTCTTTGGTTTGAAGCAGATAGGTAGTAGCATTTTGAGAAATATTATGAGAAGAGTTATGCATTGCAAATATTCATATTTCGACACCTCTTTTTTCATTTATTGACTCACCTTGTGGACGAATAGCCAATGAAAACATTCTTTGAAGAGCCTCTGATGACATACTGTAACCATGATTTAAACAGACAACATGGTAAGCCTTTTCAAATCTGTATTACTCAAAGTTATTTGCATTATTATTATTATTATTACATTATTATTTCGAATGGAACATAAGGCTTCAACTGAACACCTCTATTTTATCCCGTTCTCTGCAGCTGTCTTTATGTGGCTGTATGATGGTCCATAGGCTCTCATCTCCTCTTCTCATGATTTATCTCCCACGTACCATAGTCGAATGCTCAACGGACAACCATTCACTTTTACTCAGATGCTTGTCACGTGATGGCTTTCCACGATCCATCTCCACCTCCCTCGACATATTTGTTGAGCAATAGTTTCTAGGTTTGTTGGTTCCCAGAGATTCCTATTGCCTGTCTCCTCTGGCCAACATGTCTGATCTCCCGTTGACATGCTTGAAATATATTCGACATTAGAAGAACGTGAATGTTTGTCAGAAATACCAGCTGACACTCTTTTCAAATGTGATATTTAAGTATGTTACCTGTCAGCTAACTATTCAGCTAATGGTTACTGAATCCATTTCCATTAGACGAAGAATATATACATAAATATTTATAGGGAATCTGTTGATCACCATATCTTTGTTACAGTTGTCTTAGGAAATATCACAACTGGTGACTAGAATTTCATTCCATGTGACTGCAAGGCGTCCACTTCTTAGTCAGGATACTATGCCTTATTAAAAATAAATGTTTTCGTTAGATTGGATCATTGCTTCTTGTTGATTTCTTTCAAAATCGCAGAGTAAATACTTTCAACTTAAATTTGTTGTCATGCGTCAAACCACTTAGTACTGTACAGGAAGCTTTCATATGGTGAAAGTGAATTACTTTTAGAATTTTATTAAGTTATGAGTTCGAAATTAATATCACTAATCAGAGTTCATGTGTGATAAATTCACTTACATTGTATTTTCTTTGTAGCTCAAAGAGGAAATATGTTCGGTCAAGATTTCGGAAATAATTCCGTGTGTATTCGGCATAAAGGAGCTTGGGAAGCCAGAATGAATGGGTTGGTTTCAAGAGATGCTCGAATTAAAGCCACTTGTCATCAGGTATGTTTTGAAGAATGCAGCCCTATTATGGTGATATTTTGTAGTCAGACAGGAACCAATGATATTCTCTTATAAGCTCAAAGACACAAGATTTCATCGCAGTCCATCGTTATATCTGTGAAGTGCTAAAAGATGATTGTATGTAGTGGATAAAATGGCAGCCTGCTGAAATTGCTGGGTTATCTAATTATCTACAGAGCAGAATGCGTCTATCTACTCATTACTTGAAGAAGAATATCTACACGCATGAATGACTTTCGACATACCACTTGGTTTGTCTTGAAGTGACAAAATATGTCAGGAGTCGGAGCATGTTGGAGAGAAAAACGTAATTCCTTCTAACCGTATAATGTAGATTAGTGATTTACTTGAAGATTCTATTTAGGGAGTAGATAATACCAAGTTGAAAACTCTGTACTGTATGTGAGCATATTGCTCAGAATAAAGTTAATTATTAGTATCATTAAAATTTATTATTAGTGATCTACTTTGTTCTTTTGAGCATTCACACTTTTGTGTACTTCCTGGGGAGTATTTATATGTGTGATAAATCAGAAAAGTGAATAAACTTTTGTCAATTTTTGTTCAAAACATTTACAGATTTCTTGTTCTGGTGGTCTCAAAGTAGTTGTCGGTGGACAACCGTTCCCCTGTCAATCAGGTGTGGCAAGAATTCAAACGAAGCAGATTACTGGGGAGGCTATCTGTCCACCACCAAATGAAGTTTGTGGAGTAAGAAACATTTACATGGGAAATTATTTTTATCTATATTATGTCTAAATCTCTTTTTGTGATGGGAAGCACTCATCTTCATAATTCGGTAAGAGAGGAGTCTCTTCGTTGACTGTGAATCTGTGACTAGATATACCAAGCAGTGATCTTGACAGATTGTGTCTCTGTGTTTACATGAAGGTTGCCTAGAGCATAAATTATACAAGCTACGGTAGAGGACTAGGGGCTTGATGAAGGAATGTTCATTTGGAATTTGGTATCGTTATGTAGCAAAATTATGTACGTCTTATATGAAAATCGTCATTTGATGCACAGATTTTCCGTGTTTTGCTACTTCTGAACTTCAAATTGTGTTTCTTTGTCATCTTTTCGTGTCTCGCATGTTTTGTCACAACGCTGAATCATTTGGTCTCTTTGACTTCAAATCTCTCTCTCTCCGCTATTTGACATTTTTACACGAATCAACGTCTCTTTATATACCAGTGGTAAATCTTATCAGCAACACACGCCGCATTACTGCTACTATAATTAACTAGAATATACGTACATTTAGAATATAACTATATCCTAACATAATTCATTTGGAACATCTATCGAGTTACCGGACAGTAGTAATACAGACTTTGAAACTGCTATTCGGATTTTGTGAAAGATTTTGTAATTTTATACGCCTATGAAATCCAACAATCTACACCTGGTCTTGTCATCTTGACCAGTTGGCCAACTTGAAAAAGTAAAATTAACCTCATGGTGATGAACGGTGATGATATAGACACATATAAACTAAGACATGGTAAATTCTGGTTTAATATACATCTGCTTTCGACTCTGTACCAAGAGGCCTATTGTTAAACAAGCTTAGCCTTGCACAAACTGAGCCCTGGGCTATCAACTGGCTACACTCTTACTTCTCTAATAGGATGCAGTACACGATATATAATGGTGTATCTTCCTCTCCATTGCTTACTGAAGCTGGAGTTCCTCAGGGTGCTGTTCTCTCTCTGTTTCTCTTTTCCTTCTTCTTACATGATTTACCTCTCTCAGATGAAATCACTGTCGTCAAATATGCAGATGACCTGTCCGTATCGTTTCCCATTAAGCCTCAGTCAGACTGTCTCAAATTAAATAGCTTCCTGTCGGACATCAGTGAGTGGTCCAAACTATATGGTCTAATGCTGAATCCCTCAAAATGCCAGACTATTGACTTCTCCCTTAGGCATAAACGAGATCTACAAACACTAGTAAGTTCTCATGAAGACTGTTGCTTTGAGGGGACTAAAATTGAAACTAAGTCTAATGCTAAATACCTCGGTCTAGTTCTATCTTCCGACCTTACTTGGACATCTCATGTCCTAACGATTTCTAAGAAAGTGTTCTGTCTTACCTACTACATTAAGAAACTTAGGCAATCTGGAATCACCCAACCTCTACTTTCACAATTTGTCAACTCTTGTATCTTACCTATTCTACTTTACTGCTCCCCGTTAGTCTTTCCTGGTCTACTGAAAAAGGACTATACCATCCTGAGAAGGATGTTGAAGGTAGTTAGTATGACTAGTGGTGTAAAACTCAGTCAGCTCGTCACTACTTTAGTTGATAGGCATCTGAATACATGTGAAAAATGGTCTAAAACCATACTCTCAGACCCCCAACACCCCCCTCTATTCCCAACTCTCTCCTTGTATCTCATCAAGTAAAACCAGAAATCAGTATAAAAGAATCTATGCTCGTACAACCAAGTACAGGAACTCAACGATACCATACTTGGCCCGTGTTCTAAGCGACAGAGACAATGTTAAGCGTGAAACCTGTGACTTGCTTTGTTATTAACAACATAATTTTAGGCTCTTTTATTTCTCTCTTATTTTGTATTCTTTAGTGAACTCCTTCTCCATACATACTTAGCTACCTAAAATATTAACATTGGCTTCCTTTTTTGTACTTTACTATATTCCTTCTATTGTGTATCCACTGGTTCCGACTATATTAGCACTATGAGTATTACAAAATTGTCCTGTCATTAACCATCATGTAATATTAGTTTTGTGGCTGTTTTTTCTTATTTTTCTGTACTTTTCGGCAATATTAAACTGACAATCATTGGTTGTGAACGCCATAGTCACCACCTTAAAACATTTTGTATTATTCAGGATTACTCACACTACCACCACAAACACTGCATTAGACCTTGGTAGACCTTGGTACTTTTTCGCATTCATAATTATTTTGTTTTTATCCTGTTTTTTCGCTGTTGGTGTCTTCAGATTTATTTATTTTTTTTGTTTAATACTTATTTTAAATGTCGGTGAAATTAGATGCAAATATTGTAGATATGTGCTGAAAATTCCACACTGCACCACTAGTATTGTTTCTGGAATAAAGCAAATTATTATTATTAAATATACTACTTTGATAAAGATATTATCAGCATTGAATAGCGAAGCGTCAGTAAAAGCAATAATAGCGTTTGCTTTCCATTCATTGGGAAATAGAGGAACATTTTAAATAATTAATATCATGTACCCAATGCCCATATTTAAACTTGGTTTGGGCATATGTATATCTTTAATTGCTCAATAAAATAAAATTTTCTACATTGGAAGTTGAATGCAAAGATTTTGGAATCACCAAGATCTAAGTGAAAAATAAAAATAGGATACGTGTATTCAAATTAACAGTTGGACAGGATACAATGATGTTTAATCACGAATAGTAAACACAGTTATATAAAGTCAGATGGGGTGAATTTACACTCAAAACATTATCTGAGAGTGTATTCCAAAAGTGCGGTTGCTTGCTTGATTTCTTATCTTATCATTTTCATAATTTTTTTGTTTTCCAGAATAAGAGAAGATGAAAATTGCGTGTTGTGTGATGGACAGTAACAATCCTGTGTTTTTGTAATTGATTATGCACTCATTGCTTTATTTAAACTGCTTGTTATATTAACTTACAACCATCTTTCCTTGTAAATTTTATATGTTCACATGTCTAATATATACCTATTTAATAAAATTTCTCTCCCTGTTAATATGAATTATGATTTTAAACAACACACCGTCAGAGTGATTTAGGCTACTTGAAGAGAAGCTCATAAACATTCTTAGAATTATGTTGTGAAGTAGAAAAATTCAGTTATCACTTCATCGAGTTAATTAAAACTCCAGGAGAATTTCTGTTGTTCTAGTTTAAACCTACTAGGATACGTTTTAAACTGAGAAAATTTAAGTCTCGTTGAGGTGTTACATTCAACCTCATAAAAGTAGTGTTGATGTTCTTCACTAATAGTGGATATCCTAGAAGTGTCACAGATTTTTCTCAGGCCTATATGACAAAATGACTACCTTTACGTTAATATCTGTCATTTGAAAGTTTTGTGATCTTAATTACATAAATACCTACAAATAAATACTTGAATATTAAATAAATCTAGTCAAGAATCAGTTTTCAAAGGCAAACATGTTGTGCTTTGAAGATGTGATGAAGAATGAATTTAGAAAAGCTTGTATCATTATGATGGATATCGCAAACAGTCCGTCAAGATATACTTTGAGCCCTCCTGGCTAAGACTGTCATTCTAAGGTGATGAATACAGATACCACTCTAAGTTATCCATCTGTAAAATAAATAATAGTACATAGAGCAGAAAATATGTAACCTACTTAAATCACTGAGCCATCAGAATGTTTATCCATCGAAATGCTTCAATTATTCTGCAATTCTTATCTTTTTAACCGTGCAATTATATTAAATGACCAATACATGAAATCGCGCATATATTTAATTAGTTTCCCTCCATATGCTGTGCAATTTTCGAAGGAATTGGAGAAAACATGTATGTGACTGAGTGTCTCCCCATATGCAGCAACACTGTGACAAATAATGTGCCTCAGAAAATTGTTTTACACTTCATTTCTGTATTAAGGGGAAATATTTTGGAACTAAATACTCTGAAAATTTCTGTAATATATGTTCACATCTTATATTTATATTTTTGATTACAGCTTGATGCCACACCGTATTTTCAGCACAAGTATGGCATTTTCAGCATGGATATCAGTAGCCCAAATTTCGCAGGCCGACCATAGATATCGGGTGTGCGTCGAGAGGGGATCGAACCCCGAACCATGTGCATGGTCGGTGAGAGTCCTAACCACTGTGCAAATTCACACAGTGATACACCCATTGACTGAGTATTGGTTTTCAGGTAACCAAACACACCCATCCCTGCCTCTTGCGAGAGAAGAACGGCATGCATGATCATCCTGTGACGCAACCACTCGAGTGCCCTCTTCCTTGCCTGATGTAAAGCTTTATTGGGTAATGACATCGCATGGTGTCATCCTGAAATCCATCTATTCAATTACTGGTGTAACAGTATCATGCTAGTTTTTTATTAGAGAATTTTCGTTGATTTTCTGGGGATGAATTTCCTATACATCACTGTTTTCGCCGAGTACACATTTGTTTTACTAATCCTGAGAAATGAGAACAGTCAATGACTGCAAATTACATAACACCATTGTATTAAATTGGGTCCCTTGGAATTTTTCGCTCGTTTACTTTGTTCCTCAACATACAGCTTTTAACAAAATACGGAGTGTTATAGATTTCGTAATCCTACTTGTGGGTGAGGAGAACATGAATAGTCCCTAAGATCAAGAGTATCCAGACACTTTCTGAAAAACAATGCCATTTCCTAAATGGATTGAAATGGACTGGGTATAGAGAGGAGACAAGAATACGTTAGGCAGATAAGAAGATTCTAGAAGATCTGGGCTTCACGAACGATTTATGCCTAATTTTACAGAAATTCGTACATCTGCAAGTGAAAAGCAACAAGATGAGAGTAGCAGAAGCAAACACATAACTTCAAGTCAACATAGAGGAAACGGAGGTGATGAAAGTTACCAACCAACAGCAACGACAACCCGAACCAATCAGCATTTATAAGAGGCAACTTCCTCCACTTATCTAGACAGCATCGTTTCAACAACAGGACGGCTCCATGGATGAGGATGTCGAAGACAGACAGGATTGAAAAGGTAGAGCAGATCATTATCACTCTGAAGTCAGTTCGGAAATCTGTTGTATTCAGCACGAAGCAGTAATTCATATTTTCAACGCCAATGTTAAATCAGTCAGCGGGGTACAGCAGGTAGGTTGTGTGAACAAATATTCTCCAGCGATGATACTCGTTAGTGGACACGAATTTTTGTGAATTGGCAGAAGTTGGAATTCACGGGCTGGCCACTGGATTGGGTCTGTGAGCTCTCCTTGTAACCAGAAGGTCCTCGTTTCGAACTCTGACGGTGAGTGCGTACTGATGAAGGGTCCTTAACCAGAACGTAATTGATATCGACTACTTCCTGAACGTTTTCCAACGGTTATCTAACCGATGTCAGTTCATGATGATATCTTGAAACCAATCAAATCCCTGCAAACAACACTTGAATATATTCTATATGCGTCAGACACTCGATCTGAGCATCACGGAGAGCTTTTCCAACAGCATTTCTTGCATTAATCAACAGCTGCCTTCGTTTCATAGTGAAGATCTAGATCTGACGGAGAAGATTTGTTGCTCAGGTGGATGATTTCGATGTAGTTGTTTTCTCTGAGCTGGATAGTTTATTTGCTCAGAGAACACAAGTACATCAAAATAGTGAAGATCAAATGGCCAGGGAGAATTAGCAATAAAAAAAATTATGGGAGCGAACTAATCAGGAAGCTATTGCTCAACAAATATGCCATATATCACCATATATCACTCATGTATTACCATGTTCTTCATACATTAAACAAAATACATACATACACACGGACAGATTGACAGATAAACGCATACTGTAACAACTTAACTATGGCAAGGTGACAATATCACTACAGATATATGATGACTAATCATATTTATTCAGTTGGTACAAATGTTCAAGCAAGATCACATTCATTTATGCATAATTTGACAACAAATATGGATACTGATGAAAATCGGAATGATTCTGTTGACGAAACTGTGGTTTACATTGAGAAACATTTAGAATAATCTTTATTTGAGTAACTAACAAAACACTCTGAGCAATAAATTGTGCTCGAAACATCATCAGTAAAGTTACTATAAAACACTGTGAGAGTTTATCAAAACAAATTTTACCCATAATGGAATTAAACGCCCTGAAATTATTTTGAATAACTTTATATTATACATTCATCTGTTTAGACTAAAGTTTCTTTCCCTTATGAGACGTAGAGTTTCTACGAGGTTGGCAGTACTGGAAAGCTGTTTGGGGAATTTTTGGCAGTGTACACTGACGATCTGACAGGGGATCTAATCCAAGACCCCTGAGTTACAAGGCGGCTTCCTTGATCATTCAACCACTGCGGCGAAATTCAATGGTCCGTCCATTTTGAAATCAGTCAGATCCCTGCAAAGAAAGATTGAAAATTGATCTGACGCCCGCTAACTAGTGACGGGCTATAATAATAAGTTGCTTGTTGTTCCAGTGAGAATTTGTGATTAGTGGAGTCCACTAGGTCGGCTGTGAAGACAAATACTCACCAGTGACATTGGCTAGCCGTCGTAATATATGTCGCGACTCGACATCAGTTAAAATTCATGCGCTATTGAACTCTTTTGTAATGGGTGAATGGTCAGTGAGATCGGCTTATAAATCTCCCAGAGGTCCTGGATTAGATCCCTGGTAGAGTCATGGTTGCAGAATGACGAAGCATCCCATACAGGGATGAAACAGCTGCCCAGTACTCTTTAGACTTCAATCGACCTCTTATTGAAATCAGTTCATGTTCAAATTTTGTACATGAAATAATTTAATCACCGGATAATAATTGTTTAGCAAGAAACTGTAAAACATGTCACAGTTAACAGACTTCACCTAGCCGTGGTTGATTCTTCCTCCTGCATTTCGTTTCCATATAACGAGAAGGCATATAATATTCAAATATAAATGGAGTCTAGCAATAACAATCATATGTATATTAACCAATCGTTTGTCAGCGACATGTTTGAATCCTTCCAAAACCAAAGTAGAATCGTAGTTATTCGTTATTACTGGGTGATAAATAAGACAAGATTACCTCAGTATCAACAGAAAACCAGCAATAACAATAAAACTAATAATCATTCAGGCAACTGTTATCGAAACGTCTCTCGAGCTACCATAAAGTGACTAGGCGAAAGCCACACATCAAACGATAACACATTCTATAAAGACACGAAGAAATACAGCAAAAAGGTGAATTACAATTGCCTATAAATTTTACACAACATTCAGACAACAAAAGCAATATAACAGTGGCATTTCAACCAAACATCTCACTCAGAGATAAATATTTGTCATCTTAAGGACCGGATAGATCCTATTAAGAAAATATGATTTGACAGGATAAAAGTAATACAAAGTAACATAGTTAGGTACTTGAATATTCCCATAATTTATTTAGAACAAAAATAGTTGTGTGGTGATAGCCGGCTAGCCAAAATTGGTAGATAGAAATTTGCGTCAATGTTTACGTCACCAATATTGGTCATGAGAAAAATAAGAACAAAGACTGACTCAACAACCAATCACAGCAGACTTTGCGTAGGCGAATACAATTTGCAGATAGATAATCAGAACTTTAAAGAAACGGCCACGAAGAGATGAAAGATTAACGTTCAGAGAGAAACCACCAATCAGAAGACTGTGTTTGTTTGCTTACAATAATCTATATTAATGTACTTGAAAGTCAATAAATACGTGTTGATTCCCTAAATAAACGATCTGCTGCAGGGCCCTTGTCTTCTGTTGTTGCAGTTGGAGCGAGCAATTGTTTTCAATAAATTCATCTTCAGGCTGTGTAATTATAAGTCCATTAATTTAAGCATACATTAGCCAATAAAGGTAAATTAGAATCACATCAGACATGTATTGTGAGACAGGTATAAAATGGGATCGAACAATAGTCAGTTAGTTTTGAATATTCACGGTCAATGAGAACATAAAATAAAATGATATGAAATAATTTAATGATGTATATATATAGTCAACAAAAATACAGGTTTCGGGGTTGAGTGTAATTAATAGTATGTAAGACAATATGAATACTACAGAAAATAAACTAGACGTAAGTTGAAGGGGGAAAATAACGACAATAATAATGACTGTGAAGAAAATGGCGCTGATGTGGTGTAAACGTAAAAAGACTACTTCTGAATGAGTATCGAATATCATTGATATAAGAATAAAACTTGGGCACTGTGGTAGAGTGTAATTACATTATGGGTAAATTTTATTTTGATAGAGTCTCACAGTGTTATACAGTAATGTTTACTGATAACGTTTCGAGCACAAACTATTGCTCATAATCATATCAAGGTAATCACACGACTTCCTAAATGCATTTATATAGTTCCATTGTTTTTCACTTGATTTTCACTTGATTTGATTGGTAGTATTATTTTCTATATTTCAGGTATGAGTGATGATTCATTCCTATTGCATGTGTTGGGTGTAGATTCGAAGAACAAAGATTCAGTAATCAACCTCTCTCTCCACCTACCTAGATTACTTTTTAGAATTTTAACCCTCTCCCACCCTATTGTGTGGTTGTGTGTTAATGCATGCATTGCAATTGCCGAGCTTTTTTCTAAATTATCTATCTTCTCTGGGTCAACCATTCTTACCTTAGCTAAATTCTTATGTTCTGACAATCTGACTACCCCTGACCTACTAGTTTGACCTATGTAGTTGACCTCACTCACAGTCATTGCAGGGTATTTTGTAAATTATATTATTTTGTCTAATTGGGTCCACTGGGTCCTTTAACCTACAGAGCTTGTCCCTGAGTGAGTTTGTAGGTTTAAATGCCACCCTAATTCCTGCTTTATTTAGAATCCTACGTAGGGTCTCAGATGTCCCCTCTTTATATGGTATAACTGTAGATGACTGTAGATTGTCAGAACATAAGAATTTAGCTAAGGTAAGAATGGTTGACCCAGAGAAGATAGATAATTTAGAAAAAAGCTCGGCAATTGCAATGCATGCATTAACACACAACCACACAATAGGGTGGGAGAGGGTTAAAATTCTAAAAAGTAATCTAGGTAGGTGGAGAGAGAGGTTGATTACTGAATCTTTGTTCTTCGAATCTACACCCAACACATGCAATAGGAATGAATCATCACTCATACCTGAAATATGGAAAATAATACTACCAATCAAATCAAGTGAAAATCAAGTGAAAAACAATGGAACTATATAAATGCATTTAGGAAGTCGTGTGATTACCTTGATATGATTATGAGCAATAGTTTGTGCTCGAAACGTTATCAGTAAACATTACTGTATAACACTGTGAGACTCTATCAAAATAAAATTTACCCATAATGGAGTATCGAATAGCAATAATGAATTTAGAGAAGTGAAATGAACAGGATTTTGTAAATATGTTACCAAGTTAGAAAACCATTACTTAAACCTAATGTAATAGAAATCATAATAAAGGAGTCGTAAAAGCTCAGAAATGAATGTTTGTCAGTTACACAAAGGAAAAGAAGAGGGGAAAGACAAAATTGCGCTAGGAATTTGAAGTGCTACTGTTCAGGAAGGATTTGTTAGCCTTATTGTAGGCCAAAGTAAACTTAGAGGTTGGATATACTTTTTCTGTAAACTAAGAGTCGGTCTTCTGGTATGATTGCTATCGTTTCAGCTACTGATAGAAGATGTACTCGAGCTCCTCTAGATAGATTATCAGGAACATAGTAAATAGCAGAAAACGCCTGGGGAAGTTTTATCGAGTGTCTAGTATGTACCAAGTGGGCTAAGACTGTACTATTTACGCATTTGTTTACACCTTTACTCAACCAACAGGTACATGTTCACATGAGCGCATTGTTAAAGCCCTCTGAGTACCACCAATGTAACTAGCTCCACATGAGCAGTTGAATTCATACAAACACATTGATGAGACCATCCTTGGCAATTTATCCTTGACTCGCTCTGTGAAAATTGATTTAGTTGAGAAGTTGAGTACAAGTTTATCTGCAGGAAAGGTTCTCGCTACTGCTCTATAAAGTTGACATTTTAGAATGTCAGCTGCAACTTCCCCTTGATGACTTAACTTAAGATACTAGGGTTTCTTATCTACGCTATCCATCATCACCCTATCTCTAGGTATTGACATATCGATTTTTAGGAAGTTCTCTGGATATCCATTTTCTCGCAGTGTAAGTTTCAGTCTACACATTTCTTCTTGAATGCATTCCTCTGCACATGTGCGTTTTATTCAACGGCTGAGACACTTAACTAGGTTTCTTTTGTAGTGAATCAGTGTGAACGCAGATGATGAAAATCAGACGAAATAAACGATGGTGCCACACCTTTGTTTTCGCTCTGTTCAAAATTAAGCTGTTTAGATTATTTGGGTGCGAAACATGCCATTTGAATCAGTGAATTTGACAAAACTAGCAGAAAATCAGGCTACAGTTCTGTAAAGTAATACATAGCTGAATAAGACTAGATCGATAAAACTTCTGAAACCAAGGAAATAACTACAGCGATAATAATATCAGTCCTGATTAATCACCTTGAAATGTATAGCCCGTGTATGAAGATTACCTACCCCTGGGAATAATGAGGGAATATAAGAGAGATAACACTTTCACTCTGTCAGATTCATACGTTTTCAAATAATTGTCATTATTCTGACAATATTTATTTGAATAAATATTAGTTCCATATTAAAATGTTTGTTTTACGTATCACACAATGAAACAATATTATTTACTGGATGACGCTGCAACACAATTTATTATTTGAAACCCTATTTTTATAGCTCTCATTCTGTTATGATGCTGGATCCTTTGTCACGCGGTCACTGCTTAACTACTGACCAGTACCCACTTAACTGGTAAAGCAGAACACGAAGAGAATCAACTGTAAAACCAGGTTCATTTATTATGACAAAAGTGACTGTATTTATACAGAAAATAAGGTAGACTGGAAATCAACCAATCCGGTTGAGAGTTTGAATTGTGCAAGCGTCCAATCAGAAGCAGGAACAATTGCATGTCAACGACTTGTTAATAACGCGATAATAACTTGACTGATGACCTGATAATTGCATGTTTTGCCTCTTCCTAACACCTCCCCTTTTTAAGATAGGGCTACCGGTAGCTTTTGTATCGCGGAATCACTTGTAGGTACTTTGGTGGTCTTGGTTGTCGTTGTGATCTCCTTGGCTGCTGGGACACTTTGCCTTTGTTTCGACTATTTTGGCCATGTGACGTTTTCGGATCCGTCGTATCTATCAATAGCTCAAATTGTACGTCGGCGGACTTGGAATCGTTCAACTGTTTACCAACTAGTCTATTTCTTATTTGATTGGCATGCCTGACCCAAATAAGGTCTCCAACCTTGACCTTGTAAATGACTTGGCCTTTTCTTCCAACGATCACTCCAGAAACCCATGGGCGATCTCTCCGTATGTAATCACGAACCAGTACCGACTGACCAACCATGAAACTTCTTTGCTTGGTGCCATGACGTCTATTGAACCAAAATTCACTATTTCGACCACATTTGCTCCGTCTTGATGGGTTCGGGATAATTGTATCCAAAGTAGTACGTAATCTTCTTCCAAACATAACTTCTGCGGGAGATGTTTGATTTGGGCATGATGGGTTGGTTGTGGTTCGATAAATGAAGAGGAAATTGTGCAATACATCCTCTATCGATCCCTCCCCGTTTGACTTCTGAAGTGCGCGCTTGAGTGTATCAACAAAACGCTCTGCTTGTCCATTTGACTGAGGATGGTAAGGCGGGCTGCGGATATGTTGAACACCTAGCCGCTCACAAAACTGTTTGAATTGTTCAGCTGTAAACTGAGGTCCGTTATCGGAAACGATGATCTCTGGAACACCAAATCTGCTGAAAAGCTGAACCAACTTATTTAATGTTATCGTCACTGTGGTATTTTGCATAATGAAAACCTCCAGCCACTTGGAATACGCGTCGATTACCACGAGAAACTGTTTGCCATTGATTAGGCCGGCAAAATCTATGTGGATTCTTGACCACGGTCTTCCTGGGTTGGGCCACGGCTGTAGGTCTGTCTTGATAGGCATTTTCAAAGGCGGAGCACAGCGAGAACATGAGCGAACCATCACTTCTAATTCACGATCGATATTTGGCCAGTAGACGTAACAGCGTGCCAATATCAGGATGGGTAAAATGTAGTTGACTCATGACATTTTGTTGGAGACTTCGAGGCACGACCACACGTTCGCCAAACATAATGCAGTCATTGACCAGGGATAATGAATGTCGTCGTTGATAGAACTGTTTTAAATCTGGACAATGAATACGCGAGGGCCAGCCACAACGCAGATAGTGTTGAACTGACTGTAATATCGGGTCACGCTGCGTCTCTCGTTGAACCATGTCGGCTGAGACAGGTAAAGTGTTTATTGCCGTCATCAATACGTCACACACGTCTTCATCGACAGAAACGCCGGCGTGTTTGGTGCGAAGATGACTGATGAACTTTGCGGTCGAGTTCGGATGCATCAACATGTTGGTAGGACTATCTGAGCGCTGTACATCGGAACAAACTGAGTTCAGTGAGACATCCCAGAGTTTCATCTTTTCGATCCAGTCAATACCAAGCAAGTTCAAATCATGACGATTGGTGATGTAGCATGTTCCTTGGAACGAGGTCGACCGGAAAGTTATGTCGCATTCAATCTGGCCAGATAATTTCATTACGTCACCAGACGCGTTTCTTTCAGTATGCTCCGTTCTCTGATAAGGTGGACACCAGAGTGCCTGCCACGTCTGGGAGATATGATTGTGATATCAGAAGCAGTAAATAACTGTAGTCGAACTGGCTTCTGGTTGATAGAAAGTGTGACGAACTTTCTTTTTGACTCGAAGTCAACTTTGAAGGTGGCGAACATACTGCTGACTTGAGGTTTCGTCGACCGAGATCGAAACTTTCGTGACTGTGCCATCGTATTGTGAGATCGGATTGATCTAGGTTTCACTGGGGGACAAAATCCTTCCTTGTGACCATACTTGTTACAGATACTGCATTTATGTCTTTTATACGGGCAAAATTTACCAAAACGCCACGATCCACAAAACCAACAATTTGTGGGAGGCTTGTGTTTGACTTGCAGAGAATTGTTTGACTTGACAGCCTGAACAGAAGTGAATTCATGAACTTGACTGTCCTCAGTCAACTTCGTTTGAACAGTTTCTTCAAAGTTAGTTCTCTGGAGTTCTTTGGTAGATTGATGATTCGCTGGCACTCAGCAGTTACCTCCTGTAAAGTCATGTCCGGATTGCGTTCAATCTCTGCAAGGATTCGGGTATGAATATCACTGTCAACTGAAGATTTGAGACCGCAGACAAAGATCAGCCATTTAAACTGGTCATTCGTAAGTGATCGAATTTTCGATCGCTCGCATTCACGATTCACCTTACCAGCATAGGTGAGAATATCATCTCCTGGATCTTTGCATATCTTGAAACAGCTGTAACGGATACTGAAGAGAGATAACTGTTCACCGAAAATATTGGTTAACGTTTGAACGGTTTCTTCAAAGTTGAGTTCTCTGGAGTTCTTTGGTAGAATATGATTGACATATTTGTTATGTTCGGCTGGACCAAGTTTCCGAAGGAGTAGTCTCACTTTGGCCGAATCATCTAGGTGAGCGCATTCAACCCGGAACAGATCTTCATAACGTTGAAACCAAGCTTCAAACGTCACACCTGTTGAAGGTTCGAAATTGAACTCTACAATTGAACTCCCAATAGATTCGGTTTTCTCTGAGTTGGAACTGCCGAGATTTTGAATTGAAAACTGCTTTGTAAGTTTTTCAATCAAGTTGAGCTGGCAAGCTTCAAACTGTTGCTGTTGTTGATGAAGGAGAAGTTGCATTTGTTCAAATGAAATTGTCATTTGGAAGACAGGCTGGATGTACACTGGATGATCTGGGTTTTATTTGACTGTATTGAACTGCAGTGGATTCGAAACCCCGTCGCCAATTGTTATGATGCTGGATCCTTTGTCACGCGGTCACTGCTTAACTACTGACCAGTACCCACTTAACTGGTAAAGCAGAACACGAAGAGAATCAACTGTAAAAAAAGGTTCATTTATTATGACAAAAGTGACTGTATTTATACAGAAAATAAGGTAGACTGGAAATCAACCAATCCGGTTGAGAGTTTGAATTGTGCAAGCGTCCAATCAGAAGCAGGAACAATTACATGTCAACGACTTGTTAATAACGCGATAATAACTTGACTGATGACCTGATAATTGCATGTTTTGCCTCTTCCTAACACATTCTTTCTTCCCATTCCCCATAACAGTAGTACGATATTCCAAATTTCTGAAATCGGTGTTGAACCAGGCCTATTGAAGATATTTCGGCCTGATTCGGTAAGAAAAGGTTTGAATTATCAGTCTCTCCTGCCACCTCGTCAAACTGGACTTCTAGACTGTAATTGTATCCCATCCTATATTATGATCGAGTGTAAATGCATTTCATCCTATATTATTGTTCTCTTGGGTTCTTAGTGGAAAAGATAGCTTCAGTAGCACGTCTCCACTTCACTCTGTTCTCGGTAGTCCTCTCCACCTCGCCCCATGACTCAACATCAGCCCTCATCTCCTTATCACACAATCTCCTCCATGTCACCATTGAAGCCATGTCCAACTCATCCTTTCCCATACGTGTTTCACCTCAAAGACTGACGGGCGATTTCATTCCATGTTCTCCTCAGTATGTATCCGATCTATTCCCACTTGCTTTGGAATATTTGCTGAGTGATAGATTCTTGGTTTGTTCGTTCCGAGATTTTCTTGTTGTTAATTCTAATTGTGGAACCAGAAAAGGCAGTTGTTGATGGGGCTGTCAGGTAGCCTGTTGGAAATAATTTCGGAAATGGGCCAAGTTTCAGGACTGTATGGAATCACAGAATTGATATTGGTGTTGAAACAGATTTCCAAACTGCTTCCATCACTTTCAATAACCAACCTTGAATTAGAGTTATGTGAAATAAAGTTAGTTGTAAAGCGGTTGTAAAGAAACTACGAAATGACGATATCATCTGGCGAAATTTGTCTTCTAAATGCCTTATTCAAATTTATCAAAGGGACCAATTTGTTTAATTTCTTATTACTTTTAACTTACCTTGATAGTTTAATTGGTGGACGATGACTAGCAGTGGAATCCAGGATGCGCATTTCGTCATGTCAACCTGAGACTGAGCACTTCGGTCCAATCAATCGACGGGAAATTCTGAAATTAAATTAAATTACCTTGATAATCCCTATCTGATTGGATAACCTAACGCAGTGTTAATTATAATACTTATTATTATTCTTAAATCCTTTTTGTCTCTCTATGTGTTTTAATTGGCCTTCATTATTTCTCATACAAATTGACTTGACAGTTAAATGTGTGAGGAATCAGATTGTTTGAATAGTATTGGCAAATAATATCACACCGCATTTTTCAGAACAAGGGACTAATCGTTTTAAAATAAAGGGAGTAAAATCTTGCATAATATTTTAGGGTATAAGGGAAGAAAGGGTTTGACATTTGATGAGGTTGAAATTATTATCGAATGAGAAGGAAGTTAGTCGAGTGTCTAATTGACAGATGTGCAGAGGGTGAGAAAATGTGCTAGAGGAACACGAGAATGGAATTGTATTGAATTCATTGAATAATTCATTCCTTTATTCACTGACTAATTATTAGTACACTGTGTTATGCACTGTAGGAAGTCTGTACTTTTGCAACAGACTTTGGTGATCAGGTTTCACTTAATTTCATAGTCATGAATAACTGAAGAGGGGAAGTATATGTATGCGATATATAATAATGTGTGTGTGTGCAGCCTTTCTATAAGAAGGTATGTATGATATGGAAAAATAGATTCAGCATGAGAAATTAGTGATACGTATCGATTTTATTTTTTAATCAGGACTTGATATACATCAGCCAACAACACAGCGACACGTCTGTTCAAACACTGGAATTCATCATGTACGTAGAGCCTCTGCAGTCAGTCTCCACACATACGAATCAAAACCTTTCTGTACACATACACACTATCGACAGGCGTGTAGTACCTTCTTTCCGATATAAACTGTGAATCACTCCTCTTGTCTTTTCTCCATTCTGTTTCATTTTCGTGCAGTTGTCAAAATGTGCATAAATTAATGTGATCTTGCTTGAACTTTAGTACCAGCTGAATGAATATGATTAGTCCAAATGAACCGTCGTCAAGTTTTGACAGAATAGTTCTAAAATATTTGGGCGCCGAGTTAGAAGTAGACATTTGTAAAAAATTATATTTGTAAAATCTCAGCGAGATTGAAATGAGTAATTCTAACGTTTCGTTCGTCAATCTGTTCCGAAATTCTTCAAGGAAATTAATCGAAATTAACATAACAGAGGTTTACATATAAGAGGAACATCTCTTGTTTTTAGAAACTTTGTCCAATCATGAGTCATAAATCTTCAGAAAGAAGACAGAGCAATAAGTTCGACAGGGTGCTTCAACTAAACTCTAATCCTAAACACCATAATTTTGAAAATACGTCTAATCATAAAATTCTAGATTCTAACAGTGTGAACAGACATGAAGGTGTGATGTTAGCTGATGCATAGGAAATCCTGATTAATAAATAAAAATGGATATGTATCACTAGTTAATAATACTTGATCAAAGTTCCCGACTGTCTGTATCTTCTTATGGAGACGTTAAGGAATGTTTTACAACTGTTTGCCTCCCCACACACACATGCACATTCTGTTTAAAGTGTTTAACAAAGGTAGACCAATATTTGTAAGTCCGAGGTCAAATTTTGATCACAGATCATACAATTTTGTTTATTATACTTGTTGATACTTTTTTTATGACTCATGATTGGACAAAGTTTCTAAAATCAAGAGATGTTCCTTTTATATATGAACCTATGTTATGTTAATTTCGATTAATTTCCATGAATAAGTTCGGACCAGATTGCCGAACGAAACGTTGGAATTACTCATTTCAATACCGCTGAGATTTTACAAATATAATTTTTACAAATATGATAAGTCATCATATATCTGTAGTGATATTGTCACCTTGCCATAGTTAAGTTGTTACAGTATGCGTTTATCTGTCAATCTCTCCGTGTGTATGTATGTATGTATTTTGTTTAATGTATGAAGAACATGCTAATCCATGAGTGATATATGGCATATTTGTTGAGCAATAGCTTCCTGATTATTTCGCTCCCATAATTTCTTGTTGCTAATTCTCTCTGGCCATTTGATCTTCACTATTTTGATGTAATTGTGTTCTCTGAGCAAATAAACTTTCCAGCTCAGAGAAAACAACTACATCAAAATCATCCACCTGAGCTACAAATCTTCTCATTCGGATCGAGATCTTCACAATAAAACGAAGGCAGCTGTTGATTAATGTAACAAAGGCTGTTGGAAAAGCTCTCCGTGACGCTCAGTTCAAGTGTTTGAAGCATACAGAAGATATTCAAGTGTTGTTTGCAGGGATTTGATTGGTTTCAAGATATCATCATGAACTGACATCGGTTAGATAACCGTTGGAAAACGACCAGGAAGTAGTGGACATCAATTACGTTCTAGTTTAGGACCCTTCATCAGTACGCACCCACCGCCAGAGTTCGAAACCACGACCTTCTGGTTACAAGGCGAGCTCGCAGAGCCAATCCAGTGGCCAGCTCATGAATTCCAACTTCTGCCAATTCACTAAATTTCGTGTCCACTAACGAGTATCATCGCTGGAGAATATTTGTTCACACACCCTACCTGCTGTAACCCGCTGACTGATTTAACATTGGCGTTGAAAATACGAATCCCTTCTTTGTGCTGGGTACAACAGATTTCCGAACTGACTTCAGAGTGATAATGGTGTGCTTCGCCTTTTCAATCTTGTCTGGCTTTGACATCCTCATCCGTGCAGCCGTTCTGTAGTTGAAACGATACTGTCTAGATAAGTGGAGGAAGTGACCTCTATTAAATTTCTTCGTTGATGGTGATTGGCCCGGGTTGTCGTTGCTGTTGGTTGGTAACTTTCACCACCTCTGTCTTCTCTATGTTCACTTGAAGTCCTGTGTTTGCTTCTGCTACTCTCATCTTGTTGCTTTTCACCTGCAGATGTTCGAATTTCTTTAAAATTAGACATAAATCATTCGTGAAGGCCAGTTCTTCTAGAATCTTCTTCTTTGTCTAATGTATTCCTGTCTTCTCTCTGTCCACGGTCCATTTCAATCCATTTAGGAAATGGCATTGTTTTTCAGAAAGGGTCTGGATACTCTTGATCTTAGAGACAATTAATGTTCTCATCACCCACAAGTAAAATTACGAAATCTATACCGCTTCGTATTATATTAAAAGCTGTATGTTGAGGAACAATGTGAGCGTGCAAAAAATTCCAAGGGACCCAATTTAATACAATGGTGTTATGTAATTTGCAGTCATTGACTGTACTCATTTCTCAGGATTAGTAAAACGAATGTGTACTCGGCGAAAACAGTGATGTATAGGAAATTCATCCCTAGAATAACAACAAAAATACTGTAATGAAAAACTTGCATGATACTGTTAAACCAGTAATTGAATAGATGGATTTCATGATGACACCATGCGATGTCATTACCCAATAAAGCTTTACGTCAGGCAATGTGTGAACATATATTACAGAAATTTTCAGAGTATTTACTTCCAAAATATTTGCCCTTCAGACAGGAATTAAGGATAAAGAAATATTCTGAAGTACATTACTTGTCACTGTATCGCTGTATATGGGGAGACACTCAGTCACATACATTTCTTCTGCAATTCCTTCGAAAATTGCACAGCATATGGAGGGAAACTAATTAAATATATGTGCGATTTCATGTATTGGTCATTTAATGTAGTTGCACGGTTAAAACGATAAGAATTCCAGAAGAACTCAAGCATTTCGATGGATAAACATTCCGATGGCTCACTGATTATAGTGGGTCGCATATTTTCTGCTTTATATATTATTGTTTATTTTACAGTTGGATAACTTACAGCGGCATCTGTATTCATCATATTAGAATCACAGTCTTAGCCAGGAGGGCTCAAAGTATATCTTGACGGACTGTTCGGGATATCTATCATAGTCATACAAGCTTTTCTAAATTTATTTTTCATCACATCTTCAAAGCACAACATGGTTGCCTTAGAAAACAAATTCTTGACTAGATTTCCTCGAAATTCAAGTATTGTTTTGTAGGTACGTATGTAATTAAGATCACAAAACTTTCAAATGGCAAATATTGACCCTTCTATACAGACAGATGATAATTAGACGAAAAGGTAGTCATACTGTCATATAGGCCTCACAAAAATCTGTGACACTTCTAGGATATCCACTATTAGTGAGGTTGAATGTAACACCTCAACGAGACTTAAATATTCTCTTTCCCTTGAAGTTAACATCAGTTTAAGACGAATCCTTGTAGGTTTAAACTAGAACAAGAGAAATTCTTCTCGAATTTTAATTAACTCGATGAAGTAATAACTGAATTTTTCTACTTCACAACATAATTCTAAGAATGCTGATCGCCATCCTTTTAAGTAGCCTAAATGAATCTGTTGGTGTGTTGTTTTAAATCATAATTCATATTAACAGGAAGAGAAATTTTATTAAATAGGTATATATTAGACATGTGAACATATAAAATTTACAAGGAAAGATGGTTGTAAGTTAGTATAAAACAAGCAGTTGAAATAAAGCAATGAGTACATAATTAATTACAAAAACCTCAGCATTGTTACTGTCCATCACACAACACGCAGTTTTCATCTTCTCTTATTCTGGAAAACAAAAAATATTAGGAAAATGATAAAATCTGGGTGGATGGATACAGATATATTATTCGATTGTAACTGTGGTGACAGATATTGTCATTATACTGCAGTTTTATCAACATTTAACTTTGTGTGGTCGCCTGTATTGTCTTAGTAGAAATATTCGAATGAAGGTAAGTAATCAAGCAAGCAACCTTACTTTTGTAATGCGCTCTCAGATTATTTGTAAATGTGTAAATTCATCCCATCTGACTTTACATAATTGTGTATGTGATTCAGGAGTAAATCATCCTCGTATCCTGTCCAACAGTTAATTTGAATTTACGTATCCCTTTATTTATTTTTAAAGTAGTTCTGGAAGATTCCAAAATCTTTACATCCGAATTCCAATGTAGAGAATTTTATTCCAGTGAGCAATTAAAGATATATACATATACACATGTATATACCCAAACCAGGTTCACATTTAACAGTTTGAAAAATCTTGGGCATTGGGTACATGATATTAATCATTATAAATGTTCCTGTATTTCTCAGTGATTGGAAAGCAAAACGATATTGTTGCTTTTACTGACGCTTCGCTATTCAATGCTGCTAATAGCTTTATCAGAGTAGTAATATTAAAACAGAATTTATAAAATCTCAGCTTATATATTTAACAACTTAATCACTGTTCATCAAAATGAGGTAAGTTTGGCGTTGTCATGTTGGCTGACTGGTAAAGATAACAAACCTATGTGTAGACTGTTGGATTTGATAGGCTTATGAAATCATTAAAAAAACTCTGAAGTTAAAAAATTTTTAAATATATGAATCACAGTTTTAAAGTCTGCATTGCTGTCCTGTAACTCGATAGATGTGCCGAGTGAATTATGTCAAGATTAAGTTATATTCTAAATGTACGTATATTCCAGTTAATTATAGTAGCAGTAACGTGGCGTGTGTTGCTGATAAGGTTTACCACTGGTATATAGGGAGACGTTGATTCGCATGAAAATATCAAACACCAAAGAAAGTAGATGATTCACAATGCGAAGGCCAGAAGTAGCACAACACGGAAGATATGGGCATCAAATTACAATTTCCAGAAAAGGTATTTGTAATTTCACTACACGGCGATGCCAAATTCCAAATAAACATTCCGTCACCAAGCCTCTTGTGTGCTACCGTTACAAAATTGGTATTTAGATAGCAGTCAGGCTGATTAAATCAGCTTCGAAAATACAGTAAATAAATTTTACTAATGTCTTCTAAATGTTTGGCTTTTATAATTTATGCTCTAGCCAAGCTTGATGCAAACACAGAAACACCATCTGTCAAGATCACTGCTTGGTATATCCACTCACAGTTTTTCACAGTCAACGGGAAGTCTTTTCTCTCAGTGAAACATGAAATTGAGTGCTTCCCATCATAAAAAAAAACTAGACGTAGTATAAAATATAATTTCCCATGTAAATGTTTCTTACTCCACAAACTTCATTTGGTGGTGGACAGATAGCCTCCCCAGTAATCTGCTTCGTTTGAATTCTTGCCACACCTGATTGACAGGGGAACGGTTGTCCACCGACAACTACTTTGAGACCACCAGAACAAGAAATCTGTAAATGTTTTGAACAAAAATTGACAAAAGTTTATTCACTTTTCTGATTTATCACACATATAAATACTCCCCAGGAAGTACACAAAAGTGTGAATGCTCAACAGAGCAAAGTAGATCACTTATAAGAGATTTTAATGATGATAATAATCACTTTATTCTGAGCAATATGTTCACATACAGTACAGAGTTTTCAACTTGGTATTATCGACTCCTTAGAAAGAATCTTCAAGTGAAACACTCATCTACATTATACTGTTCGATACAAGGAATTTTGATTTTCTCTCCAACATGCTCAGATCCCTGACATATTTTGTCACTTCAAGACAAACCAAGGGGTATACTGAGAGCCATTCTAGGCCATTCACGTGTGTACAGATTGTTATTCCAGTACGTAAACAGATGGTCAAAACAAAGCGTAACCGAAGACGTTTCAGGCATTCTGTTCTGTGAAAAACTAGGTAACCCAGTAGTTTATGCAGGCTGCCATTTTACCCAATAAATGCCATCATCTACTAGCAGTTCACAGGTAATAACAACGGACTGCGTCATTAAGCTTATAAGATAATATCACTGGTTTGTGTCTGACTACAAAATATCATCATATTAGGGCTGCATTCTTCAAAACATACCTGATGACAAGTGGCTTTAATTCGAGCATCTCTTGAAACCAACCCATTCATTCTGGCTTCCCAAGCTCCTCTATGCCTAATACATACTGAATTATTGCCGAAATCTTGACCGAACATATTTCCTCTTTGAGCTACAAAGAAAATACAATGTAAGTGAATTTATCACACATGAACTCTGATTAGTGATAATGATTTCGAACTCATAAGTTATTAAAATTCTAAAAGTAATTCACTTTCACCATATGAAAGCTTCCTCTAGAGTATTAAGTGGTTAGACGCATTTAAGTTGAAAGTATTTACCCTAAGATTTTGAAAGAAATCCACAAGAAGCAATAATCTAATCTAAAGAAAACATTTACTTTTAATAAGGCATGGAATCCTGACTAAGAAGTGGACGCCTTGCAGTCACATGGAATGAAATTCTAGTCACCAGTTGTTATATTTCCTAAGACAACTGTAACAAAGATATGGTGATCGACGGATTCTCTTTCAATATTTATGTATATGTTCCTCGTCTAATGGAAATGGATTCGGTAACCATTAGTTGAAGAGTTAGTTGACAGGTAACATACTTAAATATCACATTTGAAAAGAGTGTCAGCTGGTATTTCTGACAAACATTCACGTTCTTCTAATGTCGAATATATTTCAAGCATGTCAACGGAGGATCAGACATCTTAGCCAGAGAAGACAGGCAATAGGAAACTCTGGGAACCAACAAACCAAGAAACTATTGCTCAACAAATGTGTCGAGGGAGGTGGAGACGGATCGCACGCACACACACAGTGAGAAGACCGTGGAATGGCATCACGTGACAGGCACCTGATTAGAAGTGAATGGTTGTCCGTTGAGCATTCGACTATGGTACGTGGGAGATAAATCATGAGAAGAGGAGATGAGAGCCTATGGACCATCATACAGCCATATAAAGACAGCTGCAGAGAACGGGATGAAGTAGAGCTGTTCCATTGAAGCCTTATGTTCCATTCGAAATAATAATGATAATAATAATAATGCAATTAACTTTGAGTAATACAGAATTGAAAAGGCTTACCATGTTGTCTGTTTAAATCATGGTTACAGTATGTCATCAGAGGCTCTTCAAAGAATGTTTTCATCGGCTATTCGTCCATAAGGTGAGTCAATAAATGAACGAAGAGATATCGAAATATGAATATTTGCAATGCATAACTCTTCTCATAATATTTCTCAAAATGCTACTACCTATCTGCTTCAAACTAAAGAAGGGACGTCCGAAATGCGTTTGTTCAATCAGTCTATCAAACGATTATTCTACTATTTTCGTAAGAAATTATTACTTAGTGAATGAGGAAGTTTCGAACACACTTCAATGTTCGTAATCACATCAACTGTAAGTACACAACTTTGAAACTTGATTTTCATAGTTTTATTTCTTATATTCCTATCGTCGAAAGGGTAGATGAATTTCTCAGACGTTGGGGAGAAATGCTGAATCATGTGTATTGCACATATTACCAGTTAATTTTATAGGTAAAGCTTCATTTATCAATCTGTCGCTCAACCCTGTTATACTAGATTATAATACTATCAGCTTCTGTCATTTTGCATGCTTGTATGAAACTGATTGCAATGTCACGGTTGAGCTATTTGCTAGATTTATTATCTTGTTAGGGTGAACTAAACTATGTTTTGCTGGAATTATGCACTCTACTGAACTAACTGACTCCGTCCTGCTATCCCGTCCTATGTATCTGACCTGACAATCATCTTAGGGGATTGGATATACTAGATTATTTTGCCTAGTGAGCTCCACAGGATCCTTTAACCGACATAACTAAATTCCAAATGAGTTTGTGGATTATAATGCTACTTTTATTTCTGAAAACAAAACACTTATTTCGACAGAGGATCTCTTTCCGGCGCATCCATTCACTTACCTTAATTATATATATTTAAGTTAGGGTTATTGTTGTCAAGACTTTTCAAAAATGTGATGAATAATTAAACTGTGACTAGGAGGGGATGAAGATCAGCAAGAGTAACTGGTCATGTGTTGTCAAAAAACAGCGTCGCTGCAAAGAATGTCCTTTTCAAGGATGCCGAAATCCTTCTCTTGACGATGTCGCCAGCTAAGTTCTCCTTGAAATCCATATTCGTGTGGAGTATCGTTTTTGAAACAAGTGATGTTTTGTTCCTCTGGACCTTTGGTTTGTTATTATTGTTGATGAATCCTGGAGGGTATCCATTTTAAATGAAGGTCTTTTTCAGAAGATCCAGTTCTGCTTCCAGGACGTCAGGACTGCAAGTAAGTCGCATCCAAGTGGCCAGGGATTTCATTAGATTTCTTCTCCTTTCAATAGGTACCCAACCGTAGCAACTTGTTAGTTGATCATTCAAAGTGGGTTTTATTTGGATTGTCCTTCTTAAGGTTCTATCATGTCATCTTGTTAGTTGCACATCAAGAAAGCGAATTTCTACTTTATTAGAAATTCTGTGTATGGTTTCAGAGGTTCTCTCTTTGTATGCAAGCAAACCAATTAGTAGGGGAATTACATGACCTATGTTTTACTCATATATCAATTTGCAAGATGTCTAGTGGTTCGACGAGAATTATTATTTGTGAATAAAACCAATATAAGCCACTTTCAGACTACATTTTCATTTAGAAAACAAACTAATTCAGTAAGGATTAAGGTTAATAAACTCCAACATGTGCATCTAGATATTATTAATAACTATTATTCCTATTTATAACACATAATTTGAAGAAGACTTGGTTTAAGATGTGAAGGGAACACTCACCTGAACCATTGGACATCTGTCCACCAGTGTACTACTCCCGCCTTGATTAGGAATACCTCTGAAATATTGCTCAGGTGGAGGTAAACTTGTAGTAAACTGAGCGACAGAACATAGTCCAAAGGCGGTTTTGTGATAACACATCAAATCACTCTTCTCTTCACAATACGGTTCAATACTCTTTCCCCTGAAATATCACAAAATGTCAATATCAATTTGAATTCATCTTCCAATCAGTAAATAAATATAAGATTATGCAATCAAAGCGAGTGTACATCCATTCGAGCAAATAGTATAATCTGTAAACATTCAATATGACACTGACTGATCATGCATTGGATGACTTACTGTTGCTTCATTCTGCTGATATACGCATAACAGCTTTCCATTACAAAGCTACAGCCGAGTCCTTTGCCATAGTCCCATTTTTCAGCGAGTGAGAAATCGACGTCCCACCAACTATTATTGGAAGAAAGAAATACAGCCATCAGCATCAAAGAAGAGAATTCGTAATTGTGAAAAGGGAAACATAATTCGAGTATTACCTTATGTATCGTTGTTGTGACAATTTCTAACTATAAACGAATGTGTTTTATATAATTGTGTTTATTACTTTCGTTCATTACTCTTATTGAAGTACATCTCGCTCACTTACAATTAGCCCAGTGTAATAACGTCAGGTAAAGTAGGATAGGGTTGAAGAGTGTTCGTTCAATGTTATATTACCAAATGAGACTCTTGTGACATATTGTGACCAGTGAGGTTCGGCAGATTGGGTCTGAGGACAAATATGCATCGATGATATTGTCAAGTGGTAGCATCACTGAATTCTGAACCAAGTGGCTGGGTGATCGACGAGCTTAGTTTCTTAGTCTGAAGGTCCTGGATTCGATCCCCAATTGGAGTCATTGGCACGTACTGACGAAGAGTCACAAACTAGGAGGAAACAGCTGTCGAGTACTACCTCCTGGTTTTCAGTGGTTCTCTAGCTGGTATAAATCCGTGATCATATTATTTGATCTATTAGTAAATAACTATTCAGCACGTCGATTATGGTTGAATGTTTAGACTATATCTCTACAACTGTGTTATTGAGGTACTCTTTTTGCAACACTGAGTTTTCTTAGTGACTAAGCAACATCTCTCCGATATTTATTGAATCATGGATTAACTACTCATTTAGACATGAAGAAGATGGTTGAAATTTATTGAGATTTCTATCTTGAATCTCGCGCTGATCAGTTTTATTGAATCGAAATTTTCCTCTACTGACGCTTCGATTAGGGTTCCAGTTTATCATGATCTAATCTAACCGATGCGAGTCGAAAGTGTAATTCACAAAACTTATTAAAACTGCTACTCGGGACTCATCAGCTGGATTCGCCTTCACACTTATTCATCCATGGCGCTCCTTTTGAAACTTGAACCCGAATTTATCTTTCCAAACAAAAAATACCATCATACTAGCATTAAGTTGTTGTCAAAGCGTCAGCACTGAAAGCCAACATGTCAACAGAAATTGGACATTTCAGTTCAATAAGGTCAATCAGAATAAAATTCAAAATAATAATTACAAGAAATAACAACCATTACCTGGTGCATAGTAATGGCCTAATGGATAATATTCAGATATTCGAAACGATGAATCCTGAATTCGAGTATCACTGCGAAATCATCACCCACTTAGAATGCAGGTACATTTATATGAGCAGGCCCAAATAGGCCAAGTCTTGAGACCTGAGTAAAACTACCAACCATCATCGACCAAATGAAATGAGTAAAACGGCATGTCATTTTAATACTCATCCCTAAAGAGGATAGAATTAATTTACCCACTGAGAGAACTTTCTGCTAGCTGTATGACACACAGTGAGCTAAAACAATTTTACACTAACACTTATATTAAGCATAATGAAAATAGTATATATTTCGTAAGAATTCACTAGCACAGATCCCTCAAACAAAAAGCTTTTCTTCTTTCAACTCACCCAGAATCCTTAAAGAATGCCAGTGTCAATCGTGATGCCACCGTCTTCACGCCAGTTACACCTGCCATAATTTCATCCTGTAATAAATAGTGTTCAGGCATTTTGTATATTTGTATTGTATTAGACAGCACTGGGAATTGCTAAAACGAGCACAGATCCTAACACGTTGTCGTTGTTGTTGTTCTAATCTAAAATTCGATCTCATTTCTCTTTGATTCCACCTCAGTAGAAGTGACGTGTTGTAATCACCAGGCTACCTAAATTTCTATTCAGTATGATGCACAAACTCTCTTCAATAATTTATTGTTCTAATCATCTAATAGTGTTCTCGAGTCGCTACATGGACCCGCACATATTTTACATAGGTGTTACTCGTAATTCAGAGCACTACTCAAAGGAAATGAGGAGAAACGTATCGTGTAGTATTTGATATTGCTTCAGATGGAAGAGCATGGTATCATACGACGTATTGCTGAATACTGTTTAACAAGTGAAAATTTAGTAAAAAATTTCCAGGTTATTGACTTACACCAACTGTGCGTTTTTCAAAATGTGTGCCAACAGTTCCTTCACCACCTTCATTCTCTATATCAATCCCATCCAGATTAGGACAGTTATAGTGTTTACGTCCTTCAGTCTTGTCAAATGAAATAAAATAAAGCCTTTTAGCATTGTAAAGAGATAAGCGGTTTTAGATTTATAAGGTTAAATTTTTGGAAATACAGGAATCAATGGATATGTAGTAACTTTTTGAAGAAACACTCTATATTTATCAAACTGCGTATTGGATCCGAATTACGTCTAGCTATTCCTCTGAACTATATAGACGTTCTGATGGGAATAAAGGAAACGTGTACGAAACGTGTGATGCTACGCAACATAATTCGTACTAGCTTGGTAATCACAGTTCATAAGCATCAGCAGAGGCATATTTTTATTACAGCAGTTATAATAGAGTATGTATCATAAGAAAGCTGCACCAACCTTATTCTCCTACGAGAATTGATTTACTGCATATGGGGATTATAATGTGATTTTCTGTATCCGTTAGTCTAGCCTGGACTCACAGCTTACTAAAGATCAAGCTAGTCGATAACTGCTACACCAGACAGAATAGACGTTTTCAGCTCATGATCGAACTGTGAAACCGATGAAATAACTCGAAATGAAAAAACACTGCAAAGTTGATGTAATCATCACTTGCGACTGATTACAAAGTGAAGTTGAGTGAAATTTAAGTGATGAGCTGTGATCAGAAGAGCTTCAACAAGTCAGATATGATGGGAAATACTCGTCCAATTAAATTGGCCTTTGGTGTCGCTATCCTACGACTTGGTGGAGAGTTAGTATTCATGGACAACTGGTTGGCATCCTAGTGGCTAGATAGTCAGCAGGCAAACTCAAAGATATTGGGTTCGATCGCTTTGATGCGCACTACCAGAGAAACACAAGAAGCAGGAGATTGTTGTCCAATACTAAGTGGATTTCGACGGTTCCCTAACTGAGATTGCGAACACCTGCTGAATAGGATGTAATCACAGTGCTCGAAATTATATTTGTGAAAATTACAGATAATAGGTTTTCATGTTTCAGTAATTTTCATTTTGCTAATGCCATCAAAATTTGTTTTAAATAGCTTTGATTCTGACACCTATTGTCAATTTACAGTACTTAATCGTCATAGGTTATTCCCGTTTATTTAACGTGATATTTCAGATAAAGTCACAATATTTTTGTAAGTAAACATACCAATAGTTGTGGAGTGACAAAGGATAAAAATTGTTTGCTGTACGATCCCACAGCTGAAATCCATGGACGATTGATGAGTTTAACAGTGCTCCCACTAAAAGATAAAATAATAAATGCACAAAGTAGAAATTTCATCATTCTCAAATGCGAAAGATGATGTTCGTCAACTAGAACTATAAAATTTTCTGTCTTGCTTCTTCCACAAGAAGTGGTCGTCCACATTTGACAATCTTCAGTAGAAAGTACCCATGAGCACATAGGGGACCTACCTCAGGACATTCAGGTTACAACGAGGTTTCATTCATCATTCAACATATAGGACGGAACTGCCTTGTGGTACAAAAGTCATAGCTTCGATCCCCAGTGGGATCATGGGTGCATATCACTGAAGAATCTCGAAGTAAGAGGAAACGGGAGTTCGCTACTCTCTGGTATTCAGTGTTCTTCTAACTAATTGCCATCAATGATCAAACTTGAAACCAATCGAATTCCAATGAAATTACACTTGAATATAACAACAAGGTCATCTGAGTGAATTACTGAAACACACAATATAGACGATATTTTTGAAGACGTAAAAACTAATACAAACAACGGCTTCTACGCTCCAGTTCTGTTTTCATGTGTTTTGGTGATATTAGCTCTATATAGTATATATATGTATATCTGTTTTCTTGCCATATCATTCATTCTCTGATCGTAAATATTGTCAGTATCACCTCACGTTGTGTTACTGGCGTTACCTACTGTTTCGTAAATATTTAGTCTCACCAACAGAAGATGTCTACACATCATGCTTAACTACAGGGACAAGAAAATGACTGAATTTTCCATTATTGACACTCGAATATCAAGGAGACTTCTAATTGGTGTGGACTGAATCACACAAGGAGTGAGAAGACTGGTATTTATTGAGTCGACTGCAAAACTCTAAAATATTCGAACTTTGTGAACGATTTATGTAAACTGACGCAGGAACTGTGAGATGTACAAGATAAAGATCAACATGTTGTTAGAAGTGGCTGGCAGGGAGGACGGAACGTCAAGTGAACAAAGAGAACACAGAGGTGATGAAGATACCGAATCCAAAACAACGAGCACCGGTCACTATCAAATGGGGAAATTTGAAAGAGGTCACCCCTCTCACGCATACAAGTACCATCGTTTCAACAACAGGCAACAGCACGGATGAAGTCACCAAAACGAGTTATGGTCAGAAACACAAGACAGCTCTTCATTATTACGAAATCAGTCTGGAATCAAGATGCAATCAGCATAAACTAAGCGATTGGGATTTTCAACACTAATTTCAAGTCAGTCAGTGTCTCTATATGATTCAGAGATTTGTCACAGGCGTTACGAATTGGATGAAGACTTCTACTAACAACCACCTTCGCCGGCTGTAAACTGAAGAGCAGATGATGCGAACAGAAAGAATAAGCGATAGGTAACTCTGGGAATGAACAAACCAAGAACCTGTTGCCCAATAGATATACCAAAGAAAACAGGAAGATTTGCTGGACACACACACACTGACATCTCACGCCATGTCCTCGAGTGAAATCTGAATAGCAAATAATGACACGGGTATCCGAAGGTGATAGTGAGGAGGTGGTATAAGGAACAGTTGAAAGCTATTGGTTGGTTGTGAAGCAAAATAAGGAGGACTGCAAAAGAAAGCATGAAGTGGAGACGTGCTGTCGAAACTCTGTGTTCCACTAAGAACCTAACTGAATAAAAATCATAACAGAATATTCAGGAATAAAAATGTCGGCGAATAGAATTCATGCCTTGCTTTGAACGCTCACATCCCTAAGGGAAGATACCATGACGTCGACAAATCTAAAGCTTGACAAAGGTGGTAGCAATTATCAGGACCAACACACCTGCTATTATATATCTGTATAAATAACCGCTAACAATCTCTAGCTTTGACTTATGACATAGGAAAAATCGGAAACCAAACATTTGAGTATTTTTTTTATTTTTATCTATTTTTGATTGCAGCTTGATTCCACACCGTTTTTTCAGTACAAGTATGGAATTTTCAGCATGGATATCGGTAGCCCAAATTTACAGGCCGACCATAGATATCGGGGGTGCGTCGGCAGGGGATCGAACCCCGGACCATGTGCATGGTCGGCGAGAGTCCTAACCACTGTGCCACCGACGCGTCTTATCTGTCGAACACACCGGCATGTTGTTCCTAAAATGAATGCACTCATGAAAAAACACTAATAATAACAGGTTGAAATATCTCCTGTTTTCACACAGTCCATCATGACGTCATTCGTGTTGAATTCATCATCGACTTTGATTCCCTTATTCATCCACAGCGATTTCAGTATTTCACTAACACACTGATGAAGAGGTTAACAGTTTAAGTAAGGGCGGAGTTTTCACTGATACGTCGATTGTGGTGATTGACTATTTCCATTACCTCATTGTTTCAATTTTCATTATTATTTCGATTTATTATGCTGAATACAAACTGAAAAATTCTGACAACTCCATATTGATCTCTAGTTCACTGGTATTCGGCCACCACGAATTACAATTTCAAGGAAGTATTACATCCAGTTTCTGAGTTTTTCATCATCAACCTTTACAGAAAACCTAAAATGTTACTTTGAAATTTATCTGGACAATAGAAGTTCACAGGGAAGCAAAAGGTGTCTCACCTCGGTACATATTGTCCGCGATCATTCATTGGCGGTTTGCCTGTTTTCGGATCTCTCGGTGTTCTGGGATTACCATTCTCATCACGCATTAAAGCATAGCTGGTTCGAACAAATCCCTACAGATTAATTTGGAAAATGAAGACAGATGTTAAGTTGTTAGTATGATAATGGATGAACCACTAATCGCTATCTGTGGTGAGGCAGAAATGGATGATGGAATAAGATTTTCTTACAAACGGCAAAACCATATGATAATATTACTTTCTGATGATGTTTGGAGCATATTTCATTCCTGATAGACACGTGAAGAAATATAATTTTCCAATGTTATTTGTATGTATATCTGCTAATTGCCGTTCTTTGATTTAATCCAATCATAAAAGTATGATTACTAATTATTGTCTGACGAGATATACATATGTCAATTTCCCGTTGTGTTAGTATAAAACCATCGAATGCTTACCGAATGTAGTTAATGAGCTCACGACTATGCGACAGTTTGGAGGATATTGCCGTTCGACATAAGATGTTACTCAGGAATCTCTGTCTAGTGCTTACCAGCAAACTATCATTTCATTCATTCACCCTCCCAGTGGACCATAGGGCAACAAGGTGGAGTTTCGAAGTTTCGGTTGCAGTGGTGTTTAGTTTTACGGAGTTGGGTGGCTAGCCTCATGACCAATCTTCCCTCTTTACCAGTCTTATTACTGACTTAACCAGTTAAAGGAGTGCGTCGGCCGGGTATCGAAACACCCAAGCACATAGAAGGTTAGTGATAATAATAATTAAAAGTAATAATTAAAAGAATTAACTTGCGATATCCAAATAAATTAACAAACAACGTATTTGAAGATACTAGATTCCCAAATAAAGTAGAGTTGGATGACACAACTCCATAATAAGATATTTCAATCAAGCGAAATAACACAGTATATTCAGAAACCACAGTATTCAGAAAATTAAGGTACACAGACCAAATTCTCAAATATAGTAGTTACACATGGAAGAGGCGAAATTAAGCAGTTTGTCTTTTACTCCCAATAGCAAAAGAGGAGTAGTTTTGAAGACACAGCGTAATTCGGCAGCGGAAAACGCTCCCTTTGCCGCATTTCAACAGTTCCAAAAAAGGCCTTATTCTTACAAATGCAGTTCCTTGGGGACAACATCAGCGAGATATTAACACAGCGCCTTAGAAATGCGGTAAAAAGAGCATCACCTGGCGCCAAATTACACTGTGTCTTCAAAACCACTGACAGATGAATTATCGATGTTACTCAATTTTCTGAATTTTTACTACCTCTAAATAATTTTTACACACAAAATTTACACAATTTAATTCTCGCTTGTTTGATGAATAGCCGGCCAGCCAGCCAGTCAACCAGACTAACAACATGTGGGTTAGTTCCAGTCAGCTTATAAGACTAGCCTCCAGCAGGTATTTTACCCACAACACTGCCCATAAGCTGAGATACTGTGTTGTCAGTGTTATTAGCTCTAAGTGTTCACCTGCTGGATATCTGTTTGTAGTCATTATTGATAATGACTGTCTTTATGAGTTTCTGGAGAGACAACAGTGTACCGTTGTCACCCAGTAGGCAGACTTGATATGACTGAGCCCACTAAACACATCACTGGGGCTGTATGAACTCATATCCTCCAAGCACTTATAAGAAATTTAATCTGAAAGTGGGAAGAATGAAGGTGATAGTTGCCTAACTTTTAAGTACCTACAAGCAAGCTAGATCTTCGAAGTTTCAGTTGCAGTGGTGTTGAGTTTTACGGAGTTGGGTTGCTGGCCTCCCGACCAACCTTCCCTCTTTAACATTCTTATTACTGGCTAGGCAAGTGAAGGAGTGCATCGGCCGCGTATCGAGTCCCCAAGCACATGCAAGGTTAGTCGGCATTCTACCGCTGTGCCATCAACACAGGAATTAACGAAAACAAACATATTCTTAAGATTTCTGCATAATAAGAATCAATAAATTATTCTCTGGACGCAATCAACCAATAATGATACGCATGTTTTTCAATGCAATATAGGATAAACCGTTTCAGCAATTGCTTCGCTTGATGTTCTACATGCTAAATCAACTGATAACTTTACTTTAACGTATTCTGATTAGTCAAGAATTGTTTTTTGAGCCATTTACACTTGCATTTTCAATAATTCATTGGATTTATTTCGCATATAGACTATTCGGACAAATAATCTAATGTCTTTACTACAATGATTACTCAAAGTTACATGTTAAAGGAGTTGCCTATATGGACTCGAACATCAACCGACGACAGTGCATGCTCTCAGTCAGAAATGTCGATGTGGGATTGTGAGCATATTCATGCCGTATGAAATCATTCATGTTGTAGAAGAATAGCACCCTGAAGTCACTAGAATACTTCTTGACTTCCCAGAGACTGTAGTGATACATTCTTGGTTTGAAGCCAAATGGAAACAGTAGATATCTTATGCAACCCAGACACATCCAGCTGACAAGTATCAAGTAGGACAGAACAAGTCGCCAGGGTTTCATTGTGAACCACGTGAATGAAACATCAAACAGAAATTAAACTCAGTCGATATTAGGCTGATCTTCTCTAGATCTTCTCTCTAGATTTATGTGAAACGTGATTTCTGCCAACTGATTAGGAGATTTCGGTGACTTACCAAAGCATGCGCTAACTCATGAATAGCTGTACCGACCAACATCGTCTTTCCTGGTTCATCTACTTCCATTTTCTGTGGGCAGAAGTTGATTGCTCCCATAATTGGTCTGAAGCAATACGAAGAGAAGGGGACATTAACAACAAGCAAAGTCAACTTGATCAAAAACCTCTGTTCTCTGCATTTCCAAACATTCTCTCTCTCTGTCTATATATTTATGTATATCATCCAGCCTTGTAATAAATTAGTTGAATGCGATAATCGAACTCCTGGTCAACTCTTGGCTATTCTGACTCAACAAACTCCTCCATCAAAGCAATATACAGAGTGAAGGACAACCTGTTGCAAACAATAAGCTCTCGTCTTCTCTACTATGCTGAAGCTCTAGTCATGCAGAAAGAGGACCTGGAGCTCTACATTGAAAGAATATTTCCATCCAACTCTACCAGCATGGTGACAATCCGCTTCAATGTGTTGTAAAATATCTCAGTTTTGTAGACGTAAATTGTCGACAGGTTCGAAGTCTAGGTGAGTTATTTCAAGCCTCCTGCTTACAAACCAGTTAGCAAGGTAGCCAGAGAATAGTTTGCTATTAGTCAACTTATATTACTACAATGGGCTTTTGAAGATGTAAGTTTATATTTCCCTGCTTTGATTCTGCTTCTGGGGAAGGAGGCTGCGAGATTCAACCAAACAGTATCATCTCTCGCTTTCATTGGTTTCGAGTTTCTTATAAATATCAATTCATATACAGATAGATACACAAACATAAACATTCTAACCTGTCAGTTGTTGGATGCATTTCACATGGACCAGCAAACGCCAGTGTTGATCCACTAAGACAACCGCCTTTATTTTCACTCTCTACAAATATCACATATTCATTCGGTGCAAATCCTGGGCCGTCTCGATACACATCTTTGAAATTTCTACCATCCGATGACTGAGAACATCCCTTGTTGTATGACAGAAAGAAAGAAAAAGAATAAATCAAAAGATAATCAAAGTGAATAACTAATAATCAGTGTGAGAGAGGATCATATTCAGCGTGAAAGTAGTCTTTGAAATAATGGAGAAGGTTTATAGCTCAAGGGAGTGTTTTCAGTGTGTCTGTGCGCTCTGAAGCAGTTCAGATAACTGCGTGACTACACCATTATTACTATCGAATTCCTTAAATGGTCGATATACGCGAAAATAAATGACACTTATCAGAATTACTTTGCAAAGACATTCAAATTAGCACATCTACATACATGTATGTATACATATGTATATAATTAATCATGATAGATATTTGCTTAGACAAAGTTTGAAATCTCGCAATGAAGCGAAATTATCTGGAGACGAGACCAAGAAGTAACATGCTTCAGCAATTCATTATTTATCACTCTTCTAAAAGCCAATTCACTCACGTCCTGTTTGTTTTACTGTTTCAACAATGAGGTAGAATTATAATTTACACTTTTGGATTTTGCTAGCATTTTCATTAATTTGAGTACGGATCTACTCACGAACGAATATCAAATGTTAGAGAGATTATTTCAAAGCGAGGAGCGCTGGTTCATCAATACAAATCCCTACAGAAACCTCCAGTTTGCTAACAAATACTGGTTGGATATCCTGAAGCTGTACCCAGAAGTGATGATCACTGGTTGACGACGTCACTATATCATGAATTGACAGATTCAGAATTCACGGGTCAGTGAATTTCAGGCCAATTGACTTAGTGGTGAACGGGCTGAGTTTCGTAAACTGAAACTCCTCAGGCGAATTCCTGTTGAGGTCATGGTTGTGCAACATCACTAAAGAAATACAAACTAGAAAGGAACACCTCTGTTCACCAGTGTCTAGTTTTCAATAATTTCTAACTGATGTTGATTTGTGATGAAATCTACACAGAAATATAAATTCCAAAGCACTCAATGTCTTTTACAAGCTTACCATTCCAATTTATGATTTGGAAGGTGGGTGATGTATTTATTTTAGTGATGAAACAATGTATTTTTCACTAAAGTTGTAGTGACCAGTATTACGCATTTGAGAAGCAGATTACTTGTGAAGGGCAGAAAAGCAGATGATATTCTCTTTAGTTTTGAGCAGGTTCAGGTGAATCGTTCACTGAGAGTTTGATAAAAGCAGTCAAACTGTCTGACGATTATTCACATCAAATAAATATGCAACCTCGATACAGGTATTTTGTAGGTGTATTCATAAATGCAGATGCTTTATCTAAGAAACAGAAATGCATTTCACCTCAGTCATGACAGTGATACGAATATACGCCCAAAATGCATGATACAGTAGATGCTGCTTACTCAAAGTGAAGATTTGGCAGTCTCTTGTAAAAGAAATATGTATGCTGAGCAATTTCAGCATGCAGACTGCATAAGACACATTTCATTGTCTTCCTTAAACCATTTCAGAATAATTCTGTTCTAAATCTAGTTCATAAATCACAAAATCTGTGTGTACTTGAATGATTTATCAACGCGTCGAATACTGTCAGGCAGTTTCGTCTGAGAACCCTGCAACTACAGTTCATATGCACAATCGGGAATCATAGTGGAAATAGTTTTCAGTGGGATTGATTGAATAACGCCTTAGGATGTATTCCCTCCTTATTTATTATGAATTATTAACCACTCTTTCATCCTACATCAAAATGAGCTAAACACAGAACTTACTGAGGCGAACTGATCTGGTATGGGATGCTCGTAGCACTTAGCTTGAGGTTTACACTTGTCTTTGCAAAACTTTCTGCCTGAAACCGGTTCGGTGTAGATATACGGTTCGACACATCCTCTATTGAAAAAGAATTCAAATACATACATACATTTATGCTTTGAGGAATAAATTTTACATTGAATGAAAACCAGTTTAAGTGTTCTTGTGATAATTTAGAAGAAAAATATACAGTGTTTGAAGCCAGTGAGGATTGTTTCTTCAGGCGCGTGTGGTGTGTGTTTGCATAATTTTGGTATACTCGCTAGCATTCATCAGATTCCGGAGAGGATGTCCCTTTGGTCCCAAGTGACACAAACAAGTAAGATTTAGTTCTTAACACTAGTGATATTGAGGTGCCTGCTCAAGTAGCCCATGTACCAAGATGAAGCTGACCAGTGTGGTCAGCTAAATCATCGCAAAGTCACAAAAGTGAATGCATAGTTTTAATTAACACCAGTTGCACAAAAAGCGTTTCTAACGACCCAATGGCTTGGTAGATAGATCTATGGCGTTTGAAGTGACTTGTACTTGGTTCGGGTCTCAGAGCGAACATTGTCACCCACTGGGTAGCAGGTAACAAATCATAACTCCCTCCCTACAGCATCTCCCTGAACTAAGAAGCGGACAACTAAAATAGACATTCGCTGACCAGCTGACCATTAAGCGAATTTTCAGAAGTGAGAATTCATTGGCGATCGGCAGGATGGCATACCACTTCGCCTCATAACCTGAAGCTCCTCGGCTGGATACCTCGCGGACACTTGGGTGAGTGCTGTTGGGGAGTCCCAGAAACAAAGAGAGAACAGCTGCTCACTACTCTCCGGTTTTCAATGCTTCTCTAACTAAACACTCTCTGTGAGCAATATAATATTCTGTATTCTCTGCCATAAATCAGAATCAAAACTGGGGAACTGCAGAAGTGAATGCGTAGTTAAAATATGCATTCAGTTCAGAATGCAGGGTTATTGCCTACCTACCGCTGAACTAGGAGTTTTCTGTTTGGTGGTTTCCGTACACTCAGTGCTCTCGACCAGAAATTAAGCGCCTTCTCCACCACTTCAGTCTACAAGATAAAACAGACAGATGATCATATCAATGAGAGCGTTTTGTTAAGTTTCATCGTTGTAATTGTTTATCGCATTTTCATCAATTGAAAAGAACACAGATTGCACGTGTAGGCGTCTTGTGAGAAGTTTCACACATACACATATTCCTATTTATGAATCCGAATCAGGAGAATAATCATGATGAGAGCGTTGGTGAGAGCGTTTAGAGTGCAACTACTCAACCGGTTTCATGGATAAACAGAAAACCAAGATGCAATGTCTTGTGGAGTGAATATCAATCATTTCTGAATGTGAAAGTGTTGTGTGAGATGATGTTACTTGGCTCAGAGTCCATCGTAGCCTTCTATTTACTAACCCGAATCCGAATTGAGTATAGTCCCACGTTGTTGTTGTTTCATAGGCGGCATTCTATTAGCAAAGACATTTGTCAAACTCAAGGATAATTCCTAAAGCTCATTCCATATTGCAGTCCTCGTTGAATATGTTATGCCTGAACAAATGTTAGGCAAAATACTAAACTAGGATGAAACAGCAGCTGTCCAGTACTCCCTGGTTTTCAATGGTTCTCTAGCTGATATCAGTCCGTGATCAACTCGTAAAACATAACTAATCCATACAAACCAAATTATAGAAAATACTAAGGTAGATATTTGCACTGCTTTGAATTCAGTTTCACTCTAACCATCTTCTGCATCAGGAGATATCAGTGACCATTAATTGTCAACTTGCCAAGTTCGGAAGAAAGGAAAAAGCTGCTTTATAAATTGAGGGAGAGCGGATCGTTAACGCTTCCATGGTTCAGTGGTAGAATGCTCGTCAACCAGGTGCGTGGCTCACGGTTTATTCCTGAAACAATGGAATCCCAAATCTCCATTCAATGGCGGCGTGAGACTGGCAACCTCTCAAGTGAAAAAGAATAACACCAGTGCTACTGAAAATCCAAAGCTGAAAGCCTGAAAACCAATACACCACACAAAAGAATAAAATGAATAGTCAACCGTAGAAAATTGGAAAGTGCATCCATGGCAGTAGAATGGCGAGAACCGAGTTCTCAATAAATACACACATGTGCCATTGTAAAATCAGTTCTGCACACGGAAATTTCCTAAGAAAATGAAGACGATTAAGAGCATCTTGTAGGCAGAATGAATGAATTCTACTCAGCTTAGGCAAACAACTCATCGATAAATACTGCTTCATTTTGCAAGTGTTCACAACAAAATCTCCAACACTGTATGACTGATCAAAGGTATAATGCAATTTCAAGAAATCAGTTTGGTTTTAAAGGAGAATAGAAACATCAGAAAAATGAGGGATTGCAAAAGAAACAAACAATTTTACAGATCTCAAATAATCACAGTTACCTTAAATCGACCAAATAGTGGATGTCTCTGCATACTTTGAGTGTATAGGATGATAAATTTCAGTGCATTGCCACCACTTTGACGTTTGTCGACTGTTTTGCCTAAAACACCATAGTTCTGGAGAGAATGTGAGTTGCTCTTCAACAAAGAACTCCGCTCTTACCATAGTTATATTCGGCATAATCTCACAGACATATTCACATTGCACGACTACAGCCAGAGCAGCGATGATGCATAGCGACAGGAGAATATTCTTTGGACTCTGTGACATCTTGGTAATGGGTAATGGTAATTGGAATACAATACTCAAGTATTGCTGCCTGCTTAACTATCATTTCGTCTACTCCTTTATATACTAAAATTGTTGCAGCCTCAATCTATAAACATGCACTTCATTTCATGAATGGAATAGAAATTATGTGAAAACAATACCTTTCTCAGAGTTAGTTAGTTGAGTGACCTGGCTTGAAACTGTAAAATGAGAAAATGGCACCATTTGGAGTAGAGCATTTTCGCCTGTAAATCAAATATACCTGCTGTTATCTGATAGAAAATCTTGTGGACCTTCTCCAACTGTGCTGTTCAAAATTTGTCACAGCAGATTCAACACATCCACACCCACCTCCTACCTTCATCTGAACCTTTCAACTTTATCAATTTGGGTGTGTGATTATTTCACTACTGCTAATCACTTCAAGATTTGTACTTTATCATCAATGGCGCTGTTTGCGCTTTTGTTTTTGGTTTATCGTTCTCGGATGTTTTGTCTTCTATGATTCAAATTGTTTGGAAGTACTGGCAGCTGGTACAAATAATGAAGACACTTTCACTGTGAATTTCACCTTCACGAATTCTGTTTCATAAGAACGCCTCAAAAGCAAATTGGTGAATCACGAACTTTGTGAACTCCGGTTTTTGTACACAGAAATCTGCATGATATACCGTGATAGAATGGTCACGGTGGTGTATGTGCATGGAAAGTAACACTTTTAAGTGGCCAATAATGTTTGGAATTTCTCCTTAATCTCTTTGCGTTCCGAGTGAAATGTATGACTTC
Source organism: Trichobilharzia szidati (assembly GCA_944472155.2). Classification (NCBI taxonomy): domain Eukaryota; kingdom Metazoa; phylum Platyhelminthes; class Trematoda; order Strigeidida; family Schistosomatidae; genus Trichobilharzia; species Trichobilharzia szidati. The sequence goes on along the minus strand of OX235274.1, from coordinate 110,597,313 downwards.
AGATTTCAGTCTTGAAGTTGCAATAATGCTAATATTGTTAAGGAGTTCGCCTCAGTGAGTTGTTATGGAAGATTCCATCAATGAACCAGCGTTGCGTAGAAGATTTGGTCGTAAATGTAAATACGTAGAGCACAGGTTGGTTATCACTGTCATTTTCTCTAACTCGTATACCCAACTGAATATTATTCATCTAGTCACTCGCGTAAACACTCAGCCGGCGGGATGCTCTGAACTATTGTGAATTTCTAACTAATATCAGGTGGTTGAAACTTCGATTTCTCCCTTTGAGACATTCACCAACACGGCCTATTTGCAACCAGGAAGACAGTGGTGGAAACAACTGCGAGTCCTGAATGGCGATCGACTCCAACAACCAACCACTAGTTATTTATCAAACATCTACTGTAGGATGTAAAACTGTATAACACTCACTGACTAACTGACTAACTGACTGAGATAAATCGTTGTACACTACTCACATCAACCAGTGGTGCTTGACAGCCAGATGGGAGTGATCTAAACACCCGATGGCTGTTCGTCTCCACCGGAGCCGAGCTAATTAATATGAGAAATGAAAGACTGATTTACAGTATTACGAGTTCACCCAACTAGCTAGCCAGGAATCTGGTGGTTTCGACTAATTTGACTCTCTCATTTGAGTCACACTAGGTAAACCGCTATTGAGCTCGATACGAAGAGAGTGAAAATGCCTTCTGGTGCACAGATCACTTCGAACTGACTAGCAAGCATGACTGGTTAACATGAGTGGTATACAATTACCCACTTCAGCCGATCAGTAGTATGTAGTTTCATAGGTGTCAAATAAAGCTGACTCCCATGCACATCATTTCGAGTTCTTCGCTTCCTACATTTGCATGTTACATCCTCATGCTCAGCACGATACAATAAACAATTCAAGACGGGACGTTTTCACATTTGAACATCAAAGATTTGAACTGAGTGTTGATTTCGTGTGATAGCTACTTGGAAGTGAGGATAGTAAGACAGGAAGACTATTCAATCGCTTCTGGTTTTGGATAATCCCTGAATTGTTTGTTATATTAGTGATGGAGTAGTTTTGATGCAGTGTGGACTTCTCAGAGTATAGTACCTTAGTGCATATGATTTTCGCTTTAGATTTCATAAATACATCCAAGTGTCTCTCCACAACAACATTAACGAGTTAGCTTAGAGGCGTACTACTCGTCGTAGCTACTGCTTTTAGCACCGTTTTGAATGGAAAGCGCTCCACTTCGTTGCTAATGGAGACTGGTTTGCCTCAAGGCTCTGTACTCTACCTATTTCGTTTTTCTTTCTTTTTGCATCACCTTCCATTTTCTTCCACAGCTTGCTCCCTTAAATATGCGGATGATCTTACTATTTCTGTCCCAGCAGCTTCTACTTTAGGTTGTTCTTAGATGAATAAATTCTTGTCTGATGTTAACAAATAGTTCATTATGTAATCGTTTACTGAATACACCCGACCGATAGCTGCTACCTTGATGTAGTGGTCGGGCTTGCATATCGCAAAGACCCAACGAGCTACACTGGCTGGAGCTCATGTTCCTGTAGGTCCTACCATGCCAGAAAATTCGTTTGGATAGCGGTTAGACAAAAAGCAGCTACGCAGTCCAATACTATGATTCAAACAAACCCACAAAATATCATGCCGGATCGGTCGGGGCCCGGATTAACAACGACCGCGCTTCTTGCTGCTGTGTCACAGGGCAGAAGTGATAAATATGCTACTGAGACACACCAAACAAGAAAAAACAAACGAAAACAGGCCACGTGTGACCGGCCTCAAGCAGTTGTCCCCTGGGCTCTGCGGTCACGCAACACTAACCTTTTCTCTCTCCCCTTCTCAGGCGTGAGGCTAGCAACCCCACCCTGTAAACAAAGCTGCTACAGAAACTTCAGCACGACCAATCTCCTTGCGCCAAAAGAAAAAGTCTGTGTGGGGACATGGAATGTCCGCACCATGTACGAGATTGGCAAAGCTGCCCAGATTGCAAACGAAATGAAAAGATACGGAATTCAAGTACCGGGGATATGTGAAAGCAGATGGAACGGGAACGGACTCACCGAATTGTCAACGGGTGAGTCAGTGATCTACTCCGGTCACTCAGAATATAACCACATGCACACCGAGGGCGTGGCTATCATGATTTCACCAACGGCAACGAAGGCCCTGATACAATGGGAGGGGATCTCGCCCAGGATAATGACCGCCAGATTCAACTCTAAAGGAAGGAAAGTGTCAGTTATACAATGCTATGCACCCACAAACAACGCAGACCTCGAAAAGAAAGAATAGTTTTACAGACCACTACAGGCAACAATGGACAATACTCCAGGCGGCGACATTAAAATACTAATGGGAGACATGAACGCCAAACTGGGACCAGACAACACAGGAAGGGAACTCATCATGGGTAGAGAAGCTCTTGGAGAAATGAATGAAAACGGAGAACTCTTCGCCGACTTCTGCGCCTTCAATGAACTAGTGACCGGTGGCAGCGTTTACAAACACAAGGATATCCACAAGGCTACATGGGTGTCACCAGATGGGCGAACCAAAAACCAAATCGACTTCATCTCAATCTCAAGGAAGTGGAGGCGCAGCCTGCTGGACACAAAAGTAAGAAGAAAAGCAGACGTTGGCTCAGACCACTACCTCGTACAAGGGACAATCTAAATCAAATTAAAAGCTTTCAGAGAATCAGGAGCTGCAGATAGACCACAAGCCAAGTTCAACACTGAAAAGCTGAAGGACCAGGACACAAAGGATATCTTCACTGCAAGTGTAAAAGACAAAGCCGAGACACAAATCAACACTGGCGAAGAGGTCAGCGTCGGAAAGCACTGGAACAACTTGAAAACAGTGTGGAGTCAAACCTGCATGGAAGTTCTAGGCAGAAAGAAGAGACAGGACAAACAGTGGCTCACTACGGACACTTGGAGACTAATAGAAGAGAGACGGATGGTGAAACAAAAGATTCTCCAGTGCACTGATGAGCAACAAAAACAGGATTTGAATGCAAGCTACAAGACACTGAACAAAAGAGTAAAGAAGAGTGCCAGGGAAGACAAAAGAAAATATTATGAAGCCATGGCACGTGAAGCAGAACAAGCTGCAGGCAAGGGAGACCTTGCAACACTCTACCAAACTACTAGGTACCTATCGGGCAAACGTTTGACACAAATCAAGCCGGTGAAGGATGACAATGGAAAGTCAGTCACCAAAGAAGTGGAGCAAAGGAAACGCTGGGCTGAACACTTCAAAAGACTCCTAAATCGACCACCACCTACAACGCGCCCAACAACACCAACAACGGAGACAGAGCTACCAGTGAACACCAACCCCCCGACGGAATCAGAAGTCCTGAAGGCAATCAAGAAGAAGCATTGAAAATGGACCCAGAGACAACAGCAGGCTTGATGACACCACTACTAGAGAAGGTGTGGAAATAGGGCAAGGTACCCGAAGATTGGAAGAAAGGATACTTATTCAAACTACCAAAGAAAGGAGACCTAAGTCAATGCAAGAACTGGCGCGGAATTATGCTCCTGTCCATTTCAAGCAAAATACTAAGCCGCATCATCCTGGAGAGAATCAAACATGCCAACCTGGATGAAAAACTTCTACCGGAGCAAGCTGGATTCAGGAGAAACAAGCCATGCATCGATCAAATAGTAGCAGCACGAATCATCATTGAACAGAGCTTGGAATAGCAGTCACCTCTCTATCTCAACTTCATCGACTTTGAAAGGGCCTTCGACAGCGTTGATCGAGAGGTGATTTGGAAACTACTTCGCTACTATGGGTTGCCACCGACAATTATATATCTCATCCAACAGCTGTACGACAATACTGCATGCCAAGTAATCCACAACGGGAAACTTACGGAATCCTTCGAAGTGAGGACAGGAGTAAGACAAGCTGGCTGCCTACTATCACCAATGATTTTCTTGATTGCAGTAGATTGGATAATGCGACAAACAGCGGGCAATGAGGAAACAGGACATAAAATGGACTCATACAAAAAACTTGGAGGATCTGGACTTCGCCGATGACACATGTATGTCTGATTTCCCACAAAATGGAAGATATGCAAACGAAAAGCAACAAGTTGGCAGAAGAAGCATCCAAGGAAGATAGGACTTCAGGTGAACATAGAGAAAAGAGAGGTGATGAAGATTCCTGGGCAACACCACCAACAGCAACAACAACAACTGACAACAATCAGCATAAATGGTAGGAACCTGAAAGAAACAACCTCCTTTACCTATCTATCTGGGAAGCATCGTTCCAACTACGGGCCAGCGGAACTGACGAGGATATCAAAGCAGCGAGGATCGGAAAAGCAAGACAAGCTTTCACTACTCTCAAGTCTGTGTGGAGGTCAACAGCACTCAGCATCAAAATGAAAATAAGATCCGGATTCTCAACTCCAATGTGAAGTCAGTCAGTGCTACTCACTATACGGATCAGAGACTTGCACTGTGCATCATAAAGAGCATCTCAAACAAACTACAGACCTTCATTACCAGTTGTCTTCGCTCAATACCACTCAAGATCAGATGTCCAGAAAAGATCAGCAACAGAGATCTCTGGGAGCGAACCAACACAGCAGGAACCGATTGTGCAACAAATAGGCAGGAAGAAATGGAGATGGATTGGCCATACTCTGAGGAAACCATCAAGTGACACCACTAGATTTGGAGGAGGTCATGTGAAGAAGAGATGAAAGCATGTGGACAGACTTGGAGCCAGCTAAAGACTCTAGCAGAGAACCGAACTCAATGGAGACGCGCGGTTGAAGCCCTATGCTCCTCTAGAAATTAAAGGAAACAATAATAATAATCATTATTATTATTAGTGTTTTAAATTTATATATGTATATGTTTATGGAAGCAGCTAAATTTTTTCAATATGTGTACAAAATTCAATTCTGTATAATTTACATAGTTTGGAATAAAGTTACCACTAACATTGATTTCTAGAAAGATATTTCCACTTACCTTGTACTTAAGGAATTCAAGATAGTCTTGTATTACTAAGTTTCCAATTTTCTTTTTATTTCTTTATTATTCCCTTGCGTTGCAAGTGGAACATAGGGCTTCAACAACACATCTCCACTTTGTTCTGTTTTCTGCTGTCCTCTTCAGCCGGGTCCACGGTTGTCCAAACTCTCTCACCTCTTCCTCACACGATCTCCTCCATATCACCTTCGCACTGACGACCCACTCCTCTCTTCCCATTGGGATTACACTCGAGGGCTTAGCATGACATGTCATTCGGCGGCCTGCTCAATATTCGCTCGATCCATCTCCACTTTCTCCTACATATTTGTTGAGCGGTCGGCTCCTGGTTGGTTTACTGCCAACCAGAAATCCTTGTTGCTAATCTACAACCTGTTGGAAATACTTTCCATGACACGCTGGCCAAGTTTCTGACTCGTATAGAATAACCGACTTCACGTTGGTGTTAAAAATGAGGATCTTCTTTCTTATGCTGATTGCGAAGGATTTCCATACTGAATTCAGGTTGATGAAGGTGTACCTCACGTTTCCGATTCTGAATGTCTTTGACATCTTCGTTGGTTCGGCCTATAGATCAAATGATGCTTCCTGGCTAGATTATTATATTTATATTATCGTTCCCTTGGGTTCCTAGTGGAACATAGGGCTTCAACTGCACGTCTCCACTTGTTTCTGTATTCTGCTGTACTTTTCACTTGCATCCATGTTAATCCATACTGTTTCAGTTCCTCATCACACGATCTCCTCCATGTCACCCTTGGACGTCCCACTCGCCGCTTCCCTTTCGGGTTCCACTCGAGCGTTGGCCTGACGCGCGATGTCACCCAACGGCCTCCTCAGCGAGTGTCCAATCCCTCTCCATTTCCTCCTGCAGATTTGTTGGGCGATTGGTTCCTGTTTTGTTTGTTCCCATAGTTTCTTGTTGGTGATTCTTTCCGGCCATCTGATCTTCAGTATAGAGCGAAGACAGTTGTTGATAAAGGTCTGCAACCTGTTGAAAATATTCTTTGTGACCCGCCAAGTTTCTGATCCGTAAAGAAGAACTGACTGACTTGACGTTTGTATTGAAAATCCGAATTTTGTTGTTGATGCAGGCTGAGTGACGAAGATTTCCAGATTGGTTTCAGGTTGATCAATGTGTTTCTCGCCTTCCCGATTCTCTATTCGACATCCTCCTCCGTCCCTCCTGTAGTTGAGACAATGCTCCCTAGATAAGTGAAAGAAGTAACCTCTTTCAAATCCCTCCCGTTGATGGTGATTGGCGCTGTATGTTGCTGCTGCTGTTGTTGTTGTTGGTTGGTTATTTTCATAACCTCCGTCTTGTCTATGTTCACCTGCAGTCCTGTCTTTGCTGGATCTTCAACCAGTTTGTCGGTTTTCACTTGTAAGTCTTCGATTTTGTGTGACATCGAACATAAATCATCCACGCGCGAAATCCAGGTCTTCTAGGTTCTTCGCGTCGGTCCAGGATATCCCTGTCTTCTTGTTTCCCACTGTCTGACGGATAATCCAGTCCACCACAATTAGGAATATCATTAGTGATAATAAGTACCCTTGTCTGACTCCTGTGTTTACTCCAAACGCCTCACTGAGTTTTCCGTTGTGGATCACTTGACATGTGCCTTTGTCGTATAGCTGTTGAATAAGGTTGATGAATATTTGGGGTACGCCGTAGTACTTGAGTAGTTTCCAAATTACTTCGCGGTCAACGCTGTCGAAGGCCTTCTCAAAGTCTATAAAGTTGAGGTAGAGAATCTATTGCCATTCCATGCTTTGTTCGACGATGATGCGTAGAGCTGCAATTTGGTCGGAACATAATTTGCCTTTCCTGAATCCAGCTTGTTCTGGTCGGAGTTCTGTATCCAGTGCGTCCTTTATTCTCTCCAGGATGATGCGAATCAGGATTTTACCTGGCGTCGACAGGAGCATGATTCCTGGCCAGTTCTTGCAGAGTCCTAGGTCGCCCTTCTTTGGTAGTTTCACTAGGTAGCCTTTCCTCCAGTCAGTAGGCACCTTTCCCTCTTTCCAGATCTTTTGCAGTAATGGAGTCAGCATACCAGCTGTCGTCTCTGGGTCCGCTTTCAGTGCTTCCGGGGGTATTCCATCTGATCCAGCTGCTTTTCCAGGTTTCAGAAGCTTGATTGCCTTCATGACTTCAGTTTTCGTTGGAGGGTTGGTGTCAACTTGCAGTTGTGTACGTGCTGTTGTTGGTATTTCTGAACGGGTTGTAGGTGGTGGTCGGTTCAAGAGTCCTTTGAAGTGGTCCGCCTATTGTTCAATCTGTTTTCCTTCTTTGGTAATTGGGTTCCCTTGGTTGTCTTTTATAGGTTTCACTTGTGTTGATCTCCTCCCAGATAGAGACTTGGTTATCTGATATAGTGTCCTCAGGTCCCTTTTGCCGGCTGCCTTCTCAGCTTCAGTAGCCAGGTTGTCGTAGAATTGTCTTTTGTCCTTCCTGGCACTCTTCTTCACTTCTTTTTCCAGTGCTGTGTAAGTTGAGCTCAGCTTCTCCTTCTCTTGTCCGTCTTTGCATTGAATCATTTTCTCTTTCACCATTCTCCTCTCCTCTATTAGCTTCCAAGTGTCCGTTGAGAGCCATTCCTTGTCTTGTTTCTTCTTTCTTCCTAAAACCGTTGAACACGTTTCGTTGAAAATTACCTTCAGAGAGTTCCAATTGTCTTCCACGGATGATTCCTTGGTGGTGCCACGTAGTGTTTCCTGCTTTGCTCTGGCAGTTGCAGTGAAAGTGTTCTTTGTGGTTGTGTCCTTCAGTTTTTGCGTGTTGAACTTGCATTGTGGCCTATCCCCAGCTATTCTCGAGTCTTTTAGCTTCACCTTGAAAGTGCCTTGTACTTGATAGTGGTCTGAACCCACATCTGCTCCTTTCCTCAACCTTGTGTCCAGTCGGCTCCGTCTCCACTTTCCTGAGATTGAAATGAAGTCTATCTGGTTTTCGGTATGTCCATCTTGTGGAATCCATGTCGCCTTGTGTATATCCCTGTGTTTGAACACACTGCCACCAATCACCAAATCATTGAAGGCGCAGAAGTCTGAGAAGAGTTCACCATTTTCGTTCATTTCACCATGGGTCTCTCGACCCATGGTGAGTTCTCTTCCTGTGTTGTCTCCTCCCAGTTTCGCATTCATATCACCCATTTGGATTTTGATATCGCCATTTGAAAAGTTGTCCATTACTGTTTGTAGTTGACTGTAGAAATCCTCCTTCTTCTCTTTTTCTGAAACGTTTGTAGGCGCGTAGCATTGAATGATTGTAACCTTTTTTCCTTTTGAGTTGAACCTGGCTGTCATTATCCTGGAGGAGATTGGTTCCCACTGCATGAGAGCTTTAGCCGCTGTTGGTGACATCATGATGGCTACTCCCTCGGTGTGCTCGTGATCGTCCTCTGGGTGACCGGAGTAGATTATTGTCTCTCCAGTTGGTAGTTGGCACCTTCCGCATCCATTCCATCTGCTCTCGCAGATTCCCAACACTTCTATTTTACATCTCCTCATTTCTGCGGCTACCTGAGCAGCCTTTACAGTTTCGAACATTGTGCGAATATTCCACGTCCCCATCCTTAATTTTGCTTTCATCGAAAGAATGCACATCGGCTGACTGGCTTCCCGAAGGCTTTCACCAGCCTGCGTCATTTCACTTCCCCGATTCCAGCGAAAAATAAGGTTATTGTTAGTATTTTTAGAATTTTGAATATATTTGTGCGTTGAAGTTTTAGTAGCAATTTGGTTCGGTTTTGGGGGTGGAGTTGCTAGCACCACGCCCCAACCCTTCCTCTTTATCCGGGCTTGGGACTGGCTAGAAAACTAATGACCTAGTAATCTAGGCGAGGTTTTCCTGGCTAGATAAGTGAGGGAAACTGTTTCTGTTAAAACTGTCCTACTGATAGTGATTGTTGCTAGATGCTGTTCTTGTTGCTGTTCGCTGGCTATCTTCATCACCTCCGTCTCCTCTGTGTTCATCTGCAGTCCTGTCCTCTGTGACTTCTTCTTCTGCCAAACTGTTGATTTTCGTCTGCCTGAAAAACTTCCAGTTTGTGTGCCATTAAACATATACCATCTGCGAAATCCAGATAATCCAGGATCTTCTTTTCAGGCGAAAGTTTGTTAATTCTTCAATTCCAACCATTCATTATATTGACCACCCCGCATTATTACACAAGCCGCTTAAAACGATTATTACTTAAATTGCAAGGGTGTTAAAAGCAGTAGCTACGACGAGTAGTACGACTCTAAGCTAACTCGTTAATGTTGTTGTGGAGAGACACTTGGATGTATTTATGAAATCTAAAGCGAAAATCATATGCACTAAGGTACTATACTCTGAGAAGTCCACACTGCATCAAAACTACTCCATCACTAATATAACAAACAATTCAGGGATTATCCAAAACCAGAAGCGATTGAATAGTCTTCCTGTCTTACTATCCTCACTTCCAAGTAGCTATCACACGAAATCAACACTCAGTTCAAATCTTTGATGTTCAAATGTGAAAACGTCCCGTCTTGAATTGTTTATTGTATCGTGCTGAGCATGAGAATGTAACATGCAAATGTAGGAAGCGAAGAACTCGAAATGATGTGCATGGGAGTCAGCTTTATTTGACACCTATGAAACTACATACTACTGGTCGGCTGAAGTGGGTAATTGTATACCACTCATGTTAACCAGTCATGCTTGCTAGTCAGTTCGAAGTGATCTGTGCACCAGAAGGCATTTTCACTCTCTTCGTATCGAGCTCAATAGCGGTTTACCTAGTGTGACTCAAATGAGAGAGTCGAATTAGTCGAAACCACCAGATTCCTGGCTAGCTAGTTGGGTGAACTCGTAATACCGTAAATCAGTCTTTCATTTCTCATATTAATTAGCTCGGCTCCGGTGGAGACGAACAGCCATCGGGTGTTTAGATCACTCCCATCTGGCTGTCAAGCACCACTGGTTGATGTGAGCAGTGTACAACGATTTATCTCAGTCAGTCAGTCAGTTAGTCAGTGAGTGTTATACAGTTTTACATCCTACAGTAGATGTTTGATAAATAACTAGTGGTTGGTTGTTGGAGTCGATCGCCATTCAGGACTCGCAGTTGTTTCCACCACTGTCTTCCTGGTTGCAAATAGGCCGTGTTGGTGAATGTCTCAAAGGGAGAAATCGAAGTTTCAACCACCTGATATTAGTTAGAAATTCACAATAGTTCAGAGCATCCCGCCGGCTGAGTGTTTACGCGAGTGACTAGATGAATAATATTCAGTTGGGTATACGAGTTAGAGAAAATGACAGTGATAACCAACCTGTGCTCTACGTATTTATATTTACGACCAAATCTTCTACGCAACGCTGGTTCATTGATGGAATCTTCCATAACAACTCACTGAGGCGAACTCCTTAACAATATTAGCATTATTGCAACTTCAAGACTGAAATCTGAAGTCATACATTTCACTCGGAACGCAAAGAGATTAAGGAGAAATTCCAAACATTATTGGCCACTTAAAAGTGTTACTTTCCATGCACATACACCACCGTGACCATTCTATCACGGTATATCATGCAGATTTCTGTGTACAAAAACCGGAGTTCACAAAGTTCGTGATTCACAGTGAAAGTGTCTTCATTATTTGTACCAGCTGCCAGTACTTCCAAACAATTTGAATCATAGAAGACAAAACATCCGAGAACGATAAACCAAAAACAAAAGCGCAAACAGCGCCATTGATGATAAAGTACAAATCTTGAAGTGATTAGCAGTAGTGAAATAATCACACACCCATATTGATAAAGTTGAAAGGTTCAGATGAAGGTAGGAGGTGGGTGTGGATGTGTTGAATCTGCTGTGACAAATTTTGAACAGCACAGTTGGAGAAGGTCCACAAGATTTTCTATCAGATAACAGCAGGTATATTTGATTTACAGGCGAAAATGCTCTACTCCAAATGGTGCCATTTTCTCATTTTACAGTTTCAAGCCAGGTCACTCAACTAACTAACTCCGAGAAACGTATTGTTTTGACATAATTTCTATTCCATTCATGAAATGAATTGCATGTTTATAGATTGAGGCTGCAACAATTTTAGTATATAAAGGAGTAGACGAAATGATAGTTAAGCAGGCAGCAATACTTGAGTATTGTATTCCAATTACCATTACCCATTACCAAGATGTCACAGAGTCCAAAGAATATTCTCCTGTCGCTATGCATCATCGCTGCTCTGGCTGTAGTCGTGCAATGTGAATATGTCTGTGAGATTATGCCGAATATAACTATGGTAAGAGCGGAGTTCTTTGTTGAAGAGCAACTCACATTCTCTTCAGAACTATGGTGTTTTAGGCAAAACAGTCGACAAACGTCAAAGTGGTGGCAATGCACTGAAATTTATCATCCTATACACTCAAAGTATGCAGAGACATCCACTATTTGGTCGATTCAAGGTAACTGTGATTATTTAAGATCTGTAAAATTGTTTGTTTCTTTTGCAATCCCTCATTTTTCTGATGTTTCTATTCTCCTTTAAAACCAAACTGATTTCTTGAAATTGCATTATACCTTTGATCAGTCATACAGTGTCGGAGAATTTTGTTGTGAATACTTGCAAAATGAAGCAGTATTTATCGATGAGTTGTTTGCCTAAGCTGAGTAGAATTCATTCATTCTGCCTACGAGATGCTCTTAATCGTCTTCATTTTCTTAGGACATTTTCGTGTGCAGAACTGATTTTACAATGGCACATGTGTGTATTTATTGAGAACTCGGTTCTCGCCATTCTACTGCCATGGATGCACTTTCCAATTTTCTACGGTTGACTATTCATTTTATTCTTTTGTATAGTGTATTAGTTTTCAGGCTTTCAGCTTTGGATTTTCAGTAGCACTGGTGTTATTCTTTTTCACGTGAGAGGTTGCCAGTCTCACGCCGCCAATGAAACGAGATTTGGGATTCCATCGGTCCAGGAATAAACCCTCAGCCACGCACCTAGTTCACGAGCATTCTATCACTGAACCATGGACGCATGAGCGATCCAGCTCCCTCAATTACGAAGTAGCTCATTCCTTTCTTCCAAACTTCACAATTGATGATCACTGATATCTCCTGATGCGAAAGATATTTATAGTGGAACTGAATTTGAAGCAGTGCAAATGTCTACTTTAGAACTTTACCTAACATTTGTTCAGGCATAATTACGATAGCTATTCCGACCCTGAGAACATCTTTCAATTTTAGCTGTCACGATTGGCGGATACCGAATATCGTATTGTGGAAATGTGTTGTCTCACCTGGATAACTTTTCTGCGAGTTCCTCGTTGTCTTTCTGGGTAACATATTCAACGAGGACTACAATATGCAATGAGCTTTAGGGATTCTCCTTGAGTTTGACAAATGTCTTTGCTAATAGAATGCCGCCTATGAAACAACAACAACGTGGGACTATACTCAATTCGGATTCGGGTTAGTAAACAGAAGGCTACGATGAACTCTGAGCCAAGCAACATCATCTCACACAACACTTTCACATTCAGAAATGATTGATATTCACTCCACAGAACATTGCATCTTGGTTTTCTGTTTATCCATGAAACCGGTTGAGTAGTTGCACTCTAAACGCTCTCACCAACGCTCTCATCATAATTATTCTCCTGATTCAGATTCATGAAAAGGAATAAGTGTATGTATGAAGCTTCTCACAAGACGCCTACCCGTGCAATCTGTGTTCTTTTCAGTTGATGAAAATGCGATAAACAATTATAACGATGAAACTTAACAAAACGCTCTCATTGATATGATCATCTGTCTGTTTTATCTTGTAGACTGAAGTGGTGGAGAAGGCGCTTAATTTCTGGTCGAGAGCACTGAGTGTACGGAAACCACCAAACAGAAAACTCCTAGTTCAACGGTAGGTAGGCAATAACCCTGTATTCTGAACTGAATAGATATTTTAACTACACATTCAGTTCTCTAATTCTTCAGTTTTGATTCTGATTTATGGCAGAGAATACAGAATATAATATTGCTCACAAAGAGTGTTTAGTTAGAGAAGCATTGAAAACCGGAGAGTAGTGAGCAGCTGCTCTATCTTTGTTTCTGGGTCTCCCCAACAGCACTCACTCAAGTATCCGAGAGATATCCAGCCGACAAGCTTCAGGCTGTGAGGCGAACTGGTATGCCATTCTGCCGATTACCCATGAATTCTCACTTCTGAAAATTCGCTTAATGTTAGGATGGTCAGCGAATGTCTATTTTGTTGTCCACTTCTTAATTCAGAGAAATGCTGTAGGGAGTGTGTTATGATTTGTTACCTGCTCCCCAGTGGATGACAATGTTCGCACTGAGACTCGAACTAAGTACCAGTCACTTCAAACGCCATAGATCAATCCACTAAGGCATTGGGTCATGAGAAACGCTTTTTGTGCAACTGGTGTTAATTAAAACTATGCATTCACTTTTGTGACTTTGCGATGATATAGCTGACCACACTGGTCAGCTTCATCTTCGTACATGGGCTACTTGAGCAGGCACCTCAATATTTCTAGTGTTGAGAAATAAATGCTACTTGTTTGTAGGACTTGGGACCAAAGTTATATCCTCTTCGGAATCTGATGAATGCGAGCAAGTATACCGAAAGTATGCAAACACACACCACACGCGCCTGAAGAAACAATCCTCACTGGCTTCAAACACTGTATATTTTTCTTCTAAATTATCACAAGAACACTTAAACTGGTTTTTATTCAATGTAAAATTTATTCCCCAAAGCATAAATGTATGTATGTATTTGAATTCATTTTCAATAGAGGATGTGTCGAACCGTATATCTACACCGAACCAGTTTCAGGCAGAAAGTTTTGCAAAGACAAGTGTAAACCTCAAGCGAAATGCTACGAACATCCCATACCAGATCAGTTCGCCTCAGTAAGTTCTGTGTTTAGCTCATTTTGATGTAGGATGAAAGAGTGGTTAATAATTCATAATAAATAAGGAGGGAATACATCCTAAGGCGTTATTCAGTCAATCCCACTGAAAACGATTTCCACTATGATTCCCGATTATGCATATGAACTGTAGTTGCAGGGTTCTCAGACGAAACTGCCTGACAGTATTCGACGCGCTGATAAATCATTCAAGTACACAGATATTACGATTTATGAACTGGATTGAGAACAGAATTATTCTGAAATGGTTTAAGGAAGACAACGAAATGTGTCTTCTGCAGTCTGCATGCTGAAATTGCTCAGCATACATATTTCTTTTACAAGAGACTGCCAAATCTTCACTTTGAGTAAGCAGCATCTACTGCATCATGCATTTTGGGCGTATATTCGAATCACTGTCATGACTGAGGTGAAATGCATTCCTGTTTCTTAGATAAAGCATCTGCATTTATGAATATACCTACAAAATACCTGTATCGAGGTTGTATATTTATTTGATTTGAATATTAATCAGACAATTTGGCTGCTTTTATCAAACGCTTGGTGGATATTACACCTTAACCTCCTCAAAACTGAAGAGAATATCCTCTTCTCTTCTGTCCTTCACAAGTAATCTGCTTCTAAACTGCGTAATACTGGTCAATCAATACTTTAGTCAGAATTACACGGATTCATCACTTAAATAAATACATCACCTACCTTTGAATGATAAATTGGAATGGTAAGCTTGTTAAAGACATTGGGTGGTTTGAAATTGATATTTCTGTGTAGATTTCATCACAAATCAACATCAGTTAGAAATTATAGAAAACTAGACAGTGGTGAACAGCTGTTTCCTTCTAAATGTGTTTCTTTAGTGATGATGCACACCCATGACTTCAACAGGAATTCGACTCAGGAGTTTCAGTTTACGAGACTGAATCCGTTCACTACTCAATTTCACTGACCTGTGAATTCTGAATCTGTCAATTCATGATATAGTGACGTCTTCAACCAGTGATCATCACTTCTGGGTACAGCTTGCTGATATCCATCCAGTAGATATTAGCGAACTGGAGGTTTCTGTAGGGATTTGTATTAATGAACCAGTGCTCCTCGCTTTGAAATAATCTCACTAACATCTGATATTCGTTCGTGAGTAAATCTGCACTAAAATTAATGCAAGTTCTAACAAAAACCCACAATGTAAATTATAATTGTACCTCTTTGCTGAAACAATAAAACAAACAGGACGGGATTGTAGTGGCTTATAGAACAGTGATTAAAATGAATTACTCTAGCAAGTTACCTCTAGATCGTCTCCTATCCAGATAGTTCTTAATTTTAGTAAGATGGTCCCAGTTCTATGTTCACGCTTCAAAGTTTCAGCGATGGCGTTAGTGGTGGTGGTGTTTCTCACAGGATGCAGCGATTAGTCTCACGACCGATCTTTCTAACTTACTGGTGAGGTGAGAAGGTGTGCATAGAGTGGGAGTCCGATCCAGGCCAGATGCCTGACTGGCGAGCATTCTATCATTGAACCACTCACCTACTCACTGTCAGATTCTCTTAGTATCATTGAATAGCCTTCGCCTATTTGTAACAATTTCATTAGATAACATTTCATGTGTGCATATGCATGTACCATTTTTATTTAAAAGATGGTTAACTATGCCAAAACCTACTTTCAAAATGAATTCAGTAAATGAGTGGACGTCGATTAACTTGACTCACACTGAGAATCACTGGAAGATAAATATGTGAGATAGGGATTCCTGATGGTAGTATGGCAAATTTTGTCTAACCAAATATCTATGATGATTAAGTATATACATATATACACATACATGTATATAGTTGTGCTAATTTGAAGGTCTTTGCAAAGTAATTCTGATAAGTGTCATTTATTTTCGCGTATATCGACCATTCGAGGGATTCGATAGTAATAATGATGTGGTCACGCAGTTATCTGAACTGATTCAGAGAGCACAGACACATTGAAAACACCTCCTCGAGCTATAAAACTTCTCCATTATTTCAAAGACTACTTTCACGCTGAATATGATCATCTCTCACACTGATTATTAGTTATTCACATTATTCACATGATTTGTTCTCTTTCTTCCTGTCATACAACAAGGGATGTTCTCAGTCATCGGATGGTAGAAATTTCAAAGATGTGTATCGAGACGGCCCAGGATTTGCACCGAATGAATATGTGATATTTGTAGAGAGTGAAAATAAAGGCGGTTGTCTTAGTGGATCAACACTGGCGTTTGCTGGTCCATGTGAAATGCATCCAACAACTGACAGGTTAGAATGTTTATGTTTGTGTATCTGTATGTATATGAATTGATATTTATGAGAAACTCGAAACCAATGAAACAGAGAGATGATACTGTTTGGTTGAATCTCGCAGCCCCCTTCCCCAGAAGCAGAATCAAAGCAGGGGAAATATAAACCTACATCTTCAAAAGCCCATTGTAGTAATATATTAAAGTTTTGTGTTGACTGATAACAAATTATAGTTTGGTTACCTTACTAACTTGTTTGTAAGCAGTAGGCTTAAAATCACTCACCTAGACTTCGAACCTGTCGAGAATTTACGTCTACAAAACTGAGATATTTTACAACGGATTGAAGCAGATTGTCACCATGCTGGTAGAGTTGGATGGAAATATTCTTTCAATGTAGAGCTCCAGGTCCTCTTTCTGGATGACTAGAGCTTCAGCGTTGCAGAGAAGACGAGAGCTTATTGTTTGTAACAGGTTGTCCTTCACTCTGTATATTGCTTTGATGGAGGAGTTTGTTGAGTCAGAATAGCCAAGAGTTGACCAGGAGTTCGATTATCGCATTCAACTAATTTATTACAAGGCTGGATGATATACATAAATATATAGACAGAGAGAAAGAGGAGAGAATGTTTAGAAAAGCAGAGAACAGAGGTTTTTGATTAAGTTGACTTTGCTTGTTGTTAATGTCCCCTTCTTTTCGTATTGCTTCAGACCAATTATGGGAGCAATCAACTTCTGCCCACAGAAAATGGAAGTAGATGAACCAGGAAAGACGATGTTGGTCGGTACAGCTATTCATGAGTTAGCGCATGCTTTGGTAAGTGACCGAAATCTCCTAATCACTTGGCAGAAATGACGTTTCACATAAATCTAGACAGAAGATCTAGAGAAGATAAGCCTAATATCGACTGAGTTTAATTTCTGTTTGACGTTTCATTCATGTGGTTCACAATGAAAGCCCGGCGACTTGTTCTGTCCTACTTGATACTTGTCAGCTGGATGTATATGAGTTTTAGAAAATGTCTAGTGTTCTCATTTGGCTTCAAACCAAGAATGTATCACTACAGTCTCTGGGAAGTCAAGAAGTATTCTAGTGACTTCAGGGTGCCATTCTTCTACAACATGAATGATTTCATACGGCATGAATATGCTCACAATCCCACATCGACATTTCTGATTGAGGGCATGTACTGTCATTTGCTGACGATGGAATCCATATAGGCAACTCCTTTACCATGTATCTTTGAGTAAACATTGTAGTGAACACATTGTGGTATTTATCCGAATGGTCTATATACGAAATAAACCCAATGAATTAGTGAAAATGCAAGTGTAAATGGCTCAAAAAACAATTCTTGACTAATCAGAATACGTTAAAGTAAAGTTATCAGTTGATTTAGCATGTAGAACATCAAGCGAAGCAATTGCTGAAGCAATTTATCCTATATTGCATTGAAAAACATGCGTATCATTATTGGTTGATTGCGTCCAGGGAATAATTTATTGATTCTTATTATGCAGAAATCTTAAGAATATGTTTGTTTTCGTTAATTCCTGTGTTGATGGCACAGCGGTAGAATGCTGACTAACCTTGCATGTGCTTGGGGATTCGATACGCGGCCGATGCACTCCTTCACCTGCCTAGCCAGTAATAAGACTGTTAAAGAGAGAAGGTTGGTCGGGAGGCCAGCGACCCAACTCCGTAAAACTAAACACCACTGCAGCCAGAAACTTCGAAGCTCTAGCTTGTTGCCCTGTGGCCCACTGGCAGGGTGAAGGAATGAAATGATAGATTGCTGGTAAGCACTAGACACAGATTCCTGAGTAACATCTTATGTCGAACTGCAATATCCTACACACTGCCACATAGTTGTGAGCTCACATACTACATTCGGTGAGCATTAGATGGTTTTATTTTAACACAACGGGAAATTGACATATGTATATCTCGTCAGACAATAATTAGTAATAATATTTTTATGATGGGATAAAATCAAAGAACGACAATTACCAGATATATATACAAATAACATTGGAAAATTATATTTCTTCACGTGTCTATCAGGAATGAAATATGCTCCAAACATCATCAGAAAGTAATATTATCATATCGTTTTGCCGTTTGTAAGAAAATCTTATTCCACCATCCATTTCTGCCTCACCATAGATAGCGATTAGTGGTTCATCCATTATCATACTAACAACTTTACATCTGTCTTCATTTTCCAAATTAATCTGTAGGGATTTGTTCGAACTAGCTATGCTTTAATGCGTGATGAGAATGGTAATCCCAGAACACCGAGAGATCCGAAAACAGGCAAACCGCCAATGAATGATCGCGGACAATATGTACCAAGGTGAGACACCTTTTGCTTCCCTGTGAACTTCTATTGTCCAGATAAATTTCAAAGTTAAATTGAGGATTTATCAATGCGAATTTCGTACTTACTTAAAATGTTAACCCATTCAGTGTGTCAGTGAAATAATGAAATCGCTGTGGATGAATAAGGGAATCAAAGTCGATGATGAATTCAACACGAATGACGTCATGATGGACTGTGTGTAAACAGGAGATATTTCAACCTGTTATTATTAGTGTTTTCATGAATGCATTCACTTTAAGAACAACATGCCGGTGTGTTCGACAAATTAGACGCTACTCAAATGTTTGGTTTCCGATTTTTCCCCTATATCATAAGTCATTGTTTTCAAAGCTAGAGATTGTTAGTGGTGTATTTCTACAGATATATAACAGTAGGTGTGTCGGTCCTGATAATTTCTACCACCTTTGTCAAGCTTTAGATTTGTCGACGTCATGGTATCTTCCCTTAGGGATGTGAGTGGTCAAAGTGAGACATGAATTCTATTCACCTACATTTTTATTCCTTTATATTCTGTTATGATTATTATTCTCTTAGGTTCTCAGTGGAACACAGAGTTTCAACAGCACGTCTCCACTTCATGCTTTTCTTTGCAGTCCTCTTTATTTTGTTTCACAACTAACTAATAACTTTCAACTGTTCCTTATACCGCCTCCTCAATATCACCTTCACATATCCGCGTCATTATTTCCTATTCAGATTTCACTCGAGGACATGGCGTGAGATGTCAGTGTGTGTCCAGCAAATCTTCCTGTTTTATTTGGTATATCTATTGGGCAACAGGTTCTTGGTTTGTTCATTCCCAGAGTTACCTATCGCTTATTCTTTCTGTTCGCATCATCTGCTCTTCAGTTTACAGCCGGCGAAGGTGGTTGTTAGTAAAAGTTTTCATCCAATTGGTATCACATGTGCCAAATCTCTGAATCATATAGAGACACTGACTGACTTGAAATTAGTGTTGAAAATCCCAATCGCTTACTTTATGCTGATTGCATCTTGATTCCAGACTGATTTCGTAATAATGAAGATCAGTCTTGTGTTTCTGACCATAACTCGTTTTGGTGACTTCATCCGTGCTGTTGCCTGTTGTTGAAACGATGGTACTTGTATGCGTGAGAGGGGTGACCTCTTTCAAATTTCCCCATTTGAAAGTGACCGGTGCTCGTTGTTTTGGATTCGGTATCTTCATCACCTCTGTGTTCTCTATGTTCACTTGACGCTCCGTCCTCCCTGCCAGCCACTTCTAACAACATGTTGATCTTTATCTTGATATATATATATATATCAGCCACACACACTTATGGAAGTATGTCTCGCTCACTTACAATTAGCACAGTGTAATAAATTCATTGATGTCAAATACTTAGAAGAACACTGAATACCAGAGAGTACCGAACTCCTCTTTCCTCTTACTTCGAGATTCTTCAGTGTTATGCACCCATGATCCCACTGGGGATCGAAGCTATGACTTTTGTACCACAAGGCAGTTCCGTCCCAGATGTTCAATGATGAATGAGTCCTCGTTGTAACCTGAATGTCCTGAGGTAGGTACTTTATGCGCTCATACGTACATTCTACTGAAGATTGTCAAATGTGGACGACCACTTCTTGTGGAAGAAACAAGAAAGGAAATTTTTTGGTTCTGTTTGATACAGCTTATTTTTCACTTGTATAGAAGATGAAATTTCTGCTTTGTGAATTTATTATTTTATCTTTTAGTGGGAGCACCGTTAAACTCATCAATCGTCCATGGATTTCAGCTGTGGGATCGTTCAGCAAACAATTTTTATCCTTTGTCACTCCACAACTATTGGTATGTTTACTTACAAAAATATTGTGACTTTATCTGAAATATCACGTTAAATAAACAGGAATAACTTGTGAAGCTTGTGTTTCGTAAATTGACAATAGATGTCAGAATCATAGCTATTTAAAACACATTTCGGATTGCATTAGCAAAATGAAAATTACTGAAACATAAAATCTATGATCTGTAATTCTCAGAACTATAATTTCGAGCACTGTGATTACATCTAATTCAGCAGTTGATCGTAATATCGGTTAGGGAAACATAAAAACCATTTGGCATTGCACAGCCGATTTTCGCTCTCTACGGACTCTCCAGTAATACCCATCCAAGCAGTCAAACGCAATATCTTCGAGTTTGCCGGCTGACCATCTAGCCTATGTGATGGCAACCAGTTGTCCATGATTACTAACTCTCCACCAAGTCGTAGGATAGCGACACCAAAGGCCAATTTAATTGGACGAGAATTTCTCATCAAATCTGACTTGTTGAAGCTCCTGTGATCACAGCTCATCACTTAAATTTCACTCAACTTCACTTTGTGATCAGTCGCAAGTGATGATTACATCAACTTCCCAGTGTTTTTTCATTTCTAGGGATTTCATCGGTTTCACAGTTCGATCATGAGCTGAAAACTTGTATTCTGCCTAGTGTAGCAGTTATCGACTAGCTTGATGTTTAGTAAGCTGTGAGTCCAGGCTAAACAAAAGAACACAGAAAATCACATTAGAATCCGCATATGCAGTAAATCTATTCTTGTAAGAGAATAAGGTTGGTACAGCTGTCACATGATACATAATCTATTATAACTGCTATAATAAACATGACTGAGTAGTGCTCTAATATGCACCTGTTGGCGGTTATGAACTGTGATTACCAACCAAGTATAAAGTATGTTGCGTAGCATCACACGTTTTCTACACATCTCATTAATTCCCATCGGAACGTCTATACAGTTCAGAGGAATACGTCAACTTAATTCAGATCCAATACGAAGTTTGATAAATATAGAGTGTTTCTCCAAAAAGTTACTTACATATCCATTCATTTCTGTTATTTTTTAAAATATATCTTCACAAATCTCTAAACGCTGATTTCTTTACAATGTTAGTTAAAAGGCTTTATTTTATTTCATTTGACAAGGCTGAAGGACGTAAACACTATAACTGTCCTAATCTGGATGGGATTGATATAGAGAATGAAGGTGGTGAAGGAACTGTTGGCACACATTTTGAAAAACGCACAGTTGGTGTAAGTCAATAACCTGAAAACTTTTATTAACTTTGAAGATGTATTTGTCATTGTTGTTAAACAGTATTCAGCAATACGTCGTGTGATACCATGCTCTTCCATCTGAAGCAATATCAAATCCTAAAAGATACTTTTCACCTCACTTCCTTTGAGTAGTGCTCTGAATTACGAGTAACACCTAAGTAAAATATGTGCGGGTCCATGTAGCGACTCGAGAACATTATTAGATTTAGAACTGAATTGGAGAAGAGTTTGTGCATTATGCTGAATAGAAATTGAGGTAGCCTGGTGATTACAACACGTCACTTCGACTGGCGTAGAATCAAGCAGAAGTGAGATCGAATGTTTGATTAGAACAAAACGACAACGTGTTAGGATCCGTGCTCGCTTTAGCAATTCTCAGTGCTGTTTAATACAATACAAATATACAAAATGCCTGAACACTATTTATTACAGGATGAAATTATGGCAGGTGTAACTGGCGTGAAGACAGTGGCATCACGATTGACACTGGCATTCTTTAAGGATTCTGGGTGAGTTAAAAGACGAAAAGCTTTTTGTTTGAGGGATCTGTGCAAGTGAATTCTTACGAAATATATACTATTTTCATTACTTTTCATGTTGTTGTGAATGTGAAATTGTTTTAGCTCAGTGTGGGTGCCATTCAGCTAGCAGAATGCTGTCTCAGTGGATAAATTAATTCTAACATCTTTAGGGATGAGTATTAAAATGACATACCGTTTTACTCATTTCACTTAGTCGAAGACGGTTGACAGTTTTCTTCAAGTCTCAAGACTTGGCCAATTTGGGCCTGCTCATATAAATGTACCTGCATTGTAAGTGGGTGATGTTTTTCGCAGTGATGCTCGAATCCAGAGTTCATCTTTTCGAATGTCTGAATATTATCCATTAGGCCATTACTATGCATCAGGTAATAGTCGTTTTTTCCTGTAATAACACATTCAGCCGTAATAAACGTGTCGAATACTTATTTACTGATAGATCCAAAAATTTGGGAAAAAATAATTCCAATAGTTAATTTGTAGTGTTCTCATTTGTTTCAAGTTTGGTCACGGATTGATGCTGAATAGAGGAGTAGTGAATACCAGTACGAAGTAATAAACAGCTGTTTCGTATTTGTTTGGGACTCTTGGTTAGTACGTGCCAATGCGTCCAGTGGATTCGAATCCAGGACCTTCAGATTAAGAGAACACCTTGAGTCAACAACTTGGGTCAGAATACATTGGCTGATGAATTCTAACTTCTGTCTTTACGCGATTTCAGCACGACAACTAGCCAATGTCATCGAAGCGTATTGGTTCTCGGACCCCATCTTCTGAAACCCACTGGATACAACTTGTCAATAGAGTTACATTTAGAAATTTAACATTAGTCGAACACACTTTAACCCTATGCCACATAATAGACGTTATTACACTGGGTTAATTGTAAGTGAGCGAGATGTACTTCAATAAGAGTAATAAATGAGAGTAATAAACACAGTTACATAAAACACATTCGTTTCAAGTTAGAAATTGTCACAACAACGATATATAAGGTAATACTCGAATTATGTTTCCCTTTTCACAATTACGAATTCTCTTATTGGATGCTGATGGCTGTATTTCTTTCTTCCAATAATAGTTGGTGGGACGTCGATTTCTCACTCGCTGAGAAATGGGACTATGGCAAAGGACTCGGCTGTAGCTTTGTAATGGAAAGCTGTTATGCGTATATCAACAAAATGAAGCAACAGTAAGTCATCCAATGCATGCATGATCAGTCAGTGTCATAGTGCATGTTTACAGATTATACTATTTGCTCGAATGGAAGAACACTCGCTTTGATTGCATAATCTTACATTTATTTACTCATTGGAAGATGAATTCAAATTGATATTGACATTTTGTGATATTTCAGGGGAAAGAGTATTGAACCGTATTGTGAAGAGAAGAGTGATTTGATGTGTTATCACAAAACCGCCTTTGGACTATGTTCTGTCGCTCAGTTTACTACAAGTTTACCTCCACCTGAGCAATATTTCAGAGGTATTCCTAATCAAGGCGGGAGTAGTACACTGGTGGACAGATGTCCAATGGTTCAGGTGAGTGTTCCCTTCACATCTTAAACCAAGTCTTCCTCAAATTATGTGTTATAAATAGGAATAATGGTTATTAATAATATCTAGATGCACGTGTTGGATTTTATTAACCTTAATCCTTACTGAATTAGTTTGTTTTCTAAATGAAAATGTAGTCTGAAAGTAGCTCATATTGGTTTTATTCACAAATAATAATTCTCGTCGAACCACTATACAGCTTTCAAATTGATATATGAGTAAGACATAGGTCATGTAATTCCCCTACTAATTGGTTTGCTTGCATACAAAGAGAGAACCTCTGAAACCATACACAGAATTTCTAATAAAGTAGAAATTCGCTTTCTTGATGTGCGACTAACAAGATGACATGATAGAACCTTAAGAAGGACAATCCAAATAAAACCCACTTTGAATGATAAACTAACAAGTTGCTACGGTTGGGTATCTATTGAAAGGAAATGAAATCTGATAAAATCCCTGGCCACTTGGATGCGACTTACCTGCAGTCCTGATGTCCTGGAAGCAGAACTGGATCTTCTGAAAAAGACCTTCAGTTAAAATGGATACCCTCCAGGATTCATCAACAATAATAACAAAACAAAGGTCCAGAGGAACAAAACATCACTTGTTTCAAAAACGATAGTGCACACGAATATGGATTTCAAGGGAGACTTAGATTGCGACATCGTCGAGAGAAGAATTTCGGCATCCTTGTAAAGGAAATTCTTTGCAGCGACGCTGTTTTTGACAACAAATGACCACTACCCTCTTGCTGATCTTCATTCCCTCCTAGTCACAGTTTAATTATTCATCACATTTTTGAAAAGTCTTGACAACAATAACCCTAACTTAAGTATATATAATTAAGGTAAGTGAATGGATGCGCCGGAAAGAGATCCTCTGCGGAAATAAGTGTTTTGTTTTCAGAAAGAAAGTGACATTATAATCCACGAACTCATTTGGAATTTAGTTATGTCGGTGAAAGGATCCTGTGGATCTCACTAGGCAAAATAATCTAGTATCTCCAATCCCCTAAGATGATTGTCAGGTCAGATACATAGGACTGGATAGCAGGACGGGGTCAGTTAGTTCAGTGGAGTGCGAAAACCCAGCAAAACATAGTTTAGTTCACCCTAACAAGATAATAAGTCTAGCAAATAGCTCAAGCGTGACATTGCAATCAGTTTCATACAAGTATGCAATATGACAGGAGAAGGTGACAGTATTACAATCTAGTATAACAGGGTTGAGCGACAGATTGATAAATGAAGCTTTATCTACAAAATTAACTGGTAATATGTGCAATACACATGATTCAGCATTTCTCCCCAACGTCTGAGAAATTCATCTACCCTATCGACGATTGGAATATAAGAAATAAAACTTTGAAAATCAAGTTTCAAAGTTGTGTACTTACAGTTGATGTGATTATGAACGATGAACGAACAATGTTCTAAACTTCCTCATTCACAAAGTAATAATTTCTTACGAAAATAGTAGAATAATCGTTTGATAGACTTATTGAACAAACCTCGCATTTTGAACTTTCTTTGGTTTGAAGCAGGTAGGTAGTAGCATTTTGAGAAATATTATGAGAAGAGTTATGCAATGCAAATATTCATATTTCGATATCTCTTCGTTCATTTATTGACTCGCCTTATGGACGAATAGCCGATGAAAACATTCTTTGAAGAGCCTCTGATGACATACTGTAACCATGATTTAAACAGACAACATGGTAAGCCTTTTCAAATCTGTATTACTCAAAGTTATTTGCATTATTATTATTATCATTATTATTTCGAATGAAACATAAGGCTTCAACTGACCACCTCTATTTCATCCTGTTCTGTGCAGCTGGCTTTAGTGGGCTCCACAATTGCCTATAAGCTCTCACCTCCACCTGACACAATCTCCTCCATACCATCATCTTATGCTCAACGGACAACTATCTGCTTTTACTTAGGTGCCTGTCACGTGATGCCATTCCACGGTCTTCTCAGTGTGTGTGCGATCCATCTCCACCTCCCTCGACACATTTGTTGAGCTAAACTTTCTCTGTTTGTTGGTTCCCAGAGTTTCCCATTGCCTCTCTCCTCTAGCCAAGATGTCTGACCCTCTGTTGACATGATTGAAATATATTCGACATTAGAAGAACGTGAATGTTTGTCAGAGATACCAGCTGACACTCTTTCCAAATGTGATATTTAAGTATGGTACCTGTCAACTAAATCTTCAGCTAATTGTTACGGAATCCATTTCCATTAGACGAAGAATATATACATAAATATTTAAATAGAATCCGTTGATCACCATATCTTTGTTACAGTTGTCTTAGGAAATATCACAACTGGTGACTAGAATTTCATTCCATGTGACTGCAAGGCGTCCACTTCTTAGTCAGGATTCTATGCCTTATTAAAAATAAATCTTTTCCTTAGATTAGATTATCGCTTCTTGTGGATTTCTCCCAAAATCCTAGGGTAAATAATTTCAACTTAAATTTGTTGTCATGCGTCTAACCACATAATACTGTTGACGAAGCTTTCATATGGTGAAAGTGAATTACTTTTAGAATTTTAATAGCTTATGAGTTCGGAATTAATATCACTAATCCGAGTTCATGTGTAACAAATTCACTTACATTGTATTTTCTTTGTAGCTCAAAGAGGAAATATGTTCGGTCAAGATTTCGGGAATAATTCAGTATGTATTAGGCATAAAGGAGCTTGGGAAGCCAGAATGAATGGGTTGGTTTCAAGAGATGCTCGAATCAAAGCCACTTGTCATCAGGTATGTTTTGAAGAATGCAGCCATATTATGGTGATATTTTGTAGTCAGACAGGAACCAATGATATTCTCTTATAAGCTCAAAGACACAAGATTCCTCCCAGTCCGTCGTTATTACCTGTGAACTGCTAGAAGATGATGGCATTTAGTGGGTAAAATGGCAGCCTGCTTAAATTGCTGGGTTACCTAGTTTTCCACAGAACAGAATGCCCGAAACGTCTCCGGTTATGCTTTGTTTTGACCATCTGTCTACGTACTTGAATAACAATTTGTACACACGTGAATGGCCTAGAATGGCTTTCAACATACCACTTGGTTTGTCTTGAAGTGACAAATATGTCAGCGGTCGGAGCATGTTGGAGAGAAAAACGTAATTCCTTCTAACCGTATAATGTAGATTAGTCATTTACTTGAAGAGTAGATAATAGGGAGTAGATAATACCAAGTTGAAATCTCTGTACTGTATGTAAACATATTGTCCATAACAAAGTTGTTATTATCATTAAAGTCTCTTATAAGTGATCTACCTCGCTCTGTGGAGCAGAAGTACTTTGCATATTCACTTTCTTGTGTACTACTTGAGCATTTTTGTGTACTTCCTGGGAGTATTTATGTGTGTGATAAATCAGAAAAGTGAATAAATTTCTGTCAATTTTTGTTCAATGAATTTGCAGATTTCTTGTTCTGGTGGTCTCAAAGTAGTTGTCGGTGGACAACCGTTCCCCTGTCAGTCAGGTGTGGCAAGAATTCAAACGAAGCAGATTACTGGGGAGGCTATCTGTCCACCACCAAATGAAGTTTGTGGAGTAAGAAACATTTACTTGGGAAATTATTTTTTTCTATTTTATGTCTAGTTCTCTTTTTGTGATGGGAAGCACTCATCTTCACGCTTCAGTAAGAGAGGAGTCTTTTCGTTGACTGTGAGAAACTGTGAGTAGATATAACAAGAAGTGATCTTGACAGATTGTGTGTCTGTGTTTGCATCGAGGTTGGCTAGAACATAAATTATAGAAGGCGAACATTTAGAAAACATTAGTGGAAGTCATTTTATATTTTTGATTCTGACATCATAAAATTGGCATAACGGCTGTGTAGCTACTACTGTTGTGACAGTAGAGGACAAGGGGCTTGGTGAAGGAATGTTCATTTGGAATTTGGTATCGTTATATAGCGAAATTATGTACGTCTTATCTGAAAATCGTCATTTGCTACACAGATTCTCCGTGTTGTGCTACTTCTGAACTTCAGATTGTGTTTCTTTGTCATCTTTTCGTGTCTCGCATGTTTTGCCACAACGCTGAATCATTTGGTCTCTTTGACTTCAAATCTATCTCTCCGCTATTTGACATTTTACACGAATCAACGTCTCTTTATAAACCAGTAATAAATCTTATCAGCAACACACGCCACATTACTGCTACTATAATTAACTGGAATATACGTACATTTAGAATATAACTATATCCTGACATAATTCATTTGGCACTTCTATCAAGTTGCAGGACAGTAGTAATACAGACTTTGAAAGTGCTGTTCGGATTTTGTTAAGTTTTGTAATTTCATACGCCCATCAAATTCAATAATCTACACCTGGTCTTGTCAACTTTACCAGTTGGCCAACTTGAAAAAGTAAAAGTAACCTCATGGTGATGAACGGTGATGACGTAGCTATATATACATTAAGACATTGTAAATTTTGGTTTAATATACTACTTTGATAAAGATATTAGCAGCATTGAATAGCGAAACGTCAGTAAAAGCAATAATAGCGTTTTGCTTTTCATTCATTGAGAAATAGAGGAACATTTTAAATAATTAATATTATTTACCCGATGCCCAAATTTTTTCAAACTGTTAAAAGTGAACCTGGTTTGGGTATATACATATGTATATGTATATATTTTTAATTGCTCAATGCAATAAAATTCTCTACATTGGAAGTTGAATGTAAAGATTTTGGAATCACCCAGAACTACTTTAAAAATAAAAAAGGGATACGTGAATTCAAATTAACAGTTGGACAGGATACAAGGATGTTTTAATCCCGAGTAGGATGCAAACTTATGTAAAGTCAGATGGGATGAATTTACACACAAAAAATAAACTGAGAGCGCATTTCGAATTTGTGGTTGCTTGCCTTAATGATTATCTTCATTCGAATATTTCTACTAAGACAATATAGGTATGCGCCAAAGTCCACTGGTGTTATAACTGCAGTATAAGGACAATATCTGTCACCACGGTTTCAGTTGAATAAAATATCTATATCCATCCAACCAGATTTTATAATTTTCCTCAATTTTTGTTTTCCAGAATAAGAGAAGATGAAAATTGCGTGTTGTGTGATGGACAGTAACAATCCTGTGTTTTTGTACTTATTTATGCACTCATTGCTTTATTTCAACTGCTTGTTATATCAACTTACAACCATCTTTCCTTGTAAATTTTATATGTTCACATGTCTGATATATACCTATTTAATAAAATTTCTCTCCCTGTTAATATGAATTATGATTTAAAACAACACACTGACAGATTTATTCAGGCTACTTGAAGAGATGGCGATGAGAATTCTTAGAATTATTTTGTGAAGTAGAAAAATTCAGTTATTACTTCATCGAGTTTATTAAAACTCGAGGAGAATTTCTGTTGTTTGTGTTTAAACCTACTAGGATACGTTTTAAACTGATGTTAATTTCAAGGGAAAGAGAAAATTTAATAATAATTTGCTTTATTTCAAAAACAGTACTAATGATACAGCAAGGAATTATCAGCATTCAATACAATATTGCATCTAATTTACTCAAAAGCGACACAAAAAAATAAATAAAAGAAATAATCATTACATAATAATGATAAGAAGACGTTTTTATAGCAGATATTTAGCAAATTTCTGTAAGCAGTATTGGCGAGCTCACGCAGTGGCAAACCACAAGCCCTACTCACAGCATTTAATACCCTTCGTAATATGATATAGTCTTTTTTGAGAAGCCCAGGAAAGATTAATGGAGAGCAATAGAGTACATTAGGCAAAATACAGGAGTTTATAAACTGCAGAACTAAAGGTTGGTTGATACCTAATTGTCTTAACTTTTTAATGTAGAAGGTAAGACGAAACATTTTCTTAGAGATCAATAAGATGTGGGATGACCATGAAAGGTCAGAGGAAAGAACTAATCCAAGGTACTTAATGCTTGACTTGGTTTCAATTTCAGTGCCATGTATGTTGCATGGGAGCTAACTAGTTCATGTATGTCACGACGATGCTTGAAAGTAAAGTTAACTGCCTGACATTTGGAAGGATTTAACATAAGACCATTTGACTTAGACCACTTGCTGATGTCCAACAAAAAGCTATTAAGTTTGGAGCAGTCAGACTCGGAAGTGATAGGCAGTGATACAGTCAGATCATCAGCATATTTGACAAAATTAGTTTCGTTTAAATGAGGCAGGTCGTGTAGGAAGAAAGAAAAAAGAAAATGAGAGAGGACGGCACCTTGAGGAACACCGGCTTTTGTAAGCAAAGCAGAAGAAGATTTGCCATTATATGCAGTATACTACATTCTATCAGAAAAGTAAGAATGCAACCAACTGTTGCGTCAACGAAAGCTTATTTAGTAAAAGGCCCCTAGGTACAGAGTCAAACGTAGATGTGTAGTCTAGGAAAGCACCACGAACATATTTGGCACCTTTGTCTAAACAAGAAACAACATTATGATATAAGACAACCGCAGCATTCAACGTACTTCTACCATGTTTATATGCAAATTGCTTAGGATCATTAAAAGGTTTCAATGAAGGTTCAAGACGAAGTAAAAGTAGTTTTTCCATCAATTTTAAAAAACGAGAAGTAATTGCAATAGGCCTAAATTTCATATCGGTACCAGAAGATTGTTTTGGTATAGGGATAATTTTAATGTTTTTCCATGCAAAAGGTAGAACATTACTGGAAAAGGAAGCATTAAAAATATTAGTAAGAGGGTAACACACAATATCAGCACAGTTCCTGAGGACAATGGCAGGTACGCCATCAGGACCAAGGCTTTGGGAAGGCTTAAGAGAACGGAGACATTTAAGCACATCAAGGGTATTAAAACCACTAAAATTATTGTCTATGTGATTTGTATCATTAGGAGGGATATCAACAGAAGAGCGTATGAAAGACTTATTAAGATTATCAACATTAAGAGATGGGACAGAAGTACACCGCTTACCGCTAGTTATTTCTTTAAAAAGTTTCCACAAACTAGAAGGGGTTTTACATGACAAAAATCTTTGGTTATATAAAACATTTAGTCTTTGCATTTCGAGTTTTATCAGAGTATTTAACTTTTTTACACCTGACTTATCATTTGTTTTGAACAACAGTTCTTTATCTCTACGTAGCTTTTTGAGATATGGAGAAGAGAAACGGTCAAATCGAGTGAATAATGTTTCTTTAGGACAAAATATTTCGAAACAGAATTTAAGATAATCTGTGGTGTTTGTGATTGTGTCATTTAATGTTTGTTCTGTAAATAGGTCCCAGTTAGTATCTATCAACATGCATCTGAGTTTGCTTAGATTGTCTTGTGAGTAGCATCTCCGTTGAAATTTACTGTAGAGGTGAGAGAAAACACGTTTGTGTGATTTGGAATATATTTTAGGCAGTACACGTATGATGCAGTGGTCAGAGTTCAGTACAGGAGCACGTTTGCGAGCTTCATATATACCAACATCATTGATGAATACTAGATCTAGTGTTTTTTCGAGACGGGTAGCAAAGTTAACAATATTGTCATGGCCAAGTTATATAAGGAAGGAGTGATCGCATGAGTTAAAATCGCCAGTCACTATTGATAAAGAGTTCTCGAAGCAAGCTGCAGCAAAAGCGGTGAATTCATCTGCGAACATAGATAAATCCGATATGGTACAGCCAGGAGAGACATAAACATTAGAAATATAAATGAATTTGTATTTTGACAAGTGTTTCGGGCGACATCTGACAGTGATGCAATCAATGTAGTCATTCGAGAATTTGAAACAAACTTTGTTAGAAATGGACCATTTTGAATGAATAAATGTAGCTACCCCTCCTCCGCATTTTTTCTTGGAACAAACACGGTCTTGTCGGAATACATTAAAATCATTTAAAGATACTATATTGTCATCATATGAGTCATGGAGCCAGGTTTCTTGTAGAGTGACAATACCAGTATTGTGATAAGTTTCGGATAACAACAGGGACTGAAAATCCAGAATTTTGTTATGCAGTGACTGACAGTTGGTACTAACGATTACCGGAACAGTGGTTTGATGTATGGGTGTAGATTTTAAAGCACGTTTCCAACCACCATGGTGCTTTTTCTTGAGTTTATTGCAAATATGAAAGTTTTTAGGTTTTAAGCATTTTATATAATCCCGAGAGTGAATGATACGATTAGAATGCATAATTTTAAATGTAAACACCAACAAAATACGAGTAAATAGATGCAAAATGTACATGGAATATGGTAGCCCAAAATGTTCAAACAGGCCGCCAAGGTTACCGTAAAATCTCGAAGCAAGAGGAAACTGGAGTTCGGTACTCTCTGGTATTCAGTGTTCTTCTAACTAATCGCCATCAATGATCAAACTTGAAACCAATCGAATTCCAATGAAATTACACTTGAATATAACAACAAGGTCATCTGAGTGAATTACTGAAACACACAGTATAGACGATATTTTTGAAGATGTAAAAACTAATGTGAACAACGGCTTCTACGCCCCAGTTCTGTTTTCATGTGTTTTAGTGACATTAGCTGTATATAACATATATACCTGTTTTCTTGCCATATCATTCATTCTCTGATCTTAAATATTGTCAGTATCACCTCACGTTGTGTCACTGGGGTTACCTACTGCTTCGTAAATATTTAGTCTGTCTCACCAACAGAAGATTTCTACACATTATGCGTGACTACAGGGACAAGAAAATGACTGAATTTTAAATTATTGACACTCGAATATCAATGAGACTTCTAAATGGGAAGAACTAAATCACGCAGGAGGCGAGAAGACTGGTATTTATTGAGTCGACTGGGAAACTCTAAAATATTCGAACTTTGTGAACGATTTATGTTAACTGACGCAGGAGCTGGAAGATGTACAAGATAAAGATCAACATGTTGTTAGAAGTGGCTGGCAGGGAGGACGGAACGTCAAGTGAACATAGAGAACACAGAGGTGATGAAGATACCGAATTCAAAACAACGAGCACCAGTCACTATCAAATGGGGAAATGTGAAAGAGTTCACCCCTCTCACGCATACAAGTACCATCGTTTCAACGACAGGCAACAGCACGGAAGAAGTGATCAAAACGAGTTATGGTCAGAAACACAAGAAAGCTCTTCATTATTACGAAATCAGTCTGGAATCAATATGGAATCAGCATAAAGTAAGCGATTGGGATTTTCAACACTAATTTCAAGTCAGTCAGTGTCTCTATATAATTCAGAGATTGGCACAGGCGTTATGAATTGGATGAAGACTTGTACTAACAGCAACATTCGCCGGCTGTAAACTGAAGAGCAGATGATGTGAACAGAAAGAATTCGCGATAGGAAATTATGGGAATGAACAAACCAAGAACCTGTTGCCCGATAGATATAACAAAAAAATATGAAGATTTGCCGAACGCACACTGACATCTCACGCCATGTCCTCGAGTGAAATCTGAATAGGAAATAATGACACGGATATGTGAAGGTGATATTGAGGTGGCGGTATAAGGAACAGTTGAAAGTTATTGGTTAGTTGTGAAACAAAATAAAGAGGACTGCAAAGAAAAGCGTGAAGTGGAGACGTGGTGTTGAAACTCTGGATTCCACTAAGAACCTAAATGAATAAAAATCATAACAGAATATGAAGGAATGAAAATGTAGATGAATAGAATTCATGTCTCACTTTGACCACTCACATCCCTAAGGGAAGATACCATGACGTCGACAAATCTAAAGCTTGACAAAGGAGGTAGCAATTATCAGGACCGACACACCTAATGTTATCTATCTGTATAAATACACCACTGACAATCTCTAGCTTTGAAAACGATGACATATGATGTAAGGGAAATATCGGAAACCAAACATTTGAGTAGCGTCTAATTTGTCGAACACACCGGCATGTTGTTCTTAAAGCGAACGCATTCATGAAAACACTAATAATAACAGGTTGAAATATCTATCTCCTGTTTACACATAGTCCATCATGGCGTCATTCGTGTTGAATTCATCATCGACATTGATTCCCTTATTCATCCACAGCGATTTGCCTATTCCACTAACACACTGATGAATAGGTTAACATTTTAAGTGAGGACGGAGTTCTCATTGATAAATCTTAAATTTTACTTTGAAATTTATCTGGACAATAGAAGTTCACAGGGAAGCAAAAGGTGTCTCACCTTGGTACATATTGTCCGCGATCATTCATTGGCGGCTTGCCTGTTTTCGGATCTCTCGGTGTTCTGGGATTACCACTCTCATCACGCATTAAAGCATAGCTAGTTCGAACAAATCCCTACAGATTAATTTGGAAAATGAAGACAGATGTTAAGTTGTTAGTATGATAATGGAACCACTAATCGCTATCTATGTTGAGGCAGAAATGGATGGTGGAATAAGATTTTCTTACAAATGGGAAAACGATATGATAATATTACTTTCTGATGATGTTTGGAGCATATTTCATTCCTGATAGACACGTGAAGAAATCTAATTTTCCAATGTTATTTGTATATATATCTACTAATTTTCGTTCTTTGATTTTATCCCATCATAAAAGTATGATTACTAATTATTGTCTGACGAGATATACATATGTCAAGTTCCCGTTGTGTTAATATAAAACCATCTAATGCTCACCGAATGTAGTTAATGAGCTCACGACTATGCGGCAGTGTGGAGGATATTGCAGTTCGACATAAGATGTTACTCAGGAATCTGTGTCTAGTGCTTACCAGCAAACTATCATTTCATTCCTTCACCCTCCCAGTGGAATATAGGGCTTCAAGATAAAGCTTCGATGTTTCAGTGGCAGTGGTGTTTATTTTTACGGAGTTGGGTCGCTATCATAACGATCAACCTTCCCTCTTTACCTGTCTGATTACTGACTTAGCCAGTTAAAGGAGTGCGCCGGCCGGGAGTCAAACTCCGAAGCACATGTTTGGTTAGTGAGCATTCTACCGCTGTGCCATCAACACAGGATTTAACGAGAACAAACATATTTTTAAGATTTCTGCATAATGAATCAATAA
This sequence comes from Trichobilharzia szidati, assembly GCA_944472155.2. NCBI lineage: Eukaryota > Metazoa > Platyhelminthes > Trematoda > Strigeidida > Schistosomatidae > Trichobilharzia > Trichobilharzia szidati. The sequence continues at coordinate 110,562,446 of OX235274.1, read as the reverse complement.
ATTATTCCCTGGACGCAATCAACCGACACTGACACGAATGTATTTCAATCCACTACAGCATAAACCGTTTGAGCAATTGATTTGCTTGATGTTCTACATGCTAAATCAACTAATAACTTCACTCTACTGCATTATGATCAGTCAAGAATTGTTTTTTGAGCCATTTACACTTGCATTTTCACTAATTCATTGGATTTATTTCGCATATAGACTATTCGGACAAATACTCTAATGTCTTCACCACTATGTTTACTCAAAAATAGATAGTAAAGGAGTCGCCTATATGGCGTCCAATATCAACTGATGAGAGTACATGCTCTCAGTCAGAAATGTCGATGTGGGATTGTGAGCATATTCATGCTGTATGAAATCATTCGTGTTGTAGAAGAATAACACTCTGAAGTCACTAGAATACTTCTTGACTTCCCAGAGACTGTAGTGATACATTCTTGGTTTGAAGCCAAATGAGAACACTAGAGATTTTCTTTAACTCATATACATCCAGCTGACAAGTATCAAGTAGGAGAGAACAAGTCGCCGGGCTTTCATTGTGAACCACATGAATGAAACGTCAAACAGAAATTAAACTCAGTCGATATTAAGCTTATCTTCTCTGTTCTCTCTAGATTTATGTGAAACGTGATTTCTGCCAACTGATTAGGAGATTTCGGTCACTTACCAAAGCATGCGCTAACTCATGAATAGCTGTACCGACCAACATCGTCTTTCCTGGTTCATCTACTTCCATTTTCTGTGGGCAGAAGTTGATTGCTCCCATAATTGGTCTGAAGCAATACGAAAAGAAGGGGACATTAACAACAAGCAAAGTCGACTTAATCAAAAACCTCTGTTCTCTACTTTTCTAAACATTTTCTCTCTGTCTATATATATTTTTACATATACACACCATGCAGCTTTGTAATAAATTAGTTGAATGCGATAATCGAACTCCTGGTCAACTCTTGGCTATTCTGACTCAACAAACTCCCCCATCAAAGCAATATACAGAGTGAAGGACAACCTGTTGTAAACAATAAGCTCTCGTCTTCTCTGCAACGCTGAAGCTCTAGTCATGCAGAAAGAGGACCTGGAGCTCTACATTGAAGGAATATTTCCATCCAACTCTACAAACATGGTGACAATCTGCTTCACTGTGTTGTAAAATATCTCAGTTTTGTAGACGTAAATTCTCGACAGGTTCGAAGTCTAGGTGAGTGATTTCAAGCCTACTGCTTACAAACAAGTTAGTAAGGTAACCAAAGAATAATTTGTTATTAGTCAACGCAAAACTTTAATATATTACTACAATGGGCTTTGAAGATGTAGGTTTATATTTTCCCTGCTTTGATTCTGCTTCTGGGGAAGGGGACTGCGAGATTCAACCAAACAGTATCATCTCTCTGTTTCATTGGTTTCGAGTTTCTCATAAATATCAATTCATATACATACAGATACACAAACATAAACATTCTAACCTGTCAGTTGTTGGATGCATTTCACATGGACCAGCAAACGCCAGTGTTGATCCACTAAGACAACCGCCTTTATTTTCACTCTCGACAAATATCACATATTCATTCGGTGCAAATCCTGGGCCGTCTTGATACACATCTTTGAAATTTCTACCATCCGATGACTGAGAACATCCCTTGTTGTATGACAGAAAGAAAGAAAGAGAATAAATCAATAAATAAACAAAGTGAATAACTAATAATCAGTGTGAGAGATGATCATATTCAGCGTGAAAGTAGTCTTTGAAATAATAGAGAAGGTTTATAGCTCAAGGGAGTGTTTTCAATGTGTCTGTGCTCTCTGAATCAGTTCAGATAACTGCGTGACCACATCATTATTACTATCGAATTCCTTAAATGGTCGATATACGCGAAAATAAATGACACTTATCAGAATTACTTTGCAAAGACCTTCAAATTAGCACAACTACATACATGTATGTGTATATATGTATATACTATTTCTTCATAGATATTTGGTTAGACAACATTTGCCCTACTATCATCAGGCATGATTATCTTATAGATTTATCATCCAATCAGACTCAGAGTAACACTTTAAACTTGGGTCAAATTAAACGACGTCCATTCACTCACTCACTGAATTCATTTTGAAAGTAGTTTTTGGCATAGTTAACCATCTTTTAAATAAAAATGGTACATGCATGTGCACACATGAAATGTTATCTGATGAAGTTGTTGCGAGTGAGTGACGGCTTCTCAGTAATACGAAAAAATTTGACAATGAATACGTGAATGGTTCAATGACAGAATCCTCGCCAGTCACGCACCTGACCTGGGTAGGACTCCCAGTCTATGCACTCCTTCTCACCTGACCAGTAAGTTAGAAAGATTGGTCGTGAGACTGGAAGCGTCATCCTGTGGGAAACACCACCACAATCACTGAAACTTTAAAGCTTGAACTTGAAAAGCGATGTCCAATTCGGAACTGGGAAAAGTGAGACAATCTTACTATAAAACAGAATTATCTGGTTGTGAGAAGATCTAGAAGTAACTTGCTTCAGTAATTCATTTTAATCACTCTTCTATAAGCCAATTCACTCCCGTCCTGTTTGTTTTACTGTTTCAGCAATGAGGTAGAATTATAATTTACATTGTGGGTTTTTGTTAGGATTTCCATTACTTTTACTGCAGATTTACTCACGAACGAATATCAGATGTTAGTGACATTATTCCAAAGCGGTTCATTAACAAAAATACTTACAGAAACACATTTTGCCTACAGAAACCTCCAGTTCGCTAATATCTACTGGATGGACATCTGAAAGCTGTGCCCAGAAGTGATGATCACTGGTTGACGACGTCACTATATCATGAATTGACAGATTCAGAATTCACAGCTCAGTGAATTTCAGGCCAATTAACTGAATGATGACCTGGCTCAGTATCGTAAACTGAAAGTCCTGCGTTGAATTTCTGTTTAAGTCATGGGTGTGCATCATCTCTAAAGAAATCCAAACTAGAACGAAACAGCTGTTCACCACTGTCTAGTTTTCAATAATTTCTAACTGATGTTGATTTGTGATGAAATCTACACAGAAATATAAATTTCAAACCACCCAATGTCTTTTACAAGCTTACCATTCTAATTTATGATTCTGAAGGTGGGTGATGTATTTATTTTAGTGATGAAACAGTGTAATTTTGACTAAAGTGGTGAGTGACCAGTATTACGCATTTTAGAAGCAGATTACTTGTGAAGGGCAGAAGAGTAGAGGATATTCTCTTTAGTTTTGAGGAGGTTCAGGTGTAATATCCACCAAGCGTTTGATAAAAGCAGCCAAACTGTCTGACTATTATTCACATCAAATAAATATGCAACCTCGATACAGGCATTTTGTAGGTGTATTCATGAATGCAGATGCTTTATCTAAGAAACAGGAATGCATTTCACCTCAGTCATGACAGTGATTCGAATATACGCCCAAAATGCATGATGCAGTAGATGCTGTATACTCAAAGTGAAGATTTGGAAGTCTCTTGTAAAAGAAATATGCATGCTGAGCAATTTCAGCATGCAGACTGCATAAGACACATTTCATTGTCTTCCTTAAACCATTTCAGAATAATTCTGTTCTAAATCTAGTTCATAAATCACAATATCTGTGTACTTGAATGATTTATCAACGCGTCGAATACTGTCAGGCAGTTTCGTCTGAGAACCCTGCAATTACAGTTCATATGCATAATCGGGAATCATAGTGGAAATAGATTTCAGTGGGATTGATTGAATAACGCCTTAGGATGTGTTCCCTCATTATTTATTATGAATTATTTACCACTCTTTCATCCTACATCAAAATGAGTTAAACACAGAACTTACTGAGGCGAACTGATCTGGTATAGGATGTTCGTAGCATTTCGCTTGAGGTTTACACTTGTCTTTGCAAAACTTTCTGCCTGAAACTGGTTCCGTGTAGATATACGGTTCGACACATCCTCTATAGAAAAAGAATTCAAATACATACATACATTAATGCTTTGAGGAATAAAGTTTACATTGAATGAAAACCAGTTTAACTGTTCTTATGATAATTTAGAAGAAAAATATACAGTGTTTGAAGCCAGTGAGGATTGTTTCTTCAGGCGCGTGTGGTGTGTTTTTGCATACTTTCAGGATACTTGCCCGCATTCATCAGATTCCCAAGAGGATATAACTTTGGTCTCAAGTCCCACAAACAAATAACTTTTAGTTCTTAACACTTGTAGTAATGCTAAGGAACCTGCTCAAGTCGCCATGTATTAAGATTAAGCTGACCAGTGTGGTCAGCTATATCATTGCAAAACCACAAAAGTGAATGCATAATTTCAAATAACACGACTTGCACAAAAAGCGTTTCTCACGACCCAATGGCTTGGTGGAATGAACTGTGGGGTTTGAAGTGAATTGTACATGGTTCGAGTCTCAGAGCGAACATTGTCACCCACTGGGGAGCAGGTAACAAATCATAACAACCTCCGTACAGCATCTCCCTGAATTAAGAAGCAGACAACTAAAATAGTCATTCGCTGACCATCCTACCACTAGGCGAATTCTCAGAAGTGAGAATTCATGGGCAATCGGCAGAATGGCATACCAGTTCGCCTTACAACCTGAAGCTCGTCATCTGGATACCTCGCGGATACTTGGGTGAGTGCTGTTGGCGAGTCCCAGAAACAAAGAGAGAGCAGCTGCTCACTACTCTCCGGTTTTCAATGCTTCTCTAACTAAACACTCTTTATGAGCAATATTATATTCTGTATTGTCTGCCATAAATCACAATCGAAACTGGGGAACTGGAGAACTGAATTTGAGTTAAAATATCCATTCAGTTCAGAATACATGGTTATTGCCTACCTACCGTTGAACTAGGAGTTTTCTGTTTGGTGGTTTCCGTACACTCAGTGCTCTCGACCAGAAATTAAGCGCCTTCTCCACCACTTCAGTCTACAAGATAAAACAGACAGATGATCATATCAATGAGAGCGTTTTGTTAAGTTTCATCGTTATAATTGTTTATCGCATTTTCATCAACTGAAAAGAATGCAGGTTGCACGCGTAGGCGTCCTGTGAGAAGCTTCATACATACACGTATTCCTTTTTATGAATCTGAATCAGGAGAATAATTATGATGAGAGCTTCGAATTCAGTTTCACCCTAACGATCTCTCGCATCAGGAGATATCAGTGATCATCAATTGTGAAATTGCCAAGTTCGGAGGAAAAGATAAAGATGCTTTGTAAATTGAGGGAGAGTGGATCGCTAACGTGTCCATGGTTCACTGGTAGAATGCTCGTCAACCAGGTGCGTGGCTCAGGGTTTATTCCTGGACCAATGGAATCCTGAATCTCATTTCAATGGCGGCGTGAGACTGGCAACCTCTCCCGTGAGAAAGAATAACACCAGTGCTACTGAAAATCCAAAGCTGCAAGCCTGAAAACCAATACATTATACAAAACAATAAAATGAATAGTCAACCGTAAAAAGTTGTCAAGTGCATCCATGGCAGTAGAATGGCGAGAACCGAGTTCTCAATAAATACACACATGTGCCATTGTAAAATCAGCTCCACACACGAAGATGTCCTAAGAAAATGAGGACGATTAAGAGCATCTTGTAGGCAGAACGAATGAATTCTACTCAGCTTAGGCAAACATCTCATCGATAAATACTGCTTCATTTTGCAAATGTTCACAACAAAATTCTCCGACACTGTATGACTGATCAAAGGTACAATGCCAGTTCAAGAAATCAGTTTTAAAGGAGAATAGAAGCATCAGAAAAATGGGGGATTGCAAAAGAAACAAACAATTTTACAGATCTCAAATAATCAGAGTTACCTTGAATCGACCAAATAGTGGATGTCTCTGCATACTTTGAGTGTATAGGATGATAAATTTCAGTGCATTGCCACCACTTTGACGTTTGTCGACTGTTTTGCCTAAAACGCCATAGTTCTGAAGAGAATGTGAGTTGCTCTTCAACAAAGAACTCCGCTCTTACCATAGTTATATTCGGCATAATCTCACAGACATATTCACATTGCACGACTACAGCCAGAGCAGCGATGATGCATAGCGACAAGAGAATGTTCTTTGGACTCTGTGACATCTTGGTAATGGGTAATGGTAATTGGAATACAATACTCAAGTATTGCTGCTTGCTTAACTATCATTTCGTCTACTCCTTTATATACTAAAATTGTTGCGGCCTCAATCTATAAACATGCAATTCATTTCATGAATAGAATAGAAATTATGTCAAAACAATACGTTTCTCGCAGTTAGTTAGTTGAGTGACCTGGCTTGAAACTGTTAAATAAGAAAATGGCACCATTTGGAGTAGAGCATTTTCGCCTGTAAATCAAATATACCTGCTGTTATCTGATAGAAAATCTTGTGGACCTTCTCCAACTGTGCTGTTCAAAATTTGTCACAGCAGATTCAACACATCCACCTCCTACCTTCATCTGAACCTTTCAACTTTATCAATATGGGTGTATGATTATTTCACCACTGCTAATCACTTCAAGATTTGTACTTTATCATCAATGGCGCTGTTTTCACTTTTGTTTTTGGTTTATCGTCCTCGGACGTTTTTTCTTCTATGATTCAAATTGTTTGGAAGTGCTGGCAGCTGGTACAAATAGCGACGACACGAAGCCTAAAATGGGGGCTCGAAAACTCTTGGTGCCTTTATTTTATGAATTTTCCCCTGGTTTCACCTGACGGGACATAAGACAAAGTTTGAGAATAAAGCGGATGTTCCGTAATAAACAAGATACCTTTGGCCAACTGCTTGCAGGTATTACAATGCCTATTGACAATACTGTTTTCAACAGTGTGTCGATCGATCAGGAAACATCAGAAGAAAGACATAATCCAAGATATTTAAAATTTGACATAGTCTCAACTTTAGAGACCTGTGTGATACAAGAATCATGAGAACGAAACAGTCTTTTTAATCCTCGTTTATTTCTGAAAGTGCAACTAACATTCTGACATTTGCAAGGAATTAGTCTTGAACCATTCAACAAAGACCACTGGCTAATTTCTGTGATAAGGTGAAATTTGAACAGAATGACTGAGAGTTATCTGGTATGGAAACAGTTAGATTATCATTATGCAAAGCAGAATTTGCTTGAGGCGTTAATGGAAGCAACATCCATCTGTAGACATTTATATTATTATTATTGTTCCCTTGGGTTCCTAGTGGAACATAGGGATTCAACTGCACGTTTCCACTTGCTTCTGTCTTCTCCTGTACTTTTCACTTGCATCCATGTTACTCCATACTGTTTCAGCTACTCTTCACATGATCTCCTCCATGTCATCCTTGGACGTCTCACTCGCCGCTTCCCCTTCGGGTTCCACTCGAGCAATGGCCTGACGCGCGATGTCACCCAGCGGCCTCCTCAGCGAGTGTCCAATCCATCTCCACTTTCTCCTGCATATTTGTTGAGAGATTGGTTCTTGTTTTGTTTGTTCACATAGCTTCTTGTTTGTAAATCTTTCCGGCCATCTGATCTTCAGTATAGAGTGAAGACAGTTGTTGATTAAGGTCTGTAACTGGCTATTGGAAATATTCTTGGTGACCAACCAAGTTTCTGATCCGTATAGAAGAACTGACTGACTTGACGTTTGTATTGAAAATCCGAATTTTGTTGTTGATGCTGAGTGACGAAGATTTCCAGATTGGATTCGGGTTGATGAATGTGTTTCTCGCCTTCCCGATTCTCTATTTGACATCTTCGTCCGTTTCTCCTGTAGTTGAGACAATGCTCCCTAGATAAGTGAATGAAGTAACCTCTTTCAAATCCCTCCCGTTGATGGTGATTGCCGCTGGATGTTGCTGCTGTTGTTGTTGTTGTTTGTTGGTTATTTTCATAACCTCCGTCTTGTCTATGTTCACCTGGAGTCCTGTCTTTGCTGCTTCTTCGACCAGTTTGTCGGTTTTCACTTGTAAGTCTTCGATCTTGTGTGACATCAAACATAAATCATCCACGCGCGAAATCCAGGTCTTCTAAGTTCTTCACATCAGTCCAGGATATCCCTGTCTTCTCGTTTCCCACTGTCTGACTCATAATCCAGTCCACCACAGTTAGGAATATCATTGGTGATAATAAGCACCCTTGTCTGACTCCTGTGTTTACTCGAAACGCCTCGCTGAGTTTTCCGTTGTGGATCACTTGACATGTGCCGTTGTCGTACAGTTGTTGAATAAGGTTGATGAATATTTCGAGTACGCCGTAGTACTTGAGTAGTTTCCAAATTACTTCGCGGTCAACGCTGTTGAAGGCTTTCTCAAAGTCTATGAAGTTGAGGTAGAGGTTTGATTGCCATTCAATACTTTGTTTGATGATGATGCGTAGAGTTGCAATTTGGTCAGAACATGATTTGCCTTTCCTGAATCCAGCTTGTTCTGGTCGGAGTTCTGTATCCAGTGCGTCCTTTATTCTCTCCAGGATGATGCAACTCAGAATTTCACTTGGCGTCGACAGGAGCATGATTCCTCGCCAGTTCTTGCAGAGTTCTAAGTCGCCGTTCTTTGACAGTTTCACAAGATAGCCTTTCCTCCAGTCAGTAGGCACCTTTCCCTCCTTCCAGATCTTTTGCAATAATGGAGTCAGCATATCTGCTGTCGTCTCTTGGTCCGCTATCAGTGCTTCAGGGGGGTATTCCATCTGGTCCAGCTGCTTTTCCAGCTTTCAGAAGCTTGATTGCATTCAAGACTTCAGCTTTCGTTGGAGGATTGGTGTCAACTTGCAGTTGTGTACGTGCTGTTGTTGGTATTTCTGGACGGGTTGTAGGTGGTGATCGGTTCAAGAGTCCTTTGAAGTGGTCCTCTCATTGTTTAATCTGTCTTTCTTCTTTGGTAATTGGGTTCCCTTGGCTGTCTTTTATAGGTTTCAATTGTGTTGATCTCTTCCCGGATAGAGACTTGGTTATTTGGTATAGTGTCCTCAGGTCCCTTTCGCCTGCCGCCTTCTCAGCTTCAGTGGCCAGGTTGTCGTGGAATTGTCTTTTGTCCTTCCTGGCACTCTTCTTCACTTCTTTGTCCAGTGCTGTCTAAGTTGAGCTCAGCGTCTCTTTCTCTTGTCCATCTTTGCATTGAATCATTTTCTCTTTCACCATTCTCCTCTCCTCTATTAGCTTCCAAGCGTCCGTTGAGAGCCATTCATTGTCTTGTTTCTTCTTTCTTCCTAAAATTGTTGAACACATTTCGTTGAAAATCACCTTCAGAGAGTTCCAATGGTCTTCCACGGATGATTCCTCAGTGATGTCACGTAGTGTTTCCTGCTTTGCTCTGACAGTTGCAGTGAAAATGTCCTTTGTGGTTGTGTCCTTCAGTTTTTGAGTGTTGAACTTGCATTGTGGCCTATCCCCAGGTATCCTCGAGGCTTTCAGCTTCACCTTGAAAGTCCCTTGTACTAGATAGTGGTCTGAACCCACATCTGCTCCTCTCCTCAACCTTGTGTCCAGTAGGCCACCTCTCCACTTCCTTGAGATTGAAATGAAGTCTATCTAGATTTTGGTGTGTCCATTTGGTGAAATCCATGTTGCCTTGTGTATATCCCTGTGTTTGAACACAGTGCCACCAATCACCAAATCATTGAAGGCGCAGAAGTCTGAGAAGGGTCCACCATTTTCGTTCATTTCACCGAGGGCCTCTCGACCCATGGTGAGTTCTCTTCCTGTATTGTCTCCTCCCAGCTTCGCATTCATATCACCTATCAGGATTTTGATATCGCCATTTAGGAGAATGTCCATTACTGGCTGTATTTGTCTGTAGACATAAGAAAATCAATCAATCACAATTGATATGATTATGAACAATAAATTTTGTTCGAAACGTCATCCAGTAAATAATACTGTTTCACTGTGTGATATAACTAATAAACAAACTAATATGGAATTTCATACATTTGGTTCCCTTGATAAATTTCGATAGAGAAAGAAAGACCAGATTTGCAGTATAAAATGATATCATTCTATTTCACAGGTTCTCATCAGCTGCAAACTACCTGAAATTACAATGGTTATAAATAATAACATTTCATACTTCATTGTTTGAAAGGTAATACAGAAAGCATTATAAGATAAACGCATCCGGAATATAAGGAATAAAATTTTGTAGTTTAAGTTACTATCAATTTATATACTATCAAACTATGGAAAAAAGAAAGAAAAAAGGGGGGTGAGAGAAGACAGAAAACAGAAAAATCTAATAAACAGTGTCAACATGGCAACTCAACAAGGTCAAAGTTCATCAATTTGAAAACTTGCTTAGTGAGTTGAACTCACTAGTGTCTATGAGTAATCAGTGTAATGAAAGTGATATGGTTATCAAGGGAGTGAGAGATTGACTACACTCTCTTTCTGTGTGCATAAGTTTGGTCTGAGACGTTTGATTGCAATTGCTTCAGCAAATCGTAGTAGATTCGCTGTCCTTTTTATGTTTAATATTTTGAAGGATTTGGAAATCTCAACAAAATGGCCTGTATCCACAAGGTGTCTGGTAATTGCACTTTGTAAATATTTGCTTCCTTTTAAGCATAAGTTTCTCGGAATATGCTCTGAAAACCGGATAGAAGCCCTTCTTTCTGTCCTTCCGATGTACTTGCTGCCGCAGGTGCACGTAAATTTATAAATGCAGTTGGAGGTGACATCAGCAGGGTATTTATCCAGTTTCGATTGGCTTATACAGCATGTAGTACTGTATAGTGTCACTAGATTGGCTGCAGGGAAGCATCTCTTGATTGCTCCTTTCATCCTTTTTTCAATCTTTCGCGATACTGTTTCTCCTTTTTATGGGAGCCAAATGAATACTTTCTTCTTTTCAACTGTTGGATGCTTCTCTTTCTCATCTCTTTCTTTGCTGTACTTTTGGATAAATCCTTTTGGATACCCGTTCTCCTTAAGGCACTTTTCAACGAAGCTTAATTCTTCTTCTATCTTGTTGGGCGAACATAACTTCCTAGCCCTGTCGTACAGTGTCCTCACTAATCCCCGCTTATAGCTCATAGGGCAGAAGCTGTTGTAGTGAAGGTATTGCCCGGTCCAAGTTTCTTTTCTGTAGATGGACTTTTCGACCGTTCCATCGTCTCTTCTTTTTACATTTAGATCTAGGAAATTGAACTCATCGTTGTGTTCGTATTCCATGGTGAATTTAATGTTTGGGTGGACCTCATTTAGGCGGTCAAATAATACGGATGCCTGACTCATGTCGTTACAAACAACAAAAGTATCATCAACGTATCGACGGTAGTATGTTGTTTCATTGATAGCGTCACTCAGTCGCGTCTGTTCCAGATAGCCCATGAAGATATCTGCTAGAATGGGTCCTAGAGGTGAACCCATGGCGACCCCATCGATTTGTCGGTAGAATTGGTTATTGAATCTAAATTGAATGTCTTTTGTGCAAAGAATTAGTAGTCGTCTCATCTCTGACTCCGGTAATGGCAATAGATCCGTTTGTTTACAAATGATATCTATTGTTTCCATCACTGGTACATTTGTAAATAAGGCAGTCACGTCGTATGATACCATTAGTTTATTGGATATGTCAACGTGATCGACTTCTTTAGAAAATTGGAAGGTGTCATCCAAGCTATGATTTGAAAATTTTTATCGAATTGGCTTCAATGAATCAGCTAGCCATCGAGCTAGTTTGTGGCACGGTGAGTTTATCATTGATAGTATTGGTCTTAAGGGCATATTGGCCTTATGGATTTTTGGTAGACCGTACATATAAACTGATGGTAACTTAAGCTACAAAAATTTTTAATCCTTATATTCCGGATGCGTTTATCTTATAATGCTTTCTGTATTACCTTTCAAACAATGAAGTATGAAATGTTATTAATTATAACCATTGTAATTTCAGGTAGTTTGCAGCTGATGAGAACCTGTGAAATAGAATGATATCATTTTATACTGCAAATCTGGTCTTTCTTTCTCTATCGTAATATGGAATTACTTACTACCACAGTGCCCAAGTTTTACACACATATTAATAAGAAAATCAATTTTTCGAGACACATTTACTCTGAAGAGAATTTGTAACCTAGTAAGGTAGTACACAGTGTTGAAGAAGAAACAAAAAGTAACAAACTCCACATTTAATTTATTTCAAATACCAAAACGCCTCAATTGAAATGAAATGGTATATTTGCTTCAAATAAAATTTAGCTTAATAATTCCCATAGACAGAATTAATATGTTTATTCTTATATTCCTAATTGTGCTAAAAGCGGTAGCCAGGAAGAGTAGTATGCCTTTCAGCTAATTCGTTAATGTTGTTGTGGAGAGACACTTGGACGTATTTATGAAATCTAAGGCGAAAATCATTTGCAATACGGTACTATACTCTGAGAAGTCCACACTGCATCAAAAGTACTCCATCACTAATATAACAAACAATTCAGGGATTATCCAAAACCAGAAGTGATTGAATAGTCATCCTGTCTTACTATCCTCACTTCCGAGTAGCTATCACACCGAATCAACACTCACTTCAAATCTTTGATGTTCAAATGTGAAAACGTCCCGTCTTGAATTACTTATTGTATCGTGCTGAGCATCAGAATGTAACATGCAAATGTAGGAAGCGAAGAACTCGAAATGATGTGCATGGGAGTCAGCTTTATTTGACATCTATAAAACTACATACTACTGGTCGGCTGAGGTGGATAATTGTATACCATTCATGTCAACCAGTCATGCTTGCTAGTCAGTTCGAAGGCATTTTCACTCTCTTGGTACCGAGCTCAATAGTGGTGTACCTAGTGTGACTCAAATGAGAGAGTCGAATCAGTCGAAACCACCAGATTCCTGGCTAGCTAGTTGGGTGAACTCAACCACCTGTTATTAGTTAGAAATTCACAATAGTTCAGAGCATCCCGCCGGCTGAGTGTTTGCTCGAGTGACTAGATGAATAATATTCAGTTGGGTATACGAGTTAGAGAAAATGACAGTGATAACCAACCTGTGCTCTTCGTATTTACATTTGAGACCAAATCTTCTACGCAACGCTGGTGGTTCATTGATGGAATCTTCCATAACAACTCACTGAGGCCAGGATCGATACTCGACCAACACACTCCTCAACAATAGTAGCGTTACTGCAACTTCAAGTGTCGAATCTGAAGTCATACATTCCCTCCGGAACGCAAAGAGACAACTGAGAACTTCCAAAAATTATTGGCCACTTAAAAGTGTTACTTTCCATGCACATACACCACCGTGACCATTCTATCACGGTATATCATGCAGATTTCTGTGTACAAAACCAGAGTTCACAAAGTTCGTGATTCACCATCTTGTTTTTGAGGCGTTCTCATGAAACAGACTTCGTGAAGGTGAAATTCACCGTGAAATTGTCTCCATTATTTGTACCAGCTGCCAGTACTTCCAAACAATTTGAATCATAGAAGAAAAAAAATCCGAGGACGATAAACCAAAAACAAAAGTGAAAACAGCGCCATTGATGATAAAGTACAAATCTTGAAGTGATTAGCAGTGGTGAAATAATCATACACCCATATTGATAAAGTTGAAAGGTTCAGGTGAAGGTAGGAGGTGGTGTGTTGAATCTGCTGTGACAAATTTTGAACAGCACAGTTGGAGAAGGTCCACAAGATTTTCTATCAGATAACAGCAGGTATATTTGATTTACAGGCGAAAATGCTCTACTCCAAATGGTGCCATTTTCTTATTTAACAGTTTCAAGCCAGGTCACTCAACTAACTAACTGCGAGAAACGTATTGTTTTGACATAATTTCTATTCCATTCATGAAATCAGTTGAATGTTTATAGATTGAGGCTGCAACAATTTTAGTATATAAAGGAGTAGACGAAATGATAGTTAAGCAAGCAGCAATACTTGAGTATTGTATTCCAATTACCATTACCCATTACCAAGATGTCACAGAGTCCAAAGAATATTCTCTTGTCGCTATGCATCATCGCTGCTCTGGCTGTAGTCGTGCAGTGTGAATATGTCTGTGAGATTATGCCGAATATAACTATGGTAAGAGCGGAGTTCTTTGTTGAAGAGCAACTCACATTCTCTTCAGAACTATGGCGTTTTAGGCAAAACAGTCGACAAACGTCAAAGTGGTGGCAATGCACTGAAATTTATCATCCTATACACTCAAAGTATGCAGAGACATCCACTATTTGGTCGATTCAAGGTAACTGTGATTATTTAAGATCTGTAAAATTGTTTGTTTCTTTTGCAATCCCCCATTTTTCTGATGCTTCTATTCTCCTTTAAAACTGATTTCTTGAACTGGCATTGTACCTTTGATCAGTCATACAGTGTCGGAGAATTTTGTTGTGAACATTTGCAAAATGAAGCAGTATTTATCGATGAGATGTTTGCCTAAGCTGAGTAGAATTCATTCGTTCTGCCTACAAGATGCTCTTAATCGTCCTCATTTTCTTAGGACATCTTCGTGTGTGGAGCTGATTTTACAATGGCACATGTGTGTATTTATTGAGAACTCGGTTCTCGCCATTCTACTGCCATGGATGCACTTGACAACTTTTTACGGTTGACTATTCATTTTATTGTTTTGTATAATGTATTGGTTTTCAGGCTTGCAGCTTTGGATTTTCAGTAGCACTGGTGTTATTCTTTCTCACGGGAGAGGTTGCCAGTCTCACGCCGCCATTGAAATGAGATTCAGGATTCCATTGGTCCAGGAATAAACCCTGAGCCACGCACCTGGTTGACGAGCATTCTACCAGTGAACCATGGACACGTTAGCGATCCACTCTCCCTCAATTTACAAAGCATCTTTATCTTTTCCTCCGAACTTGGCAATTTCACAATTGATGATCACTGATATCTCCTGATGCGAGAGATCGTTAGGGTGAAACTGAATTCGAAGCTCTCATCATAATTATTCTCCTGATTCAGATTCATAAAAAGGAATACGTGTATGTATGAAGCTTCTCACAGGACGCCTACGCGTGCAACCTGCATTCTTTTCAGTTGATGAAAATGCGATAAACAATTATAACGATGAAACTTAACAAAACGCTCTCATTGATATGATCATCTGTCTGTTTTATCTTGTAGACTGAAGTGGTGGAGAAGGCGCTTAATTTCTGGTCGAGAGCACTGAGTGTACGGAAACCACCAAACAGAAAACTCCTAGTTCAACGGTAGGTAGGCAATAACCATGTATTCTGAACTGAATGGATATTTTAACTCAAATTCAGTTCTCCAGTTCCCCAGTTTCGATTGTGATTTATGGCAGACAATACAGAATATAATATTGCTCATAAAGAGTGTTTAGTTAGAGAAGCATTGAAAACCGGAGAGTAGTGAGCAGCTGCTCTCTCTTTGTTTCTGGGACTCCCCAACAGCACTCACCCAAGTATCCGCGAGGTATCCAGATGACGAGCTTCAGGTTGTGAGGCGAACTGGTATGCCATTCTGCCGATTGCCCATGAATTCTCACTTCTGAGAATTCGCCTAGTGGTAGGATGGTCAGCGAATGTCTATTTTAGTTGTCTGCTTCTTAATTCAGGGAAATGCTGTAGGGAGGTTGTTATGATTTGTTACCTGCTCCCCAGTGGGTGACAATGTTCGCTCTGAGACTCGAACCAAGTGCAAGTCACTTCAAACGCCATAGATCTATCCACCAAGCCATTGGGTCGTGAGAAACGCTTTTGTGCAACTGGTGTCAATTATAATTATGCATTCACTTTTGTGACTTTGCGATGATATAGCTGACCACACTGGTCAGCTTAATCTTAATACATGGCGACTTGAGCAGGTTCCTTAGCATTACTACAAGTGTTAAGAACTAAAAGTTATTTGTTTGTGGGACTTGAGACCAAAGTTATATCCTCTTGGGAATCTGATGAATGCGGGCAAGTATCCTGAAAGTATGCAAAAACACACCACACGCGCCTGAAGAAACAATCCTCACTGGCTTCAAACACTGTATATTTTTCTTCTAAATTATCCTAAGAACAGTTAAACTGGTTTTCATTCAAAGTAAACTTTGTTCCTCTATGCATAAATATATGTATGTATTTGAATTCTTTTTGTATAGAGGATGTGTCGAACCGTATATCTACACGGAACCAGTTTCAGGCAGAAAGTTTTGCAAAGACAAGTGTAAACCTCAAGCGAAATGCTACGAACATCCCATACCAGATCAGTTCGCCTCAGTAAGTTTTATTTTTAGCTCATTTTGATGTAGGATGAAAGAGTGGTAAATAATTCATAATAAATAATGAGGGAATACATCCTAAGGCGTTATTCAATCAATCCCACTGAAATCTATTTCCACTATGATTCCCGATTATGCATATGAACTGTAATTGCAGGGTTCTCAGACGAAACTGCCTGACAGTATTCGACGCGTTGATAAATCATTCAAGTACACAGATATTGTGATTTATGAACTAGATTTAGAACAGAATTATTCTGAAATGGTTTAAGGAAGACAATGAAAAATATGTCTTATGCAGTCTGCATGCTGAAATTGCTCAGCATGCATATTTCTTTTACAAGAGACTACCACAGCTTCACTTTGAGTAAGCAGCATCTACTGCATCATGCATTTTGGGCGTATATTCGTATCACTGTCATGATTGAGGTGAAATGCATTCCTGTTTCTTAGATAAAGCATCTGCATTTATGAATACACCTACAAAATACCTGTATCGAGGTTGCATATTTATTTGATGTGAATAATAGTCAGACAGTTTGGCTGCTTTTATCAAACACTCAGTGAACGATTCACCTGAACCTCCTCAAAACTAAAGAGAATATCCTCTTCTCTTCTGTCCTTCACAAGTAATCTGCTATTTAACTGCGTAATACTGGTCACTCACTACTTAAGTCAGAATTACACTAAAATAAATACATCACCTTCAGAATGATAAATGAGAATGGTAAGCTTTTAAAAGACATTGGGTGGTTTGAAATTTATATTTCTGTGTAGATTTCATCACAAATCAACATCAGTTGGAAATTATTGAAAATTAGACAGTGGTGAACAGCTGTTTCCCTCTAGTTTGTATTTATTTTGTGATGTTGCACACCCATGACTTCAACAGGAATTCGACTGAGGAATTTCAGTTTACGAGACTCAGCCCGTTCACCACGCGGTCAATTGGCCTGAAATTCACTGAGCTGTGAATTTTGAATCTGTTAACTCATGATATAGTAATGTCTTCAACCAGTGATCATCACTTCTGGGTACAGCTTCAGGATATCTATTCAGTAGTTATTGGCGAACTGGAGGTTTCTGTAGGGATTTGTATTAATGAACCAGTGCTCTCTCTTTTGAAATAATCTCACTAACATCTGATATTCGTTCGTGAGTAAATCTGCACTAAAATTAATGCAAATCCTAACAAAATCCCAAAGTGTAAATTATAATTCTACCTGATTGCTGAAGCAGTAAAACAACAGGGACGGGAGTGAATTGGCTTATAGAAGAGTGATTAAAATGAATTACTGAAGCAAGTTACTTCTAGATCTTCTCGTAACCAGATAATTCTGTTTTATAGTAAGATCGTCTCACGTTTCCCAATTCCAAATTGGACATCCTTTTTCATGTTCAAGCTTTAAAGTTTCAGTGGTTGTGGTGGTGGTGGTGTTTCTCACAGGATGAGGCTGCTAGTCTCACGACCAATCTTTCTAACTTACTGGTGAGGTGAGAAGGAGTGCATAGACTGGGAGTCCTACCCAGGCCAGGTGCGTGACTGGCGAGCATTCTATCATTGAACCACTCACGTACTCACTGTCACATTCTGTTAGTATTATTAAATAGCCTTCGCCCATTTGTAACAATTTCATCAGATAACATTTCATGTGTGCACATGCATGTACCATTTTTATTTAAAAGATGGTTAACTATGCCAAAAACTACTTTCAAAATGAATTCAGTGAGTGAGTGGACGTCGTTTAATTTGACCCAAGTTTAAAGTGTTACTCTGAGTCTGATTGGATGATAAATCTATAAGATAATCATGCCTGATGATAGTAGGGCAAATGTTGTCTAACCAAATATCTATGAAGAAATAGTATATGCATATATACACATACATGTATGTAGTTGTGCTAATTTGAAGGTCTTTGCAAAGTAATTCTGATAAGTGTCATTTATTTTCGCGTATGTCGAGCATTTAGGAATTCGATAGTAATAATGATGTAGTCACGCAGTTATCTGAACTGATTCAGAGAGCACAGACACATTGAAAACACTCCCTCGAGCTATAAACCTTCTCCATTATTTCAAAGACTACTTTCACGCTGAATATGATCATCTCTCACACTGATTATTAGTTATTCACTTTGTTTATTTATTGATTTATTCTCTTTCTTTCTTTCTGTCATACAACAAGGGATGTTCTCAGTCATCGGATGGTAGAAATTTCAAAGATGTGTATCGAGACGGCCCAGGATTTGCACCGAATGAATATGTGATATTTGTCGAGAGTGAAAATAAAGGCGGTTGTCTTAGTGGATCAACACTGGCGTTTGCTGGTCCATGTGAAATGCATCCAACAACTGACAGGTTAGAATGTTTATGTTTGTGTATCTGTATGTATATGAATTGATATTTATGAGAAACTCGAAACCAATGAAACAGAGAGATGATACTGTTTGGTTGAATCTCGCAGCCCCCTTCCCCAGAAGCAGAATCAAAGCAGGGAAAATATAAACCTACATCTTCAGAAGCCCATTGTAGTAATATATTAAAGTTTTGTGTTGACTGATAACAAATTATAGTTTGGTTACCTTACTAACTTGTTTGTAAGCAGTACGCTTGAAATCACTCACCTAGACTTCGCACATATGAGATATTTTACAACGGATTGAAGCGGATTGTCACCATGTTTGTAGAGTTGGATGGAAATATTCTTTCAATGTAGAGCTCCAGGTCCTCTTTCTGGATGACTAGAGCTTCAGCGTTGCAGAGAAGACGAGAGCTTATTGTTTGTAACAGGTTGTCTTTCACTCTGTATATTGCTTTGATGGGGGAGTTTGTTGAGTCAGAATAGCTGGTGTTGAACAGGAGTTCGATTATCGCATTTTACTAATTTATTACAAGGCTCGATGATATGTATGTATATATATAGAGAGAGGAAATGTTTAGAAAAGTAGAGAACAGAGGTTTTTGATTAAGTCGACTCTGATTGTTGTTAATGTCCCCTCCTCTTCATATTACTTCAGACCAATTATGGGAGCAATCAACTTCTGCCCACAGAAAATGGAAGTAGATGAACCAGGAAAGACGATGTTGGTCGGTACAGCTATTCATGAGTTAGCGCATGCTTTGGTAAGTGAACCAAATCTCCTAATCAGTTGGCAGAAATGACGTTTCATATAAATCTAGAGAGAACAGAGAAGATAAGCTTAATATCGACTGAGTTTAATTTCTGTTTGACGTTTCATTCATGTGGTTCACAATGAAAGGCCGTTGACTTGTTCTGTCCTACTTGATACTTGTCAGCTGGATGTATATGAGTTTTAGAAAACGTCTAGTGTTCTCATTTGGCTTCAAACCAACAATGTATCTCTACAGTCGCTGTGAAGTTAAGAAGTATTCTAGTGACTGTAGAGTGTTATTCTTCTACAACATGAATGATTTCATACGGCATGAATATGCTCACAATCCCACATCGACATTTCTGATTGAGAGCATCTACGAAATAAATCCAATGAATTAGTGAAAATGCAAGTGTAAATGGCTCAAAAAACAATTCTTGACTGATCATAATGCAGTAGAGTGAAGTTATTAGTTGATTTAGCATGTAGAACATCAAGCAAATCAATTGCTGAAACGGTTTATCCTATATTGCATTGAAATACATTGGTGTCAGTGTCGGTTGATTGCGTCCAGGGAATAATTTGTTGATTCTAATTATGCAGAAATCTTTAGATATGTTTGTTCTCGTTAATTCCTGTGTTGGTGGCACAGCGGTAGAATGCTCACTAACCAAACATGTGCTTCGGAGTTTGATTCCCGGCCGGCGCACTCCTTTAACTGGCTAAGTCAGTAATAAGACTGGTAAAGAGGGAAGGTTGGTCGAGAGGCTAGCGACCCAACTCCGTAGAAATAAACACCACTGCCACCGAAACTTCGAAGCTTTATCTTGAAGCCCCATATTCTACTGGTAGAGTAAATGAGTGACATCATAGTTTGCTGGTAAGCACTATACACAGATTCCTGAGTAACATCTTATATCGAACTGCAATATCCTCCACACTGCCGCATAGTCGTGAGCTCATTAACTACATTCGGTGAGCAATAGATGGTTTTATGTCAGCACAACTGGAACATGACATATGTAAATCTCGTCAGACAATAATTAGTAATCATACTTTTATGATGGGATAATATCAAAGAACGAAAATTACCAGTTATATATATATACAAATAACATTGGAAAATTAGATTTCTTCACGTGTCCATCAGGAATGAAATTTGATCCAAACATCATCAGAAAGTGATATTATCATATCCTTTTCCCATTTCTAGGAAAATCTTATTCCATCATCCATTTCTGCCTCAACATAGATAGCGATTAGTGGTTCCATTATCATACTAACAACTTAACATCTGTCTTCATTTTCCAAATTAATCTGTAGGGATTTGTTCGAACTAGCTATGCTTTAATGCGTGATGAGAGTGGTAATCCCAGAACACCGAGAGATCCGAAAACAGGCAAACCGCCAATGAATGATCGCGGACAATATGTACCAAGGTGAGACACCTTTTGCTTCCCTGTGAACTTCTATTGTCCAAATAAATTTCAAAGTAAAATTTCAGGTTTTCTCTAAAAGTTGATGATGAAGAGAAATTGAGAAAGTGAATGTAATACTCCCTTGAAATTGTAATCCGTGGTGGCCGAATATCAGTAAACTGGAGACCAACATGGAGTGATCAGAATTTGTCAGTTTGTATTCAGCATAATAAATCGAAATGATAATGAAAATTGAAACAATGCGGCAATGGAATTAGTCAATCAACACAATCGATTTCTCAATGTGAACTCCGTCCTTACTTAAAATGTTAACCTATTCATCAGTGTGTTAGTGAAATACTGAAATCGCTGTGAATGAATAAGGGAATCAATGTCGATGATGAATTCAACACGAATAACGTCATGATGGACTGTGTGTAAACAGGAGATATTCAAACCTGTTATTAGTGTTTTCAGGAATTCGTTCGCTTTAAGAACAACATGCCGGCATGTTCGACATATAAGACGCTACTCAAATGTTTGGTTTCCAATTTTTCCCCTATATCATAAGTCATTGTTTTCAAAGCTAGAGATTGTTAGTGGTGTATTTATGCAGATATATAACAGTAGGTGTGTCGGTCCTGATAATTGCTACCACCTTTGTCAAGCTTTAGATTTGTCGACGTCATGGTATCTTCCCTTAGGGATGTGAGTGGTCAAAGTGAGACATGAATTCTATTCATCTACATTTTTATTCCTTCTTATTCTGTTATGATTTTTATTCAATTAAGTTCTTAGTGAAATACAGAGTTTCAACAGCACCTCTCCACTTCATGCTTTTCTTTGCAGTCCTCTTTATTTTGTTTCACAACTAACCAATAACTTTCAACTGTTCCTTATACCGCCTCCTCAATATCACCTTCGGATATCCGCGTCATTATTTCCTATTCAGATTTCACTCGAGGACATGGTGTGAGATGTCAGTGTGTGTTTGTCCAGCATAACTTCCTGTTTTCTTTGGTATATCTATTGGGCAACAGGTTCTTGGTTTGTTCATTCCCAGAGTTACCTATCGCTTATATATAGAGCTAATATTACCAAAACACATGAAAACAGAACTGGAGCGTAGAAGCTGTTGTTTAGATTAGTTTTCACGTCTTCAAAAGTATCGTCTATATTGTGAGTTTGAGTAATTCACTCAGATGACCTCGTTGTTATATTCAAGTGTAATTTCATTGGAATTCGATTGGTTTCAAGTTTGATCATTGATGGCAATTAGTTAGAAGAACACTGAATACCAGAGAGTACCGAACTCCCGTTTCTTCTTTCTTCGAGGTTCTTCTGTGATATGCACCCATGATCCCACTGGGGATCGAAGTTATGACTTTTGTAACACAACGCAGTTCCATCCCAGAAGTTGATTAATGAATGAGTCCCCGTTGTAACCTGAATGTTCTGAGGTAGGTCTCCCATATGTTCATGGGTACATTCTGCCGAAGATTGCCGAATTTGAACGACCACTTCTTGTGGAAGAAACAAGACTGAAACTTTTGTAGTTCTAGTTGACGAACATCATCTTTCTCATTGGAGAAAGTTGAAATTTCTGCGTTATGCTTTTATAATTTTATCTTTTAGTGACAGCACTGTTAAACTCATCAATCGTCCATGGATTTCAGCTGTGGGATCGTTCAGCAAACAATTTTTATCCTTTGTCACTCTACAACTATTGGTATGTTTACTTACAAAAATATTGTGACTTTATCTGAAATATCAGGTTAGATAAACCGGAATAACCTATGAAGAATAAGTATTGTAAATTAGCAATATATGTCAGATTCACGGCTATTTAAAACACATTTAAAATGGCATTAGCAAAATGAAAATCACTGAAACATCAAAACCTATGATCTGTAATTTTCAGAACTATAATTTCTAGCATTGTGATATTAGCTTATTCAGCAGGTGATGGTAATATCGGTTAGGGTACCATAAAAACTATCTAGAATTGGACAACCGATTCCTGCTCTCTGGGAAGTCTCCAGTAATACGCATACAAGTGATTGAACTCAATATCTTCGAGTTTGCCTGCTGACCATTTAGCCTCTATGATGACAACCAGTTGTCCATGAATAGCAACTCTCCACCAAATCGTAGGAAAGCGACACAAAAGGCTAATTTAATCTGACTTGTTGAAGCTCTTCTGATCACAGCTCATCACTTAAATTTCAAGTGTTGTTTTGTAGGGATTTGACTGATTACAGGATTTCATCATGAGCTGACATCAGTTAGAGAACCATTGGAAAACCTGGGAGTACTGGACAGCTGTTTCGTCCTAGTCTGGGACTCTTCATCAGTACGCACCCACCGACATTCGAACCCAGGACCTTCTGGTTACAAGGCGAGCTCGTATACCAATTAGCCACTGGGACCCGATCCAATGGTCCATGAATTCTAACTTCCGCCAATTCACGACATAGCGCGACCCCTAGTCAATGTCTTCGGCGAGTATTTGTCCTCACGCCCGACCTGCTGCACCCTACTGGTCACGACTTCTTACAAGAATCCCAGGTGACCACCCACCTGAATAGGGCAAGTCGCTAGTGAGCATCTCATTGATTTTCAAGTGTTGGTTTGTAGGGATTTGATTGGTTACAGGATTTCATCATGAGCTGACATCAGTTTAAATTTCACTCAACTTCACTTTGTAATCAGTCGCAAGTGATGATTACATCAACTTTCCAGTGTTTTCCATATTAGTTTGTTTATTTGATATATCACACTTTGAAACAGTATTATTTACTTGATGACGTTTTGAACACGTTTTAAACACGCATCCTTGACTTCCATCGGAACGTCTATACCGTTCAGAGGAATACCTTAGCGTAATTCAGATGGAATACGTAGTTTGATAAATATAGAGTGTTTCTCCAAAAAGTTACTACATATCCATTCATTCTTGTATTTTCAAAAACTTAACCTTATAAGTCTGAAACCGCTTATCTCATTACTATACTAAAAGGCTTTATTTTATTTCCTTTGACAAGACTGAAGGACGTAAACACTATAACTGTCCTAATCTCGATGGGATTGATATAGAGAATGAAGGTGGTGAAGGAACCGTTGGCACACATTTTGAAAAACGCACAGTTGGTGTAAGTCAATAACCTGGAAATTTTCTACTAACTTTGCAGTTGTATTTGTCATTGTTGTTAAACAGTATTGAGCAATACGTCATGTTATACTAGGCTCTTCCATCTGAAGCAATATCAAATCCTATACGATACTTTTCACCTCACTTCCTTTGAGTAGTGCTCTGAACTACGAGTAACACCTAAGTAAAATATGTGTGGGTCCATGTAGCAACTCGAGAACACTAATAGATGATTAGAACAATAAATTATGGAAGAGAGTTTGTGCATCATACTGAATAGAAATTGAGGAAGCCTGGTGATTACAACACGTCACTTCTACTGGCGTAAAATCAAACAGAACTGAGATCGAATTTTCGATTAGAATAAAACGACAACGTGTTAGGATCCGTGAGCGTTTTAGAAATTCTCAGTGCTGTTTAATACAATACAAATATACAAAATGCTGCAACACTATTTATTACAGGATGAAATTATGGCAGGTGTAACTGGCGTGAAGACAGTGGCATCACGATTGACACTGGCATTCTTTAAGGATTCTGGGTGAGTTGAAAGACGAAAAGCTTTTTGTTTGAGGGATCTGTGCAAGTGAATTACTACTAAATATATACTATTTTCATTACCTTTCATGTTGTTGTGAATGCGAAATTGTTTTAGCTTAGTGTGTATGTCATACAGCTAGCAGAATGCTGTCTCAGTGGGTAAATTGATT
This sequence comes from Trichobilharzia szidati, assembly GCA_944472155.2. Lineage (NCBI taxonomy): Eukaryota > Metazoa > Platyhelminthes > Trematoda > Strigeidida > Schistosomatidae > Trichobilharzia > Trichobilharzia szidati. Next base: position 110,537,849 of record OX235274.1, on the reverse strand, counting down.
CTAACCTCTTTAGGGATGAGTATTAAAGTGACATACCGTTTTACTCATTTCATTTGGTCGATGATGGTTGGCAGTTTTATTCAGGTCTCAAGACTTGGCCTATTTGGGCCTGCTCATATAAATGTACCTGCATTGTATGTGGGTGATGGTTTCGCAATGATACTCGAAACCAGGATTCTTAGTTTCGAATATCTGAATATTATCCATTAGGCCATTTCAATGCACCAGGTAACAGTTGTTATTTCTTGTAATTATTAGTGTGAATTTCGTGCTGACTGACCTTAGTGAACTGAAATGTTTGATTTCTAACTACATATTGTCTTCTAACTCTAACGCTCTGACAATAACTTAATGCTAGTATGATGGTATTTTATGTTTGGAAAGATGAATTCGGGCTCTAGTTTCAAAAGCAGCGCCATGGATGAATAAGTGTGAAGGCGAATCCAGCTGATGAGTCCCGAGTAGCAGTTTTAATAAGTTTTGTGAATTACACTTTGACTCGCATCGGTTAGATTAGATCATGATAAACTGGAACCCTAATCGAAGCGTCAGTAGAGGAAAATTTCGATTCAATAAAACTGATCAGCGCGAAATTCAATACAAAAATCTCAATAAATTTTAACCATCTTCTTCAAGTCTAAATGAGTAGTTAATCCATGATTCACTATATATGGGAAGGAAGTTGATTAGTTACTAAGAAAACTCAGTATTGCAAAAAGAGTACCTCAATAACACAGTTGTAGAGATATAGTCTAAACAATCAACCATAATAGACGTGATGAATAGTTATTTACTAATAGATCAAATAATATGATCACGAATTTATACCAGCTAGAGAACCACTAAAAACCAGGAGGAAGTACTCGACAGCTGTTTCCTCCTAGTTTGTGGCTCTTCGTCAGTACGTGCCAATGACTCAAACTGGGGATCGAATCCAGGACCTTCAGACTAAGAAACTAAGCCCGTCGATCACCCACCAACTTGGTTCAGCATTCAGTGGTGCTTCCACTTGCTAAAATCATCGAAGCATATTTGTCCTCAGACTCAATCTGCCGAACCTCACTGGTCACAACATGTCACAAGAGTCCCATTTGGTAATATACCATTGAACGAACACTCTTCAACCCTATCCTACTCTACCTGACTTTATTACACAGGGTTAATTGTAAGTGAGCGTGACATACTTAAATAAGAGTAATAAATGAGAGTAATAAACACAGTTACATAAAACACATTCGTTTACAGTTAGAAATTGTCATAACAACGATACATAAGGTAATACTCGAATTATGTTTCCCTTTTCACAATAACGAATTCTCTTATTGGATGTTGATGGCTGTATTTCCTTTTTCCAATTATAGTTGGTGGGACGTCGATTTCTCACTCGCTGAGAAATGGGACTATGGCAAAGGACTCGGCTGTAGCTTTGTAATGGAAAGCTGCTATGCGTATATCACCAGAATGAAGCAACAGTAAGTCATCCAATGCATAATCAGTGAGTGTCATAGTGAATGTTTACAGATTATACTATTTGCTCGAATGGAAGTACACTCGCTTTGATTGCATAATCTTACATTTATTTACTCATTGGAAGATGAATTCAAATTGATATTGACATTTTATGATATTTCAGGGGAAAGAGTATTGAACCGTATTGTGAAGAGAAGAGTGATTTGATGTGTTATCACAAAACCGCCTTTGGACTATGTTCTGTTGCTCAGTTTACTACGAGTTTACCTCCACCTGAGCAATATTTCAGAGGTATTCCTAATCAAGGCGGGAGTAGTACACTGGTGGACAGATGTCCAATGGTTCAGGTGAGTGTTCCCTTCACATCTTAAACCAAGTCTTCTTCAAATTATGTGTTATAAATAGGAATAATAGTTATTAATAATATCTAGATGCACATGTTGGAGTTTATTAACCTTAATCCTTACTGAATTAGTTTGTTTTCTAAATGAAAATGTAGTCTGAAAGTAGCTTATATTGGTTTCATACACAAATAATAATTCTCGTCGAACCACTAGACATCTTCCAAATTGATATATGAGTAAAACATAGGTCATGTAATTCCCCTACTAATTGGTTTGCTTGCATACAAAGAGAGAATCTCTGAAACCATACACAGAATTTCTCATAAAGTAGAAATTCACTTTCTTGATGTGCAACTAACAAGATAACATGACAGAACCTTAAGAAGGACAATCCATATAAAACCCACTTTGAATGATAAACTAACAAGTTGCTACGGTTGGGTACCTATTGAAAGGAAAAGAAATCTAATTAAATCCCTGGCCACTTGGATGCGACTTACCTGCAGTCCTGACGTCCTGGAAGCAGAACTGGATCTTCTGAAAAAAACCTTCATTTAAAATGGATACCCTCCAGGATTCATCAACAATAATAACAAACCAAAGGTCCAGAGGAACAAAACATCACTTGTTTCAAAAACGATACTGCACACGAATATGGATTTCAAGGGGGACTTAGCTTGCAACATCGTCAAGAGAAGAATTTCAGAATCCTTGAAAGGGACATTCTTTGCAGCGACGCTGTTTTTTGACAACACATGACCACTACCCTCTTGCTGATCTTCATTCCCTCCTAGTCACAGTTTAATTATTCATCACATTTTTGGAAAGTCTTGGCAATAATAACCCTAATTTAATCATATATAATTAAGGTAAGTGAATGGATGCGCCGGAAAGAGATCCTCTGCGGAAATAAGTGTTTTGTTTTCAAAAACAAAAGTGGTATTATAATCCACAAACTCATTTGGAATTTAGTTATGTCGGTTAAAGGATCCTGTGGATCTCACTAGGCAAAATCATCTAGTATATCCAATCCCCTAAGATGACTGTCAGGTATGATACATAGGACCGGATAGCAGGACGGGGTCAGTTAGTTCAGTGGAGTGCATAATTCCAGGAAAACATAGTTTAGTTCACCCTAACAAGATAATGAATCTAGCAAATAGCTCAACCGTGACATTGCAATCAGTTTCATACAAGCATGCAATATGACAGCAGAAGGTGACAGTATTACAATCTAGTATAACAGAGTTGAGCGACAGATTGATAAATGTAGCTTTATTTATAAAATTAACTGGTAATATGTGCAATACACATGATTCAGCATTTCTCCTCAACGTCTGAGAAATTCATCTACCCTATCGACGATTGGAATATAAGAAATAAAACTTTGAAAATCAAGTTTCAAAGTAGTGTAGTCACAGTTGGTGTGATTACGAACATTGAAGTGTGTTCGAAACTTCCTCATTCACTAAGTAATAATTTCTTACGAAAATAGTCGAATAATCGTTTGATAGACTGATTGAACAAACGCATTTCGCACTTCCTTTCTTTGGTTTGAAGCAGATAGGTAGTAGCATTTTGAGAAATATTATGAGAAGAGTTATGCATTGCAAATATTCATATTTCGATATCTCTTCGTTCATTTATTGACTCACCTTATGGACGAATAGCCGATGAAAACATTCTTTGAAGAGCCTCTGATGACATATTGTAACCATGATTTAAACAGACAACATGGTAAGCCTTTTCAAATCTGTATTACTCAAAGTTATTTGCATTATTATTATTATCATTATTATTTCGAATGGAACATAAGGCTTCAACTGAACACCTCTATTTCATCCCGTTCTCTGCAGCTGTCTTTATATGGCTGTATGATGGTCCATAGGCTCTCATCTCCTCTTCTCATGATTTATCTCCCACGTACCGCAGTCGAATGCTCAACGGACAACCATTCACTTCTAATCAGGTGCCTGTCACGTGATGCCATTCCACGGTCTTCTCACTGTGTGTGTGCGATCCATCTCCACCTCCCTCGGCACATTTGTTGAGCAATAGTTTCTTGGTTTGTTGGTTCCCAGAGATTCCTATTGCCTGTCTCCTCTGGCCAAGATGTCTGATCTTCCATTGACATGATTGAAGTATATTTGACATCAGAAGAACGTGAATGTTTGTCACTGACACTCTTTTCAAATGTGATATTTAAGTATGGTACCTGTCAACTAAATCTTCAGCTAATTGTTACGGAATCCATTTCCATTAGACGAACAATATATACATATAGTTACTTAAAGAGAATCCATTGATCACCATTTCTTTGTTACAGTTGTCTTAGGAAATATCACAACTGGTGACTAGAATTTCATTCCATGTGACTGCAAGGCGTCCACTTCTTAGTCAGGATTCTATGCCTTATTAAAAATAAATCTTTTCTTTAGATTAGATTATTGCTTCTTGTGGATTTCTCTCAAAATCCTAGAGTAAATACTTTCAACATAAATTTGTTGTCATGCGTCTAACCACTTAATACTGTAGAGGAAGCTTTCATATGGTGAAAGTGAATTACTTTTAGAGTTTTAATAACTTATGAATTCGAAATTAATATCACTAATCAGAGTTCATGTATAATAAATTCACTTACATTGTATTTTCTTTGTAGCTCAAAGAGGAAATATGTTCGGTCAAGATTTCGGCAATAATTCAGTGTGTATTAGGCATAAAGGAGCTTGGGAAGCCAGAATGAATGGGTTGGTTTCAAGAGATGCTCGAATCAAAGCCACTTGTCATCAGGTATGTTTTGAAGAATGCAGCCCTATTATGGTGATATTTTGTAGTCAGACAGGAACCAATGATATTCTCTTATAAGCTCAAAGACACAAGATTCCTCCCAGTCCATCGTTATATTTGTGAAGTGCTAAAAGATTATTGTATTTAGTGGGTGAATTGGAAGCCTGCTTAAATTGCTGGGCTATCTAATTATCTACAGAGCAGAATGCGTTTATCTAATCATTACTTGAAAAAGAATCTGTGCACACATGAATGACTTTCGACATGCCACTTGGTTTGTCTTGAAGTGACAAATATGTCAAGGGTCGGAGCATGTTGGAGAGAAAAACGTAATTCCTTCTAACCGTATAATGTAGATTAGTGATTTACTTGAAGATTCTATTTAGGGAGTCGATAATACCAAGTTGAAAACTCTGTACTGTATGTGAACATATTGCTCAGAATAAAGTGATTATTATCATTAAAATTTATTATTAGTGATCTACTTTGCTCTGTTGAGCATTTACACTTTTGTTTACTTCCTGGGGAGTATTTATATATGTGATAAATCAGAAAAGTGAATAAATTTCTGTCAATTGTTGTTTAACACATTTACAGATTTCTTGTTCTGGTGGTCTCAAAGTAGTTGTCGGTGGACAACCGTTCCCCTGTCAATCAGGTGTGGCAAGAATTCAAACGAAGCAGATTACTGGGGAGGCTATCTGTCCACCACCAAATGAAGTTTGTGGAGTAAGAAGCATTTACATGGGAAATAATTTTTTTCTATATTACGTCTAGTTTCCTTTTTGAGATGGGAGGCACTCATCTTCATACTTCAGTAAGAGAGGAGTCTTTTCGTTGACTGTGAGAAACTGTGAGTAGATTTAACAAGAACTGATCTTGACAGATTTTGTGTGTGTGTGTGTGTCAAAGTTGGCTGGAGTATGACATTTAGAAGCCAAACATTTAGAAGACATTAGTGGAAATCATTTTGTATTTTTGATTCTGACATGATAAAATCGGCATAACGGCTGTGTAACTGCTACTACTGTGACAGTAGAAGACAAGAGGCTTGGTGACGGAATGTTTATTTGTGAATTTGGTATGGTTATATAGCAAAATTGTGCGTCGGTGGTATAGCGGTTAGAACGCTCGCCAACCATGCATATGGTCCGGGGTTCGATCCCCGGCCGACGCACTCCTTTACCTCGCTGAGCCAGAAATAATGCTGGTAAAGAGGAAAGGTTGGGCATGAGGTTAGCAACCCCAACCTGTAAAATAAACAATGCTACCGAAACTTCAAGCCACTAGCTTGAAGCCCTATGTTCCACTGGGGAACATGAAGGAAACAAAAAAAATATAGCGAAATTATGCACACCTTATCTGAAAGTCGTAATTTGATGCAGAGATCTTCCTTGCTGTGCTAATTCTGGCCTTTGACTTCTTTTCGTGTCTCACATGTTTTCCCGAAACCTTGAATAATTTGCTCACTTTGACTTCAAACCTAAGTCTCCGCTATCTGGTGTTTCTTTACCGATGAACGTCTCTGTATATACCAGTAATAAATCTTATCAGTGGCACACGCCACAATATTACTACAATAATTAACTGAAATATAAGTACATTTAGAATATAACTATATCCTGACATAATTCAATCGGCACATCAATCGACTTACAGGACAGCAATGCAGACTTTAAAACTGTGCTTCGGATTGTTTAGAAATTTTATACACCTATCAAATCCAACAATCTACACATCATTTTGTTATATTCACCATTTCGCAAACTTTACAGCTATAAATTACCTCTTGCTGAAGAACGACGACTTGGTTGTTGTATATAAGCTGAGATTTTGTAAATTCTGGTTTAATATTACTACTCTGATAAAGCTATTAGCAGCATTGAATAGCGAAACGTCAGTAAAAGCAACAATATCGTTTCGCTTTTCATTCATTGAGAAATACAGAAACATTTTAAATAATTATTATCATGTACCCAATGCCTAAATTTTTCAAAGTGTTAAAAGTGAACCTGGTTTGGGCATATATATGTATATGTATGTATCTTTAATTGCTCAATGGAATAAAGTTTACCACATTGGAAGTTGGATGTAAACATTTTGGAATCTTCCAGGACTGCTTTAAAAATAAAACAGTGAAACGTAAATTCAAAATCACAGTTGAACAGGATACAAGGATGTTTTAATCCCGAATCACATGCACAGTTATATAAAGTCAGATGGGATGAATTTACACAAACACAAATAATCTGAGAGCGCATTTCGAATGTGTGGTTGCTTGCCTTAATGATTATCTTCATTCGAATATTTCTACTAAGACAATATAGGTATGCGCCCAAAGTTCACTGTTGTTATAACTGTAGTATAAGGACAATATCTGTCACCGCAGTTTCAGTTGAATACTATATCTATATCCATCCACCCAGATTTTATAATTTTCCTAATTTTTTTGTTTTCCAGAATAAGAGAAGATGAAAATTGCGTGTTGTGTGATGGACAGTAACAATCCTGTGTTTTTGTAATTAATTATGTACTCATTGCTTTATTTAAACTGCTTGTTATATTAACTTACAACCATCTTTCCTTGTAAATTTTATATGTTCACATGTCTAATATATACCTATTTAATAAAATTTCTCTTCCTGTTAATATGAATTATGATTTAAAACAACACACCGACAGATTCATTTAGGCTACTTGAAGAGATGGCGATGAGAATTCTTAGAATTATGTTGTGAAGTAGAAAAATTCAGTTATTACTTCATCGAGTTTATTAAAACTCGAGAAGAATTTCTGTTGTTCTAGTTTAAACCTACTAGGATACGTTTTAAACTGATGTTAATTTCAAGGGAAAGAGAAAATTTAAGTCTCGTTGAGGTGTTACATTAAACCTCATAAAAGTAGTGTTGATGTTCTTCATTAATAGTGGATATCCTAGAAGTGTCACAGATTTTTCTGAGGCCCAAATGACAATTATCATCTGTCTGTATAGAAGGGTCAATATTTGCCATTTGAAAGTTTTGTGATCTTAATTACATACATACCTACAAACCAATACTTGAATATTAAAGAAATCCGCTCAACAGTTTGTTTTCAAAGGCAACTGTGTTGTGCTTTATAGATGTGATGAAAAATTAATTTAGAAAAGCTTGTACGACCATGATGGATATCCCAAACAGTCCGTCAAGATATACTTTGAGCCCTCCTGGCTAAGATTGTCATTCTAAGGTGATGAATACAGATACCGCTCTAAGTTATCCGACTGCAAAATAAATAATAGTACATAAAGCAGAAAAGATGCGACCCACTATAATCACTGGGCTACCAGAATTATTATTCATTAAAATGCTTAAACTCTTCTGCAATTTTTATCGTTTTAATCGTGCAATTATATTAAATGACCAATACATGAAATCGCGCATGTATTTAATTAGTTTCCCTCCATATGCTGTGCAATTTTCGAAGGAATTGGAGAAAAGATGTATGTGACTGGGTGTCTCCCCATATGCAGCAACACTGTGAGAAATAATGCGCCTCAGAAAATTATTTTACACTTAAATTTCTGTATTAAGGGGAAATATTTTGGAACTAAATACTCTGAAAATTTCTGTAATATACGTTCACATCTTGCCTGACGTAAAGCTTTATTGGGTAATGACATTGCATGGTGTTGTCCTGAAATCCATCTATTCAATTACTAGTGTAACAGTATCATGCTAGTTTTTTATTAGAGAATTTTTCTTGATATTCTGGGGATGAATTTCGTATACATCACTGTTTTCGCCGAGTACACATTTGTTTTACTAATCCTGAGAAATGAGAACAGTCAATGACTGCAAATTACATAACACCATTGTATTAAATTGGGTCCCTTGGAATTCTTTGCCCGTTTACTTTGTTCCTCAACATACAGCTTTTAACAAAATACGAAGCGTTATAGATTTCGTAATCCTAATTGTAGGTGAGGAGAATATGAATTGTCCCTAAGATCAAGAGTATCCAGACACTTTCTGAAAAACAATGCCATTTCCTAAATGGACTGAAATGGACTGTGGATGGAGACGAGACAAGAACACGTAAGCTAGATAAGAAGATTCTAGAAGATCTTGGCTTCACGAACGATTTATGTCTAATTTTACAGAAATTCGAACATCTGCAGGTGAAAAGCAACAAGATGAGAGTAGCAGAAGCAAATACTGAACTTCAAGTCAACATAGAGAAGACAGAGGTGATGAAAGTTACCAACCAACAGCAACGACAACCAGAACCAATCACCATCAACGGAAGAAATTTAAAAGAGGTCACTTCCTCCACTTATCTAGACAGCATCGTTTCAACTACAGGACGGCTGCACGGATGAGGATGTCAAAGCCAGACAGGATTGAAAAGGCAAAGCAGACCATTATCACTCTGAAGTCAGTTCGGAAATCTGTTGTATTCAGCACAAAGAAGAAATTCGTATTTTCAACGCCAACGTTAAATCAGTCAGTGGAGTACAGCAGGTAGGGTGTGTGAACAAATATTCTCCAGCGATGATACTCGTTAGTGGACACGAAATTTAGTGAATTGACAGAAGTTGGAATTCATGGGCTGGCCATTGGATTGGCTCTGTGAGCTCGCCTCGTGACCAGAAGGTCCTGGTTTCGAACTCTGGCGGTGGGTGCGTACTGATGAAGGGTCCTAAACCAGAATGTAATTGATGTCCACTACTTCCTGGTCGTTTTCCAACGGTTATCTAACCGATGTCAGTTCATGATGATATCTTGAAACCAATCAAATCCCTGCAAACAACACTTGAATATCTTCTATATGCGTCAGACACTCTAACTGAGCTTTACCAACAGCCTTTCTTACATTAATCAACAGCTGCCTTCGTTTCATAGTGAAGATCTAGATCCGATTGAGAAGAATTGTAGCTCAGGTGGACGATTTCGATGTAGTTGTTTTCTCTGAGCTGGATAGTTTATTTGCTCAGAAAACACAACTACATCAAAATAGTGAAGATCAAATGGCCAGGGAGAATTAGCAACAAGAAATTATAGGGGCGAACTAATCAGGAAGCTATTGCTCAACAAATATGCCATATATCACCACATATCACTCATGTATTAGCATGTTTTTCATACATTAAACAAAACACATACAAACATACACACGGACAGATTGATAGATAAACGCATACTGTAACAACTTAACTATGGGAAGGTGACAATATCACTACAGATATATGATGAATAATCATATTTGTAAAAATTAAACTTGTAATATCTCAGCGAAATTGAAATGAGTAATTCTAACGTTTTGTTCGGCAATCTGGTCCGAACATCTTCAGGGAAATTAATCGAAATAAACAAAACAGAGGTTTATATATAAAAAGAGGGACATCTCTTGTTTTCAGAAACTTTGTCCAATCCTGAGTCATGAAACAAGTATCAACAAGTATAATAAACAAAATTGTCTGAGCTGTGATCAAAATTTGACCTCAGACTTACAAATATTGGTCTACCTTTGTTAAACACTTTAAACAGAATGTGAATGTATGTGTGTGTGTGTAGACAGTTGTAAAACATTTCTTAACGTCTCCATAAGAAGATATAGACAGTCGGGAACTTTGATCAAGTATTATTAATTAGTGATACATATCCATTTTTATTTATTAATCAGGACTTCGTATGCATCAGCTAACATCACACCTTTGTGTGTTCACACTGTTAAAATCTAGAATTTTATGATACGCATACTGTTAAAACTTAACTATGGCAAGGTGACAATATCACTACAAATATATGATGACTAATCATATTTATTCAGTTGGTACAAATGTTCAAGCAAGATCACATTAATTTATGCACAATTTGACAATAAATATGGATACTGATGAAAATCGGAATGATTCTGTTGACGAAACTGTGGTTTACATTGAGAAACATTTAGAATAATCTTTATTTGACTAACTAACTAAACACCCTGAGCAATAAATTGTGCTCGAAACATCATCAGTAAAGTTACTATAATACACTGTGAGAGTTTATCAAAACAAATTTTACCCATAATGGAATTAAACACCCTGAGATTATTTTGAATAATTTTATATTATACATTCATCTGTTTAGACTAAAGTTTCTTTCACTTATGGGACGTAGAGTTTCTAGGAGGTAGGCAGTACTGGAAAGCTGGTTGGGGACTCTTTGGCAGTGTGCACTGACGATCTCACAGAGGATCTAATCCAATATCCCGGAGTTACAAGGCGGCTTTGTTGATCATTCAACCACTGCGGCGAAATTCAATGGTCCGTCCATTTTGAAATCACTCAAATCCCTGCAAACAAAGATTGAAAATTAATCTGACGCTCGCTAACTAGTGACGGGCTATAATAATAAGTTGCCTGTGGTTCTAGTGAGAATTTGTGATTAGTGGAGTCCACTAGGTCGGCTGTGAAGACAAATACTCACTAGTGACATTGGCTAGCCATCGTAATATATATCGCGACTCGACATAAGTTAGAATTCATAGGCTATTGAACTCTGTTGTAATGGGTAAATGGTCAGTGAGATCGCCTTATAACCCAGAGGTCCTGGATTAGATCCCTGGTAGAGTCATGGGTGCGGAATGATGAAGCATCCCATACAGGGATGAAACAGCTACCCACTACTCTTTAGATTTCAATCGACCTCTTACTGAAATCAGTTCATGATCAAATTTTGTACATGAAATAATGTATAAACCGGATAATAATTGTTTAGTAAGAAACTGTAAAACATATCACAGTTAACAGACTTCATCTAGCCGTGGTTGATTCTTCCTACTACATTTCGTTTCCATATAACCAGAAGGTATATAATATTCAAATATAAATGGAGTGTAGCAATAACAATCATATGTATATTAAGCAATCTTTTGTCAGCGACATGTTTGAATTCTTCCATAACCAAAGCAGAATCGTAGTTATTCATTATTACTGAGTGATAAACAAGACAAGATTACCTCAGTATCAACAGAAAACCAGCAATAACAATAATACTAATAATTGTACAAGCGACTATTATCGAAACGTCTCTCGAGCTACCATAAAGTGACTAGGCGGAAGCCACACATCAATAGATAACACATTCTATAAAAACACGAAAAAATACAGCAAAAAATGAATTACAACTGTCTGTAAATTTTACACAGACGACAACATTCAGACAACAAAAGCAGACAAAGACAATCTAACAGTGGCATTTCAACCAAACATCTCACTCAGCGATAAATATTTGTCATCTTGAGGACAGGATATATCCTATTAAGAAAATATGATTTGACAGGATAAAAGTACTAAAAAGTAACATAGTTAGTAACTTGAATATTCCCATAATTTATTCAGAACAAAAATAGTTACAGCGAACAATTGTGGTTTCAATAAATTCTTCTTTTCAGCCTCTACAATTATAAGTCCACTAATTTAAGCATATAATAGCCAGCCAGACATGTATTGTGGAACAAGTATAAAATGGGATGGAACAATAGTCAGTTAGTTTTGAATATTCATGGTCAATGAGAACATAAAATAAAATGAGATGAAATAATGTAATGATATATAATATATATTCCACACGGATACGAGAACATATTCCAGCATGGTTTTACAAGGGAGAAAGGAAGTGTGTGCGAAGCTCTATTTTGGAACACCTGATCGATTTCTGTCACTCTGTCAACCCTGACCATGATTTTAAGATCATATATAGAATCCATGCTAACTTCCCGCGTTTTCTTCGTTACAGACTTCTAAAGACAGCTGAGGCCTTGGCAATTCATGACTTTAAGCCAGCCAGACCTTTGTGTACAAAAGAAGTATGTACAATCCCTACTTCTGCCTTGGCCGTAGAGGGATAGACATTTATTTATTTGTTTATTTAGTTATTCTATGTACTTTTCCCTTATTACTACGATTATTATTATTATCATTATTATTATTACTATTCTCACTCTGAATCTTTTCCACTCGACCCACTTGACATTTTAAACCCAAAATTATTCATTTTTATATTTTTATTCTTACAATATTGAATTCCATCTTATCAAATTTCACACCATGTTATGTAACATTTTATATTCGTCTACTAATCTTATAATTATGTACCCCTTTCCAAAATCTATACACCTTATGTATTATTCTATATACGACATTAATTATTTTGCCACTTGACATTAAACTATGATTATAATCACAAATATTTTAATTGCATTTCATACCATTATGATTATTTCATGTATTCACACCTTTGACCTAATTCCCTCACCGGATATAATTTTTATAAAAACCATATATTGTACAGCTTGATAATAAATTCGTTGAAAAGAGTCTCTTCGCTGAATATTGTGTTGTTAATATATACATATATAGTCAACAAAAATACAGGTTTCGTGGGTGAGTGGTATGTATGACAATATGAATACTACAGAAAATAAACTAGACGTAAGTTGAAGGGTGAAAATAACGACAATAATAATGACTGTAAAATAACAACGATGATGTGGTGTAAACTTAAAAACACCACTACTGGATGATTATCGAATAACAATAATGAATTTAGTGAAGTGAAATGAACAGGATTTTGTAAATACGATAACAAATTAGAAAAGCATTACTTAAACCTAAGGTAATAGAAATCATAATAAAGGTCATGGAGTCGTAAAAGGTCAGAAATGAATGTTTCTCAGTGACACAAAGGAAAAGAAGAAGAAAAGACAAAATTGCGATAGGAATTCAAAGTGGTAATGTTTAGGGAGGATTTGTTGGTTTTATTGTAGGCCAAAGTAAAAATAGTGGTTGGATATACTTTTTCTGTAAACTAAGAGCCGGTCTTCTGGTATTGATTGCTATCGCTTCAGCTACTGATAGAAGATGTACTCGAGCTCCTCTAGATAGATTATCAGGAAAAGGTAAATAACTGGTCAAGTTTTATCGAGAGTCCAGTATCTACCAAGTGGGCTAAGACTGTACTATTTACGCATTTGTTTACACCTTTACTCAATCATACAGGTACATGTTCACATGAGCGCATTGATAAAGCCCTCTGAGTACGGCCAATGTAACTAGCTCCACATGAGCAGTTGAATTCATAGACACACATTGGTGAGGCCATCTTTGGTAATTTATCCTTGACTCGTTCTGTGAAAACTGATTTAGTTGAGAAGCTGAGTACCAGTTTAGCTGCAGGAAAGGTTCTCTCTACTGCTCTATTAAGTTGACATTTTAGAATGTCAGCTGCAACTTCCCCTTTATGACTTCACTTAAGATACTAGGGTTTCTTATCTACGGTATCCATCATCACCCTATCTCTAGGTATTGACATATAGATTTTTAGGAAGTTCTCTGGATATCCATTTTCTTGCAGTGTAAGTTTCAGTTTAAACATTTCTTCCTGAATGCATTCCTCTGAACATGTGCGTTTTATTCAACGGCTGAGACACTTAACTACGTTTCTTTTGTATTGAATCAGTGTGAACGCAGATGACGAAAAGCAGACGAAATGAACGATGGTGCTACATCTTTGTTTTCGCTCTGTTTCAATTTTTAAGCTGTTTCGATTATTCGGGTGTGAAACATGCCATTTGAATCAGTGAATTTGACAAAACCAGCAGAAAATCAGGCTGCAATTCTTAAAAGTAATACATAGTTGAATCAGACTAGATCGATAAAACTTCTGAAATCAAGGAAATAACTACAGCGATAATAATATCAGTCCTGATAAATGACCTTGAAATGTATAGCCCGTGTATGAAGAGTACCTTACTCTGGGAATACTGAAGAAGGAAAAGAGGTAACATTTTCACTCTGTCAGACTGATACGTTTTCAAATAATTGTCATTATTCTGACAATGCGTATTTGAATAAAGGATCTCATTTATTTTTTTTAAATTTTTTATTTTGATTACAGCTTGATTCCACACTGTATTTTCAGTACAAGTAAGGAATTTTCAGCATGGATATCGGTAGCCCAAATTTACAGGCCGACCATAGATATCGGGTGTGCGCCGGCAGGGGATCGAACCCCGGACCATGTGCATGGTCGGCGAGAGTCCTAAACACTGTGCCACCGACCATATTAAAATGTTTGTTTTTGCATATCACACAATGAAACACTATTATTTACTGGATGACGCTGTAACACAATTTATTGTTTATTATTTGAAACCCCCATTTTATAGTTCTCATTCTTTCTTCCTATTCACCATAATAGTAGTACGATATTCCAAATGTCTGAAATCGGTGTTGAACCAGGCCTATTGCAGGTATTTGACCTGATTAGGTAAAAAAGGTTTGAATTATCAGTCTCTCCTGCCACCTCGTCAAACTGGACTTCTAGACTGTAATTGTATCCCATCCTATATTATGGTCGCGTGTAAATGCATTTCATCCAATATTATTGTTCTCTTGGCTTCCTAGTGGAACAGATGGCTTCACTAACACGTCTCCACTTCACCCTGTTCTCTGTGGTCCTCTCCACCTCGCTCCATGACTCAACATCAGCCCTCATCTCCTTGTCACACAATCTCCTCCATGTCACCATTGAACCCATGTCCAACTCATCCTTTCCCATACGTGTTTCACCTGAAAAACTGGCGGGTGATTTCATTCCATGTTCTCCTCAGTGTGTATCCGATCTATTTCCACTTGCTTTAGAATATTTGCTGAGTGATAGATTCTTGGTTTGTTCGTTCCGAGAGTTTCATGTTGTTAATTCTTATTGCGGATCCAGAAAAGGCAGTTGGTGATGCGGATGTACAGTAGGCTGTTGAAAATAATTTCGGAAATGGGCCAAGTTTCAGGACTGTATGGAATCACAGAATTGATATTGGTGTTGAAAATTGAAGCTATGTTCCTTTCTCTATGTGAAGCAGATTTCAAACTGCTTCCATCACATTCAATAACCAACCTTGATTTAGAGTTATGTGGAATAATATTAGTTGTAAAGTGGTTGTGAAGAAACGACGAAATGACATCATCTCGTGAAATTTGTCTTCTAAATGACTTATTCAAATTTATCAAAAGGACTAATTTGTTTAATTTCTTATTACTTTTAACCTACCTTGATAATTTAATTGGTGGATAGTGACTAGCAGTGGAATCCAGGATGCGCATTTTGTCATGTCAACCTGAGACTGAGCACTTCTCACCCTCTGCACATCTGTCAATTAGACACTCGACTAACTTCCTTCTCATTCGATAATAATTTCAACCTCATCAAATGTCAAACACTTTCTTCCCTTATACCTTAAAATATGATGCAAGTTTTTACTCCCTTCATTTTAAAACGACTAGTCCCTTGATCTGAAAAATGAGGTGTGATGTTATTTGTCAACACTATTTAAACAATCTGATTCCTCACACATTTAACTGTCAAGTCGATTTATATGAGAAATAATAAAGGCCAATTAAAACACACACACACAGACAAAAAGGATTTAAGAATAATAAGTATAATTAACACTGCGTTCGGTGATCCAATCAGATAGGGATTATCAAGGTAATTTAATTTAATTTCAGAATTTTCCGTCGATTGATTGGACCGAAGTGCTCAGGGTCAGGTTGACTTGACGAAATGCCCATCCTGGATTCCACTGCTAGTCACCCTTCACCAATTAAATTATCAAGGTAGGTTAAATGTAATATGAAATAAAACAAATTAGTCCCTTTGATAGATTTGAATAAAGCACTTAGAAGACAAATTTCGCGAGATGATGTCGTCATTTCGTAGTTTCTTTACAACCGCTTTACCACTAACATAATTTCACATAACTCTAATTCAAGGTTGGTTATTGAAAGTGATGGAAGCAGTTTGTATTAATCACATACATCCTAAACTATGTGTACAAAAAAAAATAGACTTCGACCTTCGCCTACCACGGACTACTTGACCTATTTAAATATGACTGGTCATTAGTATGTACTTTTGTTTTATATAACTGAGTAATTGTCATGCGTTTTATTTTATTATTGTTAACCATGTTAGTTGTAAAGCGGTTGTAAAGAAACTACGAAATGACGATATCATCTGGCGAAATTTGTCTTCTAAATGCTTTATTCAAATTTATCAAAGGGACTAATTGTTTTAAATACATTATATTTTCTAATGGTAAAAACCTTAGGATTTGTTGAAAAGAATATTCTTCTATCAGATCAAGGTTTAGTTTGTTAGGTGAATTTGAACAGAAATTGTTTCAAGCCGTTAAAACATCCTGAATAAATCTTCACTTTGAACATTTCATGTGTTCATCATGAGGTGAGTTGAACGGTACACTGTCTATGTGTTCTGTCAAATTCTCATATTGTTTAGGGGCCAACACCATTTTCGCCTTACTCCTTCTTTCCAACTCGCTCGTTTCCTGTTCTTGTTTTTCTCTGTAATTCAGTTCATGGATGATCCCCATCAAATGAGTAATGAACAGAGAAGACAAGTAGTCAGTTAATCGAGGGTGTTCTTCCCGGTGATCACATTTATATACATTGAAACAGTTAGATACTTTTATCAAACATAAATAAATAATTAGGAATACAAAGATAGTGTGACGACATCAGTCCTTAATTTCGTTTTACACCTAGCAGGCTAGGGTTGACAACGATTCAATAACATGTTTGACAACTAACCGATTATGTAAAATACAAGTGTATACTAATAACCAATCGTGTCTTGAAGGTTTGATCACGTGTTGACATCAGTTGGAATAGTATTGGATAACGAGGATGCAGTGGACAGTTGCTTTGTCCTTGTCTTCACCACTTCAATGACTGGCGATTTCGCTGTATGTCGCCAATTGGTACAAGTTAGAATTCGTGGGTCATTGATTGGCTCGTGTACGAGCTCGCAATGTAACTCCTAGGTCTTGGAGAGGGACCAAGGTGGAATTGCGTTCTGCAGAATAGTCGTATCTTAATACCAAAGAGAGACAGAGTAAAGACATCCAGTTTCCAGGACTAGGAAAGACTAATACATAATGTTTCTGAATATAAAATTTGGGTTTCATGCGTTTCACAAGTGCATCCTAGCATTTATTTTTGATTTAACTTGAACTTTCTGTGTGTAAACCATATAAGTGTGACTTCTCAACAATGTTTATTAGGTCTGGAGTCTCATGCCGACTGATATTATGTAACACTTGCAAGTACGTTGAAATTGTTCTGTACATAAACTCGATAAATTCTTTAGTCTGTACGCAGCTGATCGGAGACCAACGGAATACATGATGGTACCACTTTATTCTGCATAAACTTGCGTTCTTGCTTTATTCACAGACTTATTATTAGTCCCTGTGTGTTATGCACTGTAGGCAGTCTGTACTTTTGCAACACACTTTGGTGATCAGGTTTGACTTAATTTCATAGTCATGAATAACTGAAGACGGGAAGTGTATGTATTCGATGTATAATAATGTGTGTGTGTGCAGCCTTTCTACAAAAAGGTATATTTGATAGGGAAAAATAGATTCAGCATGAGAAGTTAGTGATACGTATCGATTTAATTTTTGTTAATCAGGACTTGCTATACATCAGCCAGCATCACACCGTCACGTCTGTTCAAACACTGGAATTCATCATGTACGTAGAGCCTCTGCAGTCAGTCTCCACACATACGAATCAAAACCTTTCTGTAGAACCGTGATCCTATCAAAGTCGATGTTGTGTCCCATTTCAGTTTAAACACCGTTTTATGAAATTGTGTGTGTGTGTGTGTATTCATTCTTCTTGAAGAAGACAGTTAGTAGGTATCTCTGTTCCATTCTTCTCAGATTCGCAGTGCTACAGCGTGTTTGAACTTTTTAAAACATTATCTGCACACCGTTTCTTTTGTGAGAATTCAAATAAGTTAGTTTATTCCATACTAACACTTGAGCTGAAGATGTTGTCTAGATTGACAACAACAGCTTCACAACTAAACCAACTAGCTCAGAAAACTCAACCAAATCGAAATGATCCACCTGAGCAACAAATCTTCTCTATCACTTCAATAACAGTTTCCGTTTCACAGATGTAATCCCAATATTTAGTTTGCCTTCTGAAACTTGCCCAAATATGTAGCCCATTGTTTCAGTTTGTGAGACATTGGTATATGTATAATGACACCACATTCAATGATGACAGACTTTTGTTCATCACGCTCATATTCTGTAACGTTGTCAATTATATTAATTACTATACATGGATATTATCTCAAGTAAGCAACTGCAAGTTTAGAAGTGCTGCACATACACACTATCGACAGGCGTGTAGTATCTTCTTTCTGATATGAACTGTGAATCACTCCTCTTGTCTTTTCTCCATTCTGTTTCATTTTTGTGCAGTTGTTGAAATGTACATAAATTAATGCGATCTTGCTTGAACTTTTGTACCAGCTGAATAAATATGATTAGTTCAAATGAACTGTCGTCAAGATTTGACAGAATAGTTCTAAAATATTTGGGCGCCGAGTGAGAAGTAGACATTTGTAAAAAATTATATTTGTAAAATCTCAGCGAGATTGAAATGAGTAATTCTAACATTTCGTTCGGCAATCTGGTTCGAACTTCTTCAGGGAAATTAATCGAAATTAACATAACAGAGGTTTATATATAAAATGAGGGATATTTCTTGTTTTTAAAATCTTTGTCCAATCACGAGTCATAAATCTTCAGAAAGGAGACAGAGCAATAATTTCGAGAGGGTGCTTCAACTAAACTCTAATCCTAAACAACATAATTTTCAAAATACGTCTATTCATAAAATTCTGGATTCTAACAGTGTGAACAGACATGAAGGTGTGATGTTAGCTGATGCATACGAAGTCCTGATTAATAAGTAAAAATGGATATGTATCACTAATTAATAATACTTGATCAAAGTTCCCAACTCTCTGTATCTTCTTATGGAGATGTTAAGAAATGTTTTACAACTGCTTACTCACGCTCACATACATTCACATTCTGTTTGAAGTGTTCCACAACGGTAGACCAATATTTGTAAGTCCGAAGTCAAATTTTGATCACAGCTCATACAATTTTGTTTATTATACTTGTTGATACTTGTTTCATGACCCATGATTGGACAAAGATTTTAAACACAAGAGATGTCCCTCTTTTTATAAATAAACCTCTGTTTATGTTAATTTCGATTAATTTCCCTGAAGAAGTTCGGACCAGATTGCCGAACGAAACGTTAGAATTACTCATTTCAATCTCGCTGAGATTTTACAAATATGATAAGTCATCATATATTTGTAATGATATTGTCACCTTGCCATAGTTAAATTGTTACAGTATGCGTTTATCTGTCGATCTGGATCCTTCCATGTATATATGTATACGTATGTATTTTGTTTGATATATGAAGAACATGCTAATACATGAGTGATATATGGTGATATATGGCATATCTGTTGAGCAATAGCTTCCTGATTAGTTCGCTCCCATAATTTTTTTATTGCTAATTCTCCCTGGCCATTTGATCTTCACTATTTTGATGTACTTGTGTTCTCTGAGCAAATAAACTATCCAGCTCAGAGAAAACAACTACATCGAAATCATCCACTTGACCTACAAACCTTCTCAATCGAATCTAGATCTTCACTATGCAACGAATGGAGTTGTTGATTAATGTAACAAAGGCTGTTGGAAAAGCTCTCCGTGACGCTCAGTTAAAGTGTCTGACGCATATAGAAAATATTCAAATGTTGTTTGCAGGGATTTGATTGTTTTCAAGATATCATCATGAAGTGATATCGGTTAGATAACCGTTGGAAAACGACCAGGAAGTAGTGGATATCAATTACGTTCTAGTCTAGGACCATTCATCAGTACGCACCCACCGCCAGAGTTCGAAACGTGGACCTTCTGGTTACAAGGCGAGCTCCCAGAGCCGATACAGTGGCCAGCTCATGAATTCCAACTTCTGTCAATTCACTAAATTTCGTGTCCACCAACGAGTATCATCGCTGGAGAATATTTGTTCACACACCTTACCTGCTGTAACCCGCTAATTTAACATTGGCGTTGAAAATGGGAATCCCTTCTTTGTGCTGGGTACAGCAGGTTTCCGAACTGACTTCAGAGTGATAATGGTGTGCTTCGCCTTTGCAATCTTGTCTGGCTTTGACATCCTCATCCGTGCAGCCGTCCTGTAGTTGAAACGATGCTGTCTAGATAAGTGGAGGAAGTGACCACTTTTAAATTTCTTCCGTTGATGGTGATTGTTTCTATTTGTGGTTGCTGTTGGTTGGTAACTTTCATCACCTCCGTCTTCTCTATGTTGACTTGAAGTCCTGTGTTTGCTTCTGCTACTCTCATCTTGTTGCTTTTCACCTGCAGATGTTCGAATTTCTGTAAAATTAGACATAAATCGTTCGTGAAGCCCAGATCTTCTAGAATCTTCTTATCTGCCTAACGTATTCTTGTCTTCTCTCTATCCACAGTCCATTTCAGTCCATTTAGGAAATGGCATTGTTTTTCAGAAACTGTCTGGATACTCTTGATCTTAGGGACAATTCATGTTCTCCTCACCCACAAGTAAAATTACGAAATCTATACCGCTCCGTATTTTGTTAAAAGCTGTATGTTGAGGAACAAAGTAAACAGGCGAAAAATTCCAAGGGATCCAATTTAATACAATGGTGTTATGTAATTTGCAGTCATTGACTGTTCTCATTTCTCAGGATTAGTAAAACAAATGTGTACTCGGCGAAAACAGCGATGAATAGGAAATTCATCCCTAGAATAACAACAAAAATACTCTAATGAAAAACTAGCATGATACTGTTACACTAGTAATTGAATAGATGGATTTCATGATGACACCATGCGATGTCATTACCCAATAAAGCTTTACGTCAGGCAATGTGTGAACATATATTACAGAAATTTTCAGAGTATTTAGTTCCAAAATATTTCCCCTTAATACAGAAATTAAGTGTAAAACAATTTTCTGATTTACATTATTTGTCATAGTGTTGCTGTATGTGGGGAGACACCCAGTCACATACATGTTTTCTTCAATTCCTTCGAAAATTGCACAGCATATGGAGGGAAGCTGATTGCATATATGCGCGATTTCATGTATTGGTCATTTAATATAATTGCACGATTAAGACGATAAAAATTGCAGAAGAGTTTAAGCACTTTAATGAATAATCATTCTGGTAGCCCAGTGATTTAAGTAGGTCGCATCTTTTCTGCTTTATGTACTATTATTTATTTTGCAGTCGGATAACTTAGAGCGGTATCTGTATTCAGTAAACGATTACATAATAAACTGTTTTCATCACCTTAGAATGACAGTTCTTGCCACGAAGTTTTAAAGCATATCTTGACGGACTGTTTGTGATATCCATCATAGTCGTACAAGCTTTTCTAAATTCATTTTTCATCACATCTTCAAAGCACAACATGGTTGCCTTTGAAAACAAATTCTTGACTAGATTTCTTTAATATTCAAGTATTGGTTTGTAGGTATGTATGTAATTAAGATCACAAAACTTTCAAATGGCAAATATTGACACTTCTATAGAGACATATGATAATTAGACGAAAAGGTAGTCATTTTGTCATATAGGCCTCAGAAAAATCAGTGACACTTCTAGGATATCCACTATTATTGAAGAACATCAACACCACTTTTACGAGGTTTAATGTAACACCTCAACGAGACTTAAATTTTCTCTTTCCCTTGAAATTAACATCAGTTTAAAACGTATCCTAGTAGGTTTAAACTAGAACAACAGAAATTCTTCTCGAGTTTTAATAAACTCGATGAAGTAATAACTGAATTTTTCTACTTCACAAAATAATTCTAGAAATGCTCATCGCCATCTCTTCAAGTAGCCTAAGTGAATCTGTCGGTGTGTTGTTCAAAATCATAATTTCTATTAACAGGAAGAGAAATTTTATTGAATAGATACGTATTAGACATGTGAACAAATAAAATTTACAAGGAAAGATGGTTGTAGGTTAATATAACAAGCAGTTTAAATAAACCAATGAGTACATAATTAATCACAAAAACACAGGATTGTTACTGTCCATCACACAACACGCAATTTTCATCTTCTCTTATTCTGGAAAACAAAAAAATTGGGAAAATTATAAAATCTGGGTGGATGGATATAGATACAGTATTCAACTGAAACTGCGGTGACAGATATTGTCATTATACTGCAGTTTTATCAACATTCAACTTTCTGTGGTCACCTGTATTGTCTTAGTAGAAATATTCGAATGAAGATAATCATTAAGGCAAGCAACCACACATTCGAAATGCGCTCTCAGATTATTTGTGTTTGTGTGTAAATTCATCCCATCTGACTTTATATAACTGTGTATCCTATTCGGGATTAAAACATCCTTATATCCTGTCCAACTGTTGATTTGAATTCACGTATCCCCTTTTTTATTTTTAAAGTAGTTCTGGGTGATTCCAAAATCTTTACATCCAACCTCCAATGTAGAGAATTTTATTCCATTGAGCAATTAAAGATATATATATATGCCCAAACCAAGTTTACTTTTAACAGTTTGAAGAAGTTTGGGCATTGAGTACATAATATTAATTATTTAAAATGTTCCTCTATTTCCCAATGAATTTAAAGCAAAACGATATTGTTTCCTTTACTGACGTTTCGCTATCCAGTGCTGCTAATATCTTAATCAAAGTAGTGTATTAAACCAAAATTTACAATGTCTAAGTGTATATATAGCTGCGTCATCATCGTTCATCACCATGAGGTTACTTTTACTTTTTCAAGTTGGCCAAATGGTAAAGATGACAAGACCAGGTGTAGATTGTTGGATTTGATAGGCGTATAAAATTACAAAAACTTAACAAAATCCGAATAGCAGTTTCAAAGTCTGTATTACTACTGTCCTGTAACTCGATAGAAGTGCCAAATGAATTATGTCAGGATATAGTTATATTCTAAGTGTACGTACATTCCAGTTAATTATAGTAGCAGTAATGTGGCGTGTGTTACTGATAAGATTTATTACTGGTATATGAAGAGACGTACATTCGTGTATAAATGTCAAATAGCGGAGAGATAGATTTGAAGTCAAAGAGACCAGATGATTCAGCATTGTGGCAAAACATGTGAGACACGAAAAGAATTCAAAGAAACACAATGCGAAGTCCGGAAGTAGCAGAACACGGAAGATCTGTGCAGCAAATGACGATTTTCAGATAAGGTGTACATAATTTCGCTATATCACGATACCAAATTCCAAATCAATATTCCTTCACCAAGCCTCTAGTCCTCAACCGTCACAGTAGTAGTAATTACACAGCCGTTATGCCGATTTTAGGATGTCAGAATCAAAAATATAAAATGACTTCCACTAACGTCTTCTGAATGTTGACCTTCTAAATGTCATACTCCAGCCAACTTTGACACACACACACACAATCTGTCAAAATCACTGCTTGGTAAATCTACTCGCAGTTTCTCACAGTCAACGAAAAGACTCCTCTCTTACTGAAGCGTGAAGATGAGTGCTTCCCATCACAAAGAGAGAACTAGACATAGTATAAAAACAGTTATTTCCCATGTAAATGTTTCTTACTCCACAAACTTCATTTGGTGGTGGACAGATAGCCTCCCCAGTAATCTGCTTCGTTTGGATTCTTGCCACACCTGATTGTCCTGTCCACCGACAACTACTTTGAGTCCACCAGAACAAGAAATCTGTAAATGTGTTAAACAAAATTTGGCAGAAATTTATTCACTTTTCTGATTTATCACATATATATATATATATACTCCCCAAGGAGTACACAAGAAAGTGAACATGAAAATTACTTCTGCTCCACAGAGCGAGGTAGATCACTTATAAGAGATTTTAATGATAGTAATAATAACAATAAATTTTAATGACAATAATCACTTTATTCTGAGCAATATATTCACATACAGTACAGAGTTTTCAACTTGGTATTATCTACTCCCTAAATAGAATCTTCAAGTGAAACATTCACCTACATTAAACGATTCGCTACAAGTAATTTTGTTTTTCGCTCCAACATGCTCCGACACCTTACATATTTTGTCACTTCAAGACAAACCAAGCGGTATGTTGAAAGCCATTCTAGGCCATTCACGTGTGTACAAATTGTTATTGAAGTACGTAAACAGATCGTCAAAACAAAGCATAACCGTGGACGTTTTGGGCATTCTGTTCTGTGGAAAACTAGGTAACGCATTAATTTAAGCAGGCTGCCATTTTATCCACTAAATACAGTCATCTTTTAGCACTTCACAGATATAACGACGGACTGCGATGAAATCTTCTGTCTTTGAGCTTATAAGAGAATACATTGGTTCCTGTCTGACTTCAAAATATCACCATAATAGGACTGCATTCTTCAAAACATACCTGATGACAAGTGGCTTTGATTCGAGCATCTCTTGAAACCAACCCATTCATTCTGGCTTCCCAAGCTCCATTATGCCTAATACACACTTAATTATTGCCGAAATCTTGACCGAACATATTTCCTCTTTGAGCTACAAAGAAAATACAATGTAAATGAATTTATTATCAATGAACTCTGATTAGTGATAATGATTTCGAACTCATAAGTTATTAAAATTCTCAAAGTAATTCACTTTCATCATATGAAAGCTTCCTCTACAGTATTAAGTGGTTAGACGCATGACAACAAATTTAAGTTGGAAGTATTTACTCTAGGATTTTGAAAGAAATCCACAAGAAGCAATAATCTAATCTAACGAAAACATTTATTTTAAATAAGGCATAGAATCCTGACTAAGAAGTGGACGCCTTGCAGTCACATGGAATGAAATTCTAGTCACCAGTTGTGATATTTCCTAAGACAACTGTAACAAAGAAATGGTGATCAACGGATTCTCTTTAAATATATTTGTATATATTCTTCGTCTAATGGAAATGGATTCGGTAACCATTAGCTGAAGAGTTAGTTGACAGGTACCATACTTAAATATCACATTTGAAAAGAGTGTCAGCTGGTATCTCTGACAAACATTCACGTTCTTCTGATGTCAAATATATTTCAATCATGTCAACGGAGGATCAGACATCTTGGCCAGAGGAGACAGGCAATAGGAATCTCTGGGAACCAACAAACCAAGAAACTATTGCTCAACAAATGTGTCGAGGGAGGTGGAGATGGATCGCACACACACAGTGAGAAGACCGTGGAATGGCATCACGTGACAGGCACCTGAGTAGAAGGAAATGGTTATCCGCTGAACATTCGACTACGGTACGTAGGAGATAAATCATGAGAGGAGGAGATGAGAGCCTATGGACCATCATACAGCCATATAAAGACAGCTGCAGAGAACGGGATGAAATAGAGGTGTTCAGTTGAAGCC
Organism: Trichobilharzia szidati; assembly: GCA_944472155.2. Taxonomy (NCBI): domain Eukaryota; kingdom Metazoa; phylum Platyhelminthes; class Trematoda; order Strigeidida; family Schistosomatidae; genus Trichobilharzia; species Trichobilharzia szidati. The sequence goes on along the minus strand of OX235274.1, from coordinate 110,511,892 downwards.
TTATGTTCCATTCGAAATAATAATGATAATAATAATAATACAAATAACTTTGAGTAATACAGATTTGAAAAGGCTTACCATGTTGTCTGTTTAAATCATGGTTACAATATGTCATCAGAGGCTCTTCAAAGAATGTTTTCATCGGCTATTCGTCCATGGGGTGAGTCAATAAATGAACGAAGAGATATCGAAATATGAATATTTGCAATGCATAACTCTTCTCATAATATTTCTCAAAATGCTACTACCTATCTGCTTCAAACCAAAGAAAGGAAGTGCGAAATGCGTTTGTTCAATCAGTCTATCAAACCATTATTCGACTATTTTCGTAAGAAATTATTACTTAGTGAATGAGGAAGTTTCGAACACACTTCAATGTTCGTAATCACACCAACTGTGACTACACTACTTTGAAACTTGATTTTCAAAGTTTTATTTCTTATATTCCAATCGTCGATAGGGTAGATGAATTTCTCAGACGTTGAGGAGAAATGCTGAATAATGTGTATTGCACATATTACCAGTTAATTTTATAAATAAAGCTACGTTTCTCAATCTGTCGCTCAACTCTGTTATACTAGATTGTAATACTGTCACCTTCTGCTGTCATATTGCATGCTTGTATGAAACTGATTGCAATGTCACGGTTGAGCTATTTGGTAGATTCATTATCTTGTTAGGGTGAACTAAACTATGTTTTCCTGGAATTATGCACTCCACTGAAATAACTGACCGCGTCCTGCTATCAGGTCCTATGTATCTTACCTGACAGTCATCTTAGGGGATTGGATATACTAGATGATTTTGCCTAGTGAGCTCCACAGGATCCTTTAACCGACATAACTAAATTCCAAATTAGTTCGTGGATTATAATGCCACTTTCTTTCTGAAAACAAAACACTTATTTCGACAGAGGATCTCTTTCCGGCACATCCATTCACTTACCTTAATTATATATACTTAAGTTAGGGTTATTGTTGTCAAGACTTTTCAAAAATGTGATGAATAATTAAACTGTGACTAGGAGGGAATGAAGATCAGCAAGAGGGTAGTGGTCATGTGTTGTCAAAAAACAGCGTCGCTGCAAAGAATGTCCCTTTCAAGGATTCTGAAATTCTTCTCTTGACGATGTTGCAAGCTGAATCCCCCTTGAAATCCATATTCGTGTGCAGTATCGTTTTTGAAACAAGTGATGTTTTGTTCCTCTGGACCTTTGGTTTGTTATTATTGTTGATGAATCTTGGAGGGTATCCATTTTAAATGAAGGTCTTTTTCAGAAGATCCAGTTCTGCTTCCAGGACGTCAGGACTGCAGGTAAGTCGCATCCAAGTGGCCAGGGATTTAATTAGATTTCATTTCCTTTCAATAGGTACCTAACCGTAGCAACTTGTTAGTTTATCATTCAAAGTGGGTTTTATTTGGATTGTCCTTCTTAAGGTTCTGTCATGTTATCTTGTTAGTTGCACATCAAGAAAGCGAATTTCTACTTTATTAAAAATTCTGTGTTTGGTTTCAGAAGTTCTCTCTTTGTATGCAAGCAAACCAATCAGTAGGGGAATTACATGACCTATGTTTTACTCATATATCAATTTGGAAGATGTCCAGTGGTTCGACGAGAATTATTATTTGTGAATAAAACCAATATAAGCTACTTTCAGACTACATTTTCATTTAGAAAACAAACTAATTCAGTAAGGATTAAGGTTAATAAACTCCAACATGTGCATCTAGATATTATTAATAACTATTATTCCTATTTATAACACATAATTTGAAGAAGACTTGGTTTAAGATGTGAAGGGAACACTCACCTGAACCATTGGACATCTGTCCACCAGTGTACTACTCCCGCCTTGATTAGGAATACCTCTGAAATATTGCTCAGGTGGAGGTAAACTTGTAGTAAACTGAGCAACAGAACATAGTCCAAAGGCGGTTTTGTGATAACACATCAAATCACTCTTCTCTTCACAATACGGTTCAATACTCTTTCCCCTGAAATATCACAAAATGTCAATATCAATTTGAATTCATCTTCCAATGAGTAAATAAATGTAAGATTATGCAATCAAAGCGAGTGTTCTTCCATTCGAGCAAATAGTATAATCTGTAAACATTCACTATGACACTCACTGATCATGCATTGGATGACTTACTGTTGCTTCATTCTGGTGATATACGCATAACAGCTTTCCATTACAAAGCTACAGCCGAGTCCTTTGCCATAGTCCCATTTCTCAGCGAGTGAGAAATCGACGTCCCACCAACTATAATTGGAAAAAGGAAATACAGCCATCAGCATCCAATAAGAGAATTCGTATGTGTGAAAAGGGAAACATAATTCGAGTATTACCTATGTATTACTGTTGTGAACATTTCTAACTGTAAACGAATGTGTTTTATGTAACTGTGTTTATTACTCTCATTTATTACTCTTATTTAAGTATGTCTCGCTCACTTACAATTAACCCAGTGTAATAAAGTCAGGTAAAGTAGGATAGGGTTGAAGAGTGTTCGTTCAATGTTATATTACCATATGAGACTCTTGTGACACTTTGTGACCAGTGATGTTCAGCAGAATGGGTCTGAGGACAAATATTCATCGATGATATTGGCAAGTGGTAGCATCACTGGATTCTGAACCAAGTTGGTGGGTGATCGACGAGCTTAGTTTCTTAGTTTGAAGGCCCTGGATTCGATCCCCAATTGGAGTCATTGGCATGTACTGAAGAAGAGTCACAAACTAGGAGGAGACAGCTGTCGAGTACTACCACCTGGTTTTCAGTGGTTCTCTAGCTGGTATAAATTCGTGATCATATTATTTGATCTATTAGTAAATAACTATTCAACACGTCTTTTATGGCTGAATGTTTAGACTATATCTCTACAACTGCCTTATTGAGGTACACTTTTTGCAATACTGAGTTTTCTTCGTGACTAAGCAACATCTCTCCCATATTTATTGAATCATGGATTAACTACTCATTTAGACATGAAGAAGATCGTTGAAGTTCATTGAGATTTCACATTCAGGTTATTGACTTACACCAACTGTGCGTTTTTCAAAATGTGTGCCAACAGTTCCTTCACCACCTTCATTCTCTATATCAATCCCATCGAGATTAGGACAGTTATAGTGTTTACGTCCTTCAGTCTTGTCAAAGGAAATAAAATAAAGCCTTTTAGTATAGTAATGAGATAAGCGGTTTCAGATTTATAAGGTTGATTTTTTGAAAATACAAGAATGAATGGATATTTAGTAACATTTTGGAGAAACACTCTATATTTATCAAACTTCGTATTGGATCTGAATTACGTTGAGGTATTCCTCTGAACTGTATAGACGTTCCGATGGGAATTAAGGAAACGTATACAAAACGTGTGATGCTACGCAACATACTTTATACTAGGTTGGCAATCACAGTTCATAAGCATCAACAGGTGCATATTAGTGCACTACTCAGTCATGTTTATTACAGCAGTTATAATAGAGTCTGTATCATATGACAGCTGTACCAACCTTATTCTCCTACGAGAATTGATTTACTGCATATGGGGATTCTAATGTGATTTTCTGTGTTCTAATGTTTAGCCTGGACTCACAGCTTACTAAAGATCAAGATAGTCGATAACTGCTACACTAGATAGAATACAAATTTTCAGCTCATGATTGAACTGTGAAACCGACGAAATAACTCGAAATGAAAAACCACTGGGAAGTTGATGTGATCATCACTTGCGACTGATTACAAAGTGAAGTTGAGTGAAATTTAAGCGACGAGATGTGATCACAGGAGCTTCAACAAGTCAGATATGATGAGAGATACTCATCTATGAAATGGGCCGGTGGTGTCGCTTTCCTGAGGTTTGGCGGAGAGTTAGTATTCATGGACAACTGGTTACCATCCCAGTGGCTAGATAGTCAGCTGGCAAACTCGAAGATACGGGGTTCGATCGCTTGGAGAATCCGTAGAGGGCAACAACCGATTGTCCAATGCTTAATGGATTTCGATGATTACTCAACTGATATTACGATCACCTGCTGAATTAGATGTAATCACAGTGCTCGAAATTATAGTTCTGAAAATTACAGATCATAGGTTTTGATGTTTCAGTGATTTTCATTTTGTTAATTCCATTGTAATTAGGTTTAAGATCGGTAGGATTCTGACGTCTATTGTCAATTTACAATACTTAATCTTCATAGGTTATTCCCGTTTATTTAACGTGATATTTCAGATAAAGTCACAATATTGTTGTAAGTAAACATACCAATAGTTGTGGAGTGACAAAGGATAAAAATTGTTTGCTGAACGATCCCACAGCTGAAATCCATGGACGATTGATGAGTTTAACAGTGCTCCCACTAAAAGATAAAATGATAAATGCACAAAGCAGAAATTTCATCATTCTAAAATGCAAAAGATGATGTTCGTCAACTAGAACTACAAAATTTTCTGTCTTGTTTCTCCCACAAGAAGTGGTCGTCCACATTTGACAATCTTCAGTAGAGTGTACCCATGAGCACATAGGGGACTCACCTCAGCACATTCAGGTTACAACGAGGACTCATTCATCATTGAACATCTGGGATGGAACTGCCTTGTGGTACAAAAGTCATAACTTCGATCCCCGGTGGGATCATGGGTACATATCACTGAAGAACCCAGAAGTAAGAGGAAACGGGAGTTCGGTACTCTCTGGTATTCAGTGTTCTTCTAACTAATTGCCATCAATGATCAAACTTGAAACCAATCGAATTCCAATGAAATTACACTTGAATGTAACAACGAGGTCATCTGAGTGAATTACTGAAACACACAATATAGACGATATTTTTGAAGACGTAAAAACTACTATAAACAACGGCTTCTACGCTCCAGTTCTGTTTTCATGTGTTTTGGTGATATCAGCTCTATATAGTGTATATATATGTATATCTGTTTTCTTGCCATATCATTCATTCTCTGATCGTAAATATTGTCAGTATCACCTCACGTTGTGTTACTGGCGTTACCTACTGTTTCGTAAATATTTAGTCTGTCTCAGCAACAGAAGATGTCTACACATCATACTTAACTACAGGGACAAGAAAATGACTGAATTTTACATTATTGACACTCGAATATCAATGAGACTTCTAATTGTGGTGGGGGGCGAGAAGACTGGTATTTATTGAGTCGACTGGAAAACTCTAAAATATTCGAACTTTGTGAACGATTTATGTTAACTGACGCAGGAGCTGGAAGATGTACAAGATAAAGATCAACATATTGTTAGAAGTGGTTGACAGGGAGGACGGAACGACAAGTGAACATGGAGAACACAGAGGTGATGAAGATACCGAATCCAAAACAACGAGAACCGGTCACTATCAAATGGCGAAATTCGAAAGAGGTCACCTCCCTCACGCATACAAGTACCATCGTTTCAACGACAGGCAACAGCACGGATGAAGTCACCAAAACGAGTTAGGGTCAGAAACACAAGACAGCTCTTCATTATTACGAAATCAGTCTGGAATCAACGTGCAATCAGCATAAAGTAAGCGATTGGGATTTTCAACACTAATTTCAAGTCAGTCAGTGTCTCTATATGATTCAGAGATTTGTCACAGGCGTTACGAATTGGATGAAGACTTTTACTAACAACCACATTCGCCGGCTGTAAACTGAAGAGCAGATGATGCGAACAGAAAGAATAAGCGATAGGTAACTCTGGGAATGAACAAACCAAGAACCTGTTGCCCAATAGATATACCAAAGAAAACAGGAAGATTTGCTGGACACACACTGACATCTCACACCATGTCCTCGAGTGAAATCTGAATAGGAAATAATGACACGGATATGTGAAGGTGATATTGAGGTGGTATAAGGAACAGTTGAAAGTTATTGGTTAGTTGTGAAACAAAATAAAGAGGACTGCAAAGAAAAGCATGAAGTGGAGACGTGCTGTTGAAACTCTGTATTCCACTGAGAACCTTAGAGAATAATAATCAGAACGAAATATAAAGGAATAATAATGTAGGTGAATAGAATTCATGTCTCACTTTGACCGCTCACATCCCTAAGGGAAGATACCATGACGTCGACAAATCTAAAGCTTGACAAATGTGGTAGCAATTATCATGACCGACACACCTAGTGTTATATATCTGTATAAATACACCACTACCAATCTCTAGCTTTGAAAACAAAGACTTATAATATGAGAAGAATTCGAAACCAAACATTTGAGTAGCGTCTTATATGTCGAACACATCGGCATGTGGTTCTTAAAGTGAATGCATTCATGAAAACACTAATAATAAGAGGTTGAAATATCTCCTGTTTACACACAGTACATCATGACGTCATTCGTGTTGAATTCATCATCGACTTTGATTCCTTTATTCATCCACAGCAATTTGAGTATTTCACTAACACACTGATGAATAGGTTAACATTTTAAGTAAGCACGGAGTTCGCATTGAGAAATCGATTGTGGTGATTGACTATTTCTATTGCCGCATTGTTTCAATTTTCATTATTATTTCGATTTATTATGCTGAATACAAACTGACAAATTCTGTCCTCTCCATGTTGGTCTCTAGTTTACTGATATTCGGCCACCACGGATTACAATTTCAAGGAAGTATTACATCCAGTTTCTCAATTTTTCATCATCATCAACTTTTATAGAAAACCTAAAATTTTACTTTGAAATTTATCTGGACAATAGAAGTTCACAGGGAAGCAAAAGGTGTCTCACCTCGGTACATATTGTCCGCGATCATTCATTGGCGGTTTGCCTGTTTTCGGATCTCTCGGTGTTCTGGGATTACCATTCTCATCACGCATTAAAGCATAGCTAGTTCGAACAAATCCCTACAGATTAATTTGGAAAATGAAGACAGATGTAAAGTTGTTAGTATGATAATGGATGAACCACTAATCGCTATCTATGGTGAGGCAGAAATGGATGGTGGAATAAGATTTTCTTACAAACGGCAAAACGATATGATAATATTACTTTCTGATGATGTTTGGAGCATATTTCATTCCTGATAGACACGTGAAGAAATATAATTTTCCAATGTTATTTGTATATATATATCTGCTAATTGTCGTTCTTTAATTTTATCCCATCATAAAAATATTATTACTAATTATTGTCTGACGAGATATACATATGTCAAGTTCCCGTTGTGTTAATATAAAACCATCGAATGCTTACCGAATGTAGTTAATGAGCTCACGACTATGCGGCAGTGTGGAGGATATTTCCGTTCGACATAAGATGTTACTCAGGAATCTGTGTCTAGTGCTTACCAGCAAACTATCATTTCATTCCTTCACCCTCCCAGTGGACCATAGGGCAACAAGCTGGAGTTTCGAAGTTTCGGTGGCAGTGGTGTTTATTTTTACGGAGTTGGGTCGCTAGCCTCATGACCAATCTTCCCTCTTTACCAGTCTTATTACTGACTTAACCAGTTAAAGGAGTGCGTCGGCCGGGTATCGAAACACCCAAGCACATGGAATGTTAGTGATAATAATAATAATTAAAAGTAATAATTAAAAGAAACAACTTGCGATATCCAAATAAATTAACAAACAACGTATTTGAAGATATCAGATTCCCAAATAAGGTAGAGTTGAATGACACAACTCCATAATAAGATATTTCAATCAAGCAAAATAACAGAGTATATTCAGAAACCACAGTATTCAGAAAATTAAGGCACACAGACCAAATTCTCAAATATAGTAGTTACACATGGAAGAGGCGAAATTAGGCAGTTTGTCTTTTACTCCCAAAAGCAAAAGAGGAGTAGTTTTGAAGACACAGCGTAATTCGGCAGCAGAAAACGCTCCTTTTGCCGCATTTCAACAGTTCCAAAAAAGGCCTTATTCTTACAAATGCAGTTCCTTGGGGACAACATCAGCGAGATACTAACACAGCGCCTTAGAAATGCGGTAAAAAGAGCGTTACCTGGTGCCAAATTACACTGTATCTTCAAAACCACTGACAGATGAATGATCGATGTTACTCAATTTTCTGAATTTTTACTACCTCTAAATAATTTTTATACACAAAATTTACACAATTTAATTCTCGCTTGTTTGATGAATAGCCGGCCAGCCAGCCAGCCAACCAGACTAACAACATGTGGGTTAGTTCCAGTCAGTTTATAGGACGAGCCTCCAGCAGTTATTTTACCCACAACACTACCCATAAGCTGAGATACTGTATTGTCAGTGTTATTAGCTCTAAGTGTTCACCTGCTGGATATCTGTTTGTAGTCATTATTGATAATGACTGTCTTTATGAGTTTCTGGAGAGACAACAGTGTACCATTGTCACCCAGTAGGCAGACTCGATATGACTGAGCCCACTAAACACATCACTGGGGCTGTATGAACTCATATCCTCCAAGCACTTATAAGAAATTTAATCTGAAAGTGGGAAGAATGAAGGTGATAGTTGCCTAACTTTTAAGTACCTACAAGCAAGGTGGAACTGGAAGAAGACAGATTTCCGTATACAGCTGCAAAATGAAGTGGGTGACATCACAAACTGAGAAATCATTATCCTATTCGGCGATATGAGCATTCACCCGGGACCACACACCGCAGGAAACGAATCCGTCATAGGTCGAGGCGCTCCGTGCAAAATGAATGAGAACGGAAAACTCTTTGAAGACTTCCGCATAATGAGGAATTAAGTGATTAGAGGTAGGGTGTACAAACATGAGGATATACGCAAGGAGATATTGATTCCACCTGACAGACACTCCAAAGTCAGATAAACCCTTATCTCAGGAAAATCGAGACGTCAGCTGCAGGACGAAAAGTCGAGATGGATAGTAGTTGTGGATTTGGACAATTTTCAAGTATATGAAACCTCTGACATCAAATTGAAAGGCTTTGGAAACAACTTGCCACATCAGAACTGAGGTTTCACTCTCCTTCACTGCAGGCGTCAGAGGAAGGTAGGAGACAACTTTAAGCATCGTCCTGTGATTTAAATAAAACTGAAACCTTTCGAAGTTGGTGTTTCAGAAAAAGTTTTTTGGGATGGAAGAAAAGTCAACACAAAGAGTGGAAATAACGGAAATTAGGATAGTGAAAACGTGGACGAACCAATGCAAAGATGATCAGCAGAGTGAGAAGCTGAGTTTGACGCACAAACCACTGAATGAAGAAGTGGAGTGTTAATAAAGACAATGGGCAAAATTTCGACACACAGGAAACTAAAGCAGAAGAGGCAGGTGGAAGAGACTGAAGAATATAATACAAGATAACAAGGATATTGATCAACGCAGAAGTCAACAAAAGATGATCATGTGAGACTAACTGCCGAAGTAGAGGGACAAAGAAAACAATGCTCTTAACAACTCAAAGGAAGGAATTTTGACCTATAAAGTTGCAGACATATAGGAATCAGTCAGTAGTGAAATCGATATTTCAAGCTGACTGCCGGAGAGATAAGGGGTGATTGTTACTCAAATGTGGACTAATTAGTCATCATTAATAGACAACTTATCGTCCTGTTTTTGGATCGCCAACCTTACAGAACAGTCTACAGTCCAATTACTTAGGCAACATTCATTGAAGTGAGAAACGTATTAACATGACTTTTATTTGCGTGATAAAGTTGGTTATCAACTCTTTTACCTTCTGCAGTTACGGAACCTTGAATCGACCACCTGATGCAACTCGTCGAGAAACACCAGCAACACCACGCGCAGATCTGCCACTGTATATCATTCCGCCAAAAGTATCTAGCGGCATAAGTCGAGAACGGCGGTAGGAGTGAACGGAAATCGTCCAGAGGCACTGAAAACTGAACCAAATACAGCAAAAGATACACATACGCCAATGTTTCAAAGCATTTGAAAGGAAGACATTGGGACTACTGATTGAAAGCAAGACTACCCTGTCAAAAAGGGTGACTAAGTGACTCACAAGAACAGGTACGCAATCATGCTTAGTCCATCCACACCAAGGAATATTTTAAATAACATCATTCTGGAGAGACCAAGTGGTGCACTGGATGCACAGCTCTGCCCACAACAACAGCTTCAGAGAAAGCTAACCACCAGAAGATCAAATTCCTAGTTTGCACACTACCACTGAACAGATCATTGACTGAAAGCCAAATCCACTACCGAATTCCATCGACTTTCAGAAGTCATCCGGTGGTGACGTCTGCTGAGTAATTTGGAAACGACCTCGACAATATGGAGTGCAGCAATAATTTGTAACAAACACCAAACCACTTTATGATGATTCCGAATGTAAAATGACTCTCATAGGAACAGAAAGTAAGGCGTCTGAAATAGAAACTTGAGAAAGACAAGAATGTCTGCTATCACCGAAACGATAGGCAAAAGTAATGAACAGAAAAGTAAAACAGAAGTTGGGGAGCAAGAAGGCGGGATTATTTCTGACCGACAAGAAGACTCTAGAACATCTGGACTTTGCAAATGATTTATATCTAATGTCACACAAACTCGAGGATTTACAAACTAAATATCACAGGTTGAGAGAAGTAGCAGCAGAGACGATACTTGAAGTGAACATAAAGAAGGTAGAGATGATGAAGATAATTAGCTAACAACAACAACAACAAAAACCAATCACTATCAACAGCACAGGTATGAAAGTGATCACTTTCTTCTCTTGTCCCGGGGAGATCATTTGGAACAACATATGAGGACGTGGGAACCCTGATAAGAAAGTCAGGGCAGAACTGCATCACTCTGAAATAAGTTAGGAAGATAACTGACCAAAAGCAACAGGCATGAGTCACCCGCCTAAGTAAGCCATCCTCCTCATCATCCCATACTTTCTTCTTCTGGCTGTGTACCTTGCTAATTAGTTCTTCATTGTTTTCGGTAGGGTTAGCACGCTCTTCGTGCTGACTCAGCCCTATTGTAGTCGTGAAACTTCTAGGACACCACATGCATTGGTTACCACCTGCAGAGTTCCCTAACCTATCAAAATCATTCCTCGGCCCACAGTTATTTGGCGTTTCCAGACGAACTCCAAACGCTCCCGTATCTGATATCAGATCAGGCACAGACAAACTTATATTACTACATGAATTCCCATACGTCACAAACATGTTCGCTTGATCGCTTGAGTGCATAATCGATTTACCTGTATTTGCCATATTCATGTTTTGCTAAGGAGGGTTGCAACCATTTAGTTACACCTCACACTAAGCTGGTTGTCCACCCAGTATGAAGTGTTATTGCCTATTGATGACATTACTATGTTAATATACGTAACGTTAGGTTAGACTACTTAGGCAAACATTCAGCTTAAACCTAAGTGAAGGCCTACACCCTGATGTTTCGGAGCTAACACTGACAGAAGACCAGCCAGTAGCATGGTCTACAAGCCTAGAATCAAGGTATCCCCCTAGATTTCAGAACTTCCTGGTGAGCCAAGGGAACGCCATACGCCACTGAGACTAGTGAGAAAAGGTAGCTCTCAGTGAGAGCTATCGACTGGTATATAGCTTCCCTAGGTCTAGGACTTCCTAAGAAAATTTATCACTATAAGTCTAAAATACCCTAGCACAGTAAGCATGAAACTATATTTGAGTCTAATTTCCTAGTCTACTTATAAATAAATTAAGTAGTTGCTAAATAAAATGTTAGAAGACGTACCTAATATTCATTGTAGTTGAGTTGGAAGCCATCATAGGCTTCGTAGCGTTGTTGCTTGTCGTGGTTGCCAGTTGTCCTTGCCCACGCCATGCCAGAATTTAGATTGTCCCTTCCCGCGCTCCAGTGTCTGCGCTGCAAGTAGCCAATAGCTAAACTAATGTAGCGTGCTAGCGCAGTTCATTAAAACAAAAAAGCCTGCCTATTTGACCTGAAAAACCCAGCTCTCTCATTGGCTAGAAACATACTAAGTTCTGAGTCAGTCACGCCACCATAGCGTGACTTTACAAAGAAAAATAGGAGTGTACCTGTCTACATAAAAATCCTTAAAACTCCTTAACCGTAAGTCTGATCGCGCAAGACTAATGCCAATGGACCCGTTTTGTCCAGATGAATCGAATGGTATATAGAACGTGGCGTAAAAGCTATTCCTATAGAAATTAAGAAAGATTCCATGATAAGGTATCCTTGCCCTTCTGGTCACCCGCATACTTAACCAAGTATATATGCAAACACTGCAGTTGTTGGTCATTAAAATGATGGATATTAGACGACATAACATGATTCAACAGCGTATCAGAAATAAATAATAACTGTTTCTTAGCTCATCGCCAAGTAAACAGTCTATTTGATGATGTCACTGCATATTAACAGATTAGTGAAGTAGCTATCAAGCCTAAGTTACTACACTTACTTGTAATACATACTTGGCGTTTAGCAATATACAGACTAGCAACTGGCTAGATAAGGCGACTTTAGCGTATCGAACAGTACAGAATTATTAGTCAACATGCTAAATCCTACTTAGTTTTCACAATGTGCTCTTGTGTAGAAACGGACGTGAAATCCTATGAATCACCAAAGTAACAATCTCTTAATACTATAGTGAATCTCCATTTGACTAACTAAGCTTAACATGCATTAATCCAAATTCACTTATTACAAAAGTACATAGTATAGCGACGCACTGAAAAAGTCTAGAGGAAGTAGAAATGAAGAATATATTAAACATTTCATTAATTTACAAAAGAAAATTCTGATAAAGGGTATAAGTATAAAACTTGGGCATTGTGGTAGTAGAGTATAACTCCATTATGGATAAGATTTTATTTTGATAAATCACATAGTGTTGTTATACAGCAATATTAACTGATGACCACGTTTCAAGCACAAATTATTGCCACTCATAATCATATCAAGTTGATATGATTGACATTTCCGCTGATTTCATATTCGACAACCTTCGTATACCTGAAAAAATGAAGCATATGTAGGGACTAGCACAACATGAATTTATAAAAGATAATTCTACATATTAGAATACACTATGAATACACTGATTCTGTTAATACTAAGTGAAATTCCCGTGCAAGTAAATGTATTTGTAGTCCACAGCTGGTTTCTATATTAACGCCGTAAGCATAAATAGACCTCAAATGTTTTCCAGTATTAGAGGATTATGCGCAAATTTCAAGACAATCTCTGAAAAATCCATACAGTTGAGGCGACATTCTCTCATCAAGCTTACTTGCAGATCAACTTCACACTAAATACGTCTACATTAAATGAGGTATTGCAAATGTGTAACTTAGAAATTGATCCACAATCTCAATAATGTCTAGTGAGCATAGTTTTATGAATACTACAGAAATTACATTCTCACATTTAGGAAAGTATAGCCATCAAATATAAGCTGAACATGCCTCAACTCTAAGAAAATATGCACAATGTTAACAGCATAGAGAAATAATTAAAATACACAGACGTGTTGTGTTGATGAGCACAACAATGTCATATAATGCAACCTAGAGATTCAATCGTGATACCTCATCTGTACTGCATTATGTTAATGGGAATTTCAGGAGAAATTCAACTCCACAATTCATGATCAAAAATACTGCAGCATTAAGTGTACAGTGTCAGTAAAAATGGTATAACAGACGGTAGATTAATAATCATAATTCATGTGTACACTGAATTGATGCACTAAGTGAAACAGTGAAGAGAATTAAACGAGTAATTGCCTTTTCCACTGCACGTGCACCTGCAATAATCATGAGAACCACCTACATTTGTTAGCCAAGCAGTCAGCTAGGAAGACAGACAATGGCATAATATTAATGGAGGTATCTTTTATACATTGAGTCCACACAACCCATATTGCACTGCGCCAATCAGTGTAAATATTGATTAAATCCACTTAGAGATAACCTTTCAACCTACGATAATTCCTGTCCAAACACACCGTATGTACGGTGAAAGATACACCTACATGATAACTTCTGTTCCCACAGAAGGTACTGTTAGCATTTATAGGTGATCCCCAAGTACTCATAGCCTTCACTTGTCAAACAATACTGTTCTTCACAAGAAAAGAGCCACATTGATAACCTGAGATGTGAGATCTGATTGGCGTGAGTGGACGATAACCCAGATGTCTTGAGATGTGAAGTCTTCATTGAATGATACTATGCCGAAAGGTGCAGCTTCTACAGGAAATAAAATATTTGTGTAGATGACATTACCCTCCAACTATCCCATCTTCCTCATAATGGCGATATTTTGACACAGTCCACCTAAAACACTAATCATTGCAACCAATATGCTAAGAATGTGTCGCAATCAGATAACATGACGCGGACACCAACAGTAACTAGCCAGGAAATGAGAATTCCTATCAATCCAAAGAACATGTAACACAATTTTATTTAAAATTATTGAAAAAAGAATTTACTGAGCGAAATTTCATCCAACTTTCCGGATAAGTCCAGCCTGAAAGAAGTTGTTTTGGAATGGTTGAGGGCAGAGGTATTTGGAAACAGAAGAAAAAACTGAATAAGTCTGAAAAACTAGGGGTGGTATTAGGAGCAAAATTGGCAAAAGCTCTCCTGGAGGGAAGGCAAGAGGTGATGACGGGATAAATAAGTAGCCTCGGTCTCACTAGATAGACCAAGGGAGATCAAAAACCAGGACTGGGAGTCTTACAATCGCTAGGTCGGAATACCCTCTATTGAGTACAGGGTACTTTTTCGGCAACAATGACTAAAAGTACCACCAACATAGAGGTCTGTCAGGGAAATATACAAACAATAGGGATAAAATAAGTATCAGAAGATTCAGCTCGGCAAGCTGCAACTGATGATTACAATTTCAGAAAGTTAGAATGAGATGGGAAAGAAATAAAAGGTGGAAATAGTGGAAATTCACTGCTATTTGGTAGGCTACTGGAAGTTAACAAGTAAGAATCGTAAGTTAGAGGAATTACTTGATAAAAAGTATATGAAAAGAACGAGTTTGGGGAGTAGTGACACCGTGCCAAAAATGATGGAGAAAGAGCTAGTGGTTCAGATGTAACTAAAGAAAACGTGAATTCCGAAAGTCAGGTTGTAGGTTAGGTAGATTTGGGGTATCAGTGAATTGAGACGACTTGGGATGGAATTGCCGGATTTTCTGACCTATCTGACCTTAGATGACCTGTAATCTGATTAGCTAATAGTTACAGGCCGATTCTAGAATAATTTAGAGAGTTCTAGAAAATTCCTACCCCCTATTATGACGTATGATAGATTCCGAAGCTCGGATAATTGTCTGCTAACTATGCGACCAGTAAAGAGCTGGAATTCTCTGGTTGCCTTCGTTCGTATCTGCGGGCGATGAGGCTTGAGGTGGTGCACAGATGAGGGGGTGTGTAGTAAGATCCGGTTTGCCTAAGTGGACGATAATCCAGGTCGGGCACTTGATTCCGTCCCCACTTAGGCGGTCAGAGTAGATAACCTGGGATTTTGAGGCCTTCTCCGTTAGTAGGAGTGACAGAACGTGGCTTCTAAGACGTTTTCATGCAAGCGCACTAGTTAGAATCCGACCCAGACCACCGGGTTCGTGACGATGATTGGCCTGCAAAGCATGGAAGGTCGTGAAAAAGAAATAGCCAAATGCTTCGTCATCTAAGTAGTGACGCGCATGAATGGATTAACGAGATTCCCACTGTCCCTATTTACTATCTAGCGAAACCACAACCAAGGGAACGGGCTTGGCAGAATTAGCGGGCAAAGAAGACCCTGTTGAGCTTGACTCTAGTCCGACTTTGTGAGGAAACATGATGGATGTAGAATCGGTGGGAACTGGGTGCTTCAGTGCCTGGCGTCAGTGAAATACCACTGCTGTCATTGTTTCTTTACTTATTCAGTGAAACGGGAACGAAATGGTATTTTGTTGTGAAGCACATGCTGGCATACATGGTCTAACACTGCACGTGTCGGTGTCATAGTTTCATCAGATGAATCGTGGTGCAGATTGCGGTGTTTGAGTCTTCATGTGATATGCGACCCGTTCTGAAGACCATGTCAGGCGGAGAGTTTGACTGGGGCGGTAAGTCTGTCAAAAGGTAGGGTAGTTGTCCTATGGTGAGCTCAGACTGGACAGAAACCTGGCGAAGAGTAAAAGGGCAAAAGCTTACTTTAATTTGATTTTCATTACGATTAAATACCGTGAAAGCGTGGCCTACGATCCTTTCGAATATTATTTCCAGAATTTGTACATGAACGCGCGAGAACAGAAAAAATACCAAGCACTATAAGGATCAACGATATGAAGCCTATGGTGGCTTTTAGCACAACTTCAATGAATATTAGGTAAGTCTTTTAGTATTTTATTCAGCAAACTACTCAATATTTATAAGTAGGCTGGCATTTTAGACTTAGTTTATTGTTTCATGCTCACTATGGCAAATTACCGTTGTGAATTATGCTCGGAAACATTTGACACCAAAATTGGCCTGTCTCGACATGGAAGACACAAACACCAGGTAGAATATAATAGGGACATTACAATAGAAAGCTCATCGTTTAGGAAAAGAGTATGGAACCGGGAGAAGGCCAATATCCAATTCGTGACCATGAATAAGGTCATGAGGGAGGATCCAATGCTGCCCAGGAACAAATTATATGACAAATTGGGCAACATATTCAAGCATAGGAGCCGTGAGTTGATCAAACGATGACTCCTCAGACAGGAACCGGCTGTGGCTACGAGAGACAACTCAACAGCCCACAGAGCGCATAGGACGCTGGAGGGTTTCTGGCAGCTCAGAGGAACTGCTGAGGTAGCTGAAGTACCAAGGATGGGTGAGACTGACCAAGCAGAAGACTGAAGGAAAGTAATACTTCAAGACATTCTAGAAACCTGCCCCCAAATCCACGATCTCTTCAAATTGGCTAGGAAACTACGGTATGAGAATCTGGCGCATGAGGACGGGGTAAGGAGACTGGGTCAATAGGTGGAAAAATCTTTTCCACACGTCAACAAGTCCAAGAAACCTAGGCTCAGAAGTAGGATAGTTTCAGACAGAATGGAACCTACAAGAAAGGAAGTATTTGTAAACACACAAAAACAATTAAGGAAGAACAAAATACGTGGGGCACATTCCGTTATAAACCGAACATGAAGAAAAGGTTACCAGGGCTTTCGATTTCCTCAAGGCTGTGAGGAATACTGGGGAAAGATCTTTCAAACGGAAAGCGTAAACGATAATAGACTTGTAGTTAAAGTAAGGGAGACAGACTGGGAGATCGTCAAACCAATAGAGACTAGCGAGGTGAAAAGGGCTATAAGCTATGTCCAACAAGGCCCCAGGAATAGATGGGGTAACGAGTAAGGCATTATAGAATAGGAGAATGGAAACGGTCAGGGCATAACTCAACCTGATGCTCTTGTTTGAAACCGTCCCGGAACATTTCGGAATCGCGAAGGTTACCCTTATACCCAAGAATGACTGCCCTAGCACACCAGCAGATTTCAGGCCAATCTCCATATCCCCGATGATCCTACGGTGCGCACAGATGGACAGACAAGATTAGGGATATGGGATCTCAGGTGGCCTTCCTGAAAGAGGATGGTTGCTTCGGCGCCAGTATAATTTTACATACCACCCTGAAGGAAGCCAAAACTGGGATAAAAGACTTAGCCATGTGCTCCGTGGACATATCCAAAGCAACTCCAGACCAGACATTGGCGTAAGGGTTGGAAAGGGAATCACAAATTCCCTCATATATTCGGACGATTTAATAGTCTTCGCAACAACCCCGAATGGTTTACAAACCAAACTAGACGGCCTGGCCACTCACTAATCTAAATAAAAGCGACCTACAAATAAACACTAACAAATATTTTTCATTGACTAGAGTTAAAAACGGTAAACTCAAAAAGTCCTACATCATTCCATACAAGGAAGGAACCTCGGAAGCCTTACGCAGAATTCTCAACAAGGTAGGAATGAAAACGGCATTCAAACCCACAAACTCAATTAGAAACAAGCTTTGTCGGTTAAAGGATCCTGTAGAGCCTTTAAAACAAAACAATTTAGTTTATCTAATACCCTGCCGGAATGATAGTCAGGTCAAATACATAGGTCAAACTAGTAGAACGGGGGCAGTCAGACTAGCTGAACATAAAAACTTAGCGAAATCTAGATTGGTTGACCCGAATAAGATAAGAAATCTAGAGAATAGTTCAGCTATAGCACTACATGCAGTCACACACAACCATACAATAGGATGGAATAGGATGACAGTTTTAAAATCTAATGTCACAGGCTGGGAGGAGAGATTGATAACAGAAGCTTTGTTTATCGAATCAACTGCAAATACAAATAATAGGAATGATTCATCACCTGTCCCCGATATCTGGAAAATTCTACTCCCCCTACGACAAATTGGAGAAAACAAAGAAAGCTATAAAACTCAAGTGTCAAAGTCGTGTGATCACAATTGATATGATTATGAACAATAAATTTTGTTCGAAACGTCATCCAGTAAATAATACTGTTTCACTGTGTGATATACCTAATAAACAAACTAATAAGGAAATTACAACAGTCTGAAATTTGCAATGGAAGAGGCACGTGGGTGACGTAGTACGAAAACGTCGATTTTCGGGAATCAAGGCAGTAGGATATGAAGTGTCGATTTGGGTATCGATCGATAGAACTCAATGAGAGGAGCAGAATGAGTACAAACGCGGGGGTAAACATCAAAGGATGCGGAATTTACAGGGGTTAAATGTTGACAAAATCGGGTGAGGGTGACGTAATGAGAAAATTAAATCAAAGAAAGTACAGGAGATTGGCTGTCAATATGGATATCAGTGGACAGGTCTAGACGAGAGGAGTACGGAGATATCAAGATCAACGTCAAAATGTGGAACAGTAAAGAACTACGGGGGTACAAAATGAAATGCAACCAAGAGCCACTCCCGAAGCCAACTTGAGAACGATAGGTGCTATGGAGATGTGAATTGTACGAATCGATTCCTCGTGCTTAAAAACCTCTGGAATGTCGTAGGGTATCTCGGAAATACAAGCCGTAGGCGAAGAAAAAAAACAGGAAAAAAGATATTCAATAAAAACAACTTACACCTATACACCAGTATACAAGCAGGGAGTATAAGCGTGCCAACCAATCAGAATGCCTGATTTGTAGCTCAGCTTCGAAAAATTGCAGAGATTCACCTATTCGAGCCTGATATATCCAAAAAAATATCGATCGCAAACTTGACGAAGCAGGGTTAGTTGTGAGTTAGTTAATACAGTAATTCAAATGGGAAAAAGTGTGTGCGTATGGTTTGATTATGTGTAGAGTGTGAAACGAAAGGTCTCAGTTGTAGAGCGGATAGTAGCACCACAGTCGTTTACCCACGCTTGACTCAATTTCTTCACTTTGACATTCAGAGCATCGGGCAGAAATCACATTGCATCACAACCAGTAAGTGGACATCGCAATGCTTTGTTTTAATTAAACAGTCGGATTCCATTGGTCCGTGCAAGTCCTGAGTTAGTCATCGCACGCCAAACAATCGAAGCACAACCACTTGACATAACTCATGCACGTTGCTAGCCATACAACACTTACAGCTGAAACAACCCACCTTGAAATTGTTTTTCTTTCTCGTTAATTTACTTTGCAGTTTATATGACTGAAACCTTTATCTAACCATTTTTGACGCCCTCATTTTGGGGAAAATTTCATAAATATTGATTGGCCTTATCCCTGCCTTCTCAAAAGTACATCTTTGATTCATTTACTTATTGCATCTTTGGCTTTCCTTCAAGTTTACACTAATTCTGTTTTGATTCTGATTTTATCTTCTTTTCCTGAAGGTATGTACTCCTTGAATCTTGACAATTATCCTCTGAGTTACAAATATTGTTGCCGCCTTGGAGTTCATGTATTGATTTTTTATTTTTCTCTTAAAATCAGTGCCTAGTTTTTGTTTCCTTGAACTCTGTGTCACTACAGCTATGTCTAGTGATCACAAGGGTGCCTTCCTATTTTTCCAGTGAATTTTTTTGTTACTGCAAACTTGCATTTTCTGAGTTTGCCTAAATTTTCACACAAATTCTACATTAAAGCTACAGATCTTCTATTTGTAGTAGTGGGTATACTAATTTCTCTGGACACCACTGAAACATCTATGTGGTTTCTACTCTTCTCAAGATTCGCTAGTTTCGAAACCTCGTTGTTTGCACTGAGTGTCATACTGAATACTGAACAGCTCAGATTCATTTTGTCTGGCTTTATGCCTAGAACATAAAAGCACACCTTCTGGGCTGAAATGTATCGCGATTAGACTAACAGAAGTTGACTATGGTTGATATATAGTCACATGGTGTGTGCTTTGTTTTGCCAGTCTAATGTATTTTGAAATGTGTTTATTGATCCGTTATTCCATCATAACTCACAATATGCTTTGTCTGTCCATTAACTAAGTAAACAATGAATGATCTTTTGTCATATGACATTACAACCATTCCGAATTTAGTGGTTGTAAGAAAAACTACCACCAACGCATTCCGCTAATAGATACTTAGAATTTTATTCATCTCATCCGTTATCTGTCTGTGAAGGCAGGCTTAGTTAAGTGTCTAACAAACCGAGCAGCAGCACTAAGTAGTACAAGAAAAGACCTAAATGACGAAATAAAACAGATAGAAGAAGCGTTGGTGTCAAATAACTAACTTAATAATTCCTAGTGTAGCATTAAGAACACAATATTCAGCGAAGAGACTCTTTTCAACGAATTTATTATCAAGCTGTACAATCGTATATATATGGTTTTTGAAGAAATTATATTCCGCGAGGGAATTAGGTCAAAGGTGTGAATACATGAAATAATAATAGCAGTATGAAATGCAATTAAAATATTTGTGATTATAATCATAGTTTATTGTCAAGTGGCAAAGCAAATTAATGTCGTATATAGAATAATACATAAGGTGTATAGATTTTGAAAACGGGTACATAATTATAGGATTAGTAGACGAATATAAAATGTTACATAACATGGTGTGAAATTTGGTAAGATAGAATTCAATATTGTAAGAATAAAAATATAAAAATTTATAATTTTGGTTTTGGTTTTGAAATGTCAAGTGGGTCGAGTGGAAAAGATTCATTGAGAATAGTAATAATAATGATGATAATAATAATAATTGTAGTAATAAGGGAAAAGTACATAGAATAAAGAAGAAAAAAATAAATGTCTATCCCTCTACAGCCAAGGCAGAAGTAGGGATTGTACATACTCCTTTTGTACACAAAGGTCTGGCTGGCTTAAAGTCATGAATTGCCAAGGCCTCAGCTGTCTTTAGAATTCTGTAACGAAGAAAACGCAGGAAGTTAGCAAGGACTCTATATATGATTTTAAAATCATGGTCAGGGTTGACAGATTGACAGAAGTCAATCAGGTGTTCCAAAGTAGAGCTTCGCACACACTTCCTTTCTCCCTTGTAAAAC
This sequence comes from Trichobilharzia szidati, assembly GCA_944472155.2. NCBI lineage: Eukaryota > Metazoa > Platyhelminthes > Trematoda > Strigeidida > Schistosomatidae > Trichobilharzia > Trichobilharzia szidati. The sequence goes on along the minus strand of OX235274.1, from coordinate 110,490,445 downwards.
CATGCTGGACAAAAGAAGTATGTACAATCCCTACTTCTGCCTTGGCCGTAAAGGGATAGACATTTATTTATTTTGTTTATTTAATTATTCTATGTACTTTTCCCTTTTTGCTTCGATTATTATTATTACTATTCTCACTATGAATTGTTTCCGCTTGTCCCGATGTCATTCTAAACCCAAAATTATTAATTTTTATATTTTTAATTTTTACAATATTGAATTCTATCTTACCAAATTTCACACCATGTTATGTAACATTTTATATTCGTCTACTAATCCTATAATTATGTACCCGTTTTCAAAATCTATACACCTTATGTATTATTCTATATACGACATTAATTTGCTTTGCCACTTGACAATAAACTATGATTATAATCACAAATATTTTAATTGCATTTCATACTACTATTATTATTTCATGTATTCACACCTTTGACCTAATTCCCTCACGGAATATAATTTCTTCAAAAACCATATATATACGATTGTACAGCTTGATAATAAATTCGTTGAAAAGAGTCTCTTCGCTGAATATTGTGTTCTTAAATAACCAACTGTCCTATAAAATTCATTAGGAAGATCAGAAAAGGCCAGAAGCAAAATAAAAATAATTGTGTAACTAGTAATGTAAACGTGAATAAGAGAGAATATAAGGCATCTACAGTAGTTTAACCATATAAGGAGGGGACATCTGAGACCGTAAGTAGGATTCTTAGTAAAGCAGAAATTAGGGTGGCATTTAAACCTACAAACTCACTCAGAGACTAGCTCTGTAGGTTGTAGGACCCTGTTGGTTGACCGAATTAGACAAAATAATATAATTTACAAAATACATTGCAATGATTGTAAGTTAGGTGAACTACATGGGTCAGACTAGTAGGTTCGAGGTGGTCACATTTTCGGAACATATGAATTTAGCTAAGGTAAGAATGTTTGACCCCGAGAAGATGAGTAATTTAGAAAAAAGCTCAGTGATCGCACTGCGTACATTAACACAACCACACAATAGGGTGGGAGAGGGTTAAGATTTTAAGATGTAATCTTCATAGGTGGAGAGAGAGGTTGATTACTGAATCCTACCTGGTTCATTGAGTCTACACCCAACAGCTGCAACAGGAATGACCTAATGCAAATACCAGAAATATGGTCAAATCAGAGGAGGATAATAAATAATCTCAAAATTCTATTTCAATTCAAACACATCACAACATTCTAACAAGTAACTTATTGTGACTATAATAACACTCGTCTTATTTCCTATCTGACTGTAGTTGATCAATAACAATCTTATTATCCTTATTATTATTTCTGAATGTACAGTATCCCATATTGAATTTTATTCCAGTATCTAGTCAGTTCCACTCATGTATATAAATGAAGGAAGAAAGTGGTGTGAGTAGTGTCTTGATATGATTATGAGTGGCCATAGCTTGTGCTCGAAACGTGGTCATCAGTTAATATTACTGTATAACAACACTGTGTGATTTATGAGAATAAAATCTTATCCATGATGGAATTAATGGTTCATTTGTGTCAGTTATTTTCTATATACTCTTGTATGGTACAGTAAATTCACTCTCTCGTACTTTTTCACTCACACTTGTGTGACAGCTAATTTTCCTTATTGGAAAATACACGTATCTTCGTGAACGTGTTGATCTTCTGATTTGCCTGTTCGAATCAGGACAAGTTAACTATGCAGCAATAACAGTCTGTACGTTATCGTCCGTTATATCTCATTAGCGCATATTTACACTCGTTCACACCATAATATTGGCAACGACAACATAACAATTGTGCAACGGCTATTAACGCTTCTTCCAGATTACATTGTTTCTTATCTGAAATAAGTATAAGATCTTAAGGTCGAGTTCAATTCATCTGCACACATGTATGCTGTGTATTCAAGTAATTTTCAAAACTTAACTTATGCTCCTTATTTATGCATTTGGCAGCTGAATTTTGACAGGAGTTAACGAATACCAGATACATGCAGGAGTAAGTCGGTAGGCATGCCACTTCTTTCCTTTGTTAATTGCACTTCGGTCATTTTTCAAACTTATATGAACATGCATTTCAAAGACTTTGGTTATTTTACTGTTTACACCGAAGGAGTATAAACAGCAGTCAGAAAAATATGAGAGGATATTGGATCATTTCAAGTTGAACAGCAACAATAAACTGGAGGATAAGATTCATTCTAGCAAACAAAAGTCGTACACTTTTGTGCATGAGAATTGCTTCTGTAGGCCATTTTTTGTTGTTTACGTGTTAACATTCATTAAAGGATTCATAAGGCGGAATTCACAAACTCATATGGATGGTCGAAAAAATTAGTTGAGACATGTTTGTTCTGTATTTACTTTTTTTAGAAATCGTTTTCATCTCTCTCTATGTTTGTATTGTATTGAAGAGAAAAACAAGCATAGTTTGTTATCTACAAAAGATGACTTTACAAGGGTTGTTTTTCTCCACAGAACAAAGTGAAGCCGATCAGAGTCTTTGAAATGAGTAAATGCGTAGACATAAAATGATGGGTGGATCGATCACATAAACATCAATTTATGGTTTAGTTATTTTTATCTCGTCAATGATCGATATTTTTGTGCTTATTTCACAGTTACCAAAAAACTACAGGCTCTTAAGAAATAAGCATAGAGAATGTTACCTGTTCAATATATCACAGGAAGACCAACAGCTCATCAATTAAATTGAAAAAATAGCATTTATACATTCAGTTCTGCATCAACGTTCTGTTTAGCTGCGTTCTTGCAAATAATCACTATGCTTTTGTTAACTATTCTGTTAGTCTCGTCGCTTGATGTACTTGATGGAACATGTATTTTCTCTGTCTTCCCTACGAATTTTATAGTTTCGAAGTAAACATTTTACGGTGATACGGTTTACTTACTCGGGACTACTTTGCGCAGTTTTGAAAATATTAGAACAGTTATTCACTTTTAACAAGCGTGGCTTAGCGAATCGGTAAACATACTGACAGAATGCAATCAACCTCACTAAGTACTCTACTGCTTGGAGTTGATAAATGTCAGGATACAACCAAGAGGGAAATGATGAGAAAGCGCCTGTCTAATATTCATGAGCACTCAGCATTAAAAAATAAGATCTGGATTTTCAACTCTAATGTGAAGTCAGTGCCAATATACGGATGAGAGACTTGGCGCGTCACGCAGGGCACTTTGAAGAGACTACAGATCTGCATTAAAAGCTGTCTTTGCTCAGTAGTGAAGCCCAGATGCCCAGAAAAGATCGACAACATGGGTCTCTGGGAACTAACCGACCAGAAACCAATTGTGTAAGAGATAGACAGCGAGAGTTGGAGGTAGATTCGCCATACTCTGAGAAGGCCATCAAGCGATATCACACGCCCGGCTGTCAATTGGAAGCCGAATATGAAGCGATGAGTTTATCGTCCGAATGTGACATGGAGGAGGTCATGCGTAGATCAGGTGAAAATAATGTGCGGAGACGTTGACACCGGCAAAAACGTTGGCGGAGAACCAAACACAAAGGAGAGGCACGGCTGAAGCCCAAATTTCATCTGGAAACTAAGAGAGACAGTAATGAAAGAAATAATATAATGCCTTTCATATTCTTATGATATGTATTGCTCACTATTTCGTTACTAAACACGTTTGGCATAATTTTGGATTTATCTGGGAAATTTTAACATTTCATACAATTACAGGAATTCGTCTGTAAACAATCCTTTGTACTTCTCAAAATACATTGCAATGACTGTGAAGTCAACTACATAGGTCAAACTAGTAGATCAGGGATAGTCAGAGTATCAGAACATAAGAATTTAGCTAAGGGAAAACTGATTGACCCTGAAAAGATAAGTAATTTAGAAAAAAGCTCAGCTATTGCACTTCACGCATTAACAAACAACCACACAATAGGGTGGGATAGGGTTAAAATTCTAAAAAGTAATATAGGTAGGTGGAAAGAGAGGTTGATTACGGAATCCTTATTCATCGAGTCTACACCCAACACATGCAACAGAAGTGACTCAATGCAAATACCAGAAATATGGAAGATATTATTACCGCCAGTCAAATCAGAAGAGGATGATAAATAGTCTTAAAATTCTATTTCCATTCAAGCACATCATAACATTCTAACAATCAACTTATTATGACTATAAAAACACTCGTCGTATTTCCCATCTAATTGTAATGGATTAATAACACTCGTACTATTATTTCTGAATGTACATTATCTCATATTGAATTTTATTCCAATATCTAATCGATTCCAAACATGTATATAAATGAAGGAAAGAAGTTGTGTGAGTACCTTGATATGATACCAGCAAATATTTTGAGTACTAGACGTTGAGGTCCGCTGTCTTGAAAAAGACCGTTGACGTTGCCTTGACATGGAGGGTGATCTACTACCTCGTGCACGTTAGCTTGAAATTTCAGTTTCTAGCTTTTCCATCTTATTCGTCAAAGTCAAAATCGCTGACAATATAGTTGTGTCGGTAGCGGACGTCCGTTGAACTGGTAACCCCTGACTTGTCGATACGTTGTATATACTGGTGTCATGCATTGCATCTAGTATTCTGTCTGCCAGCTCACTTAGTGTGTCTAGGTTGATCTATTTGGAGGAGATGGTCAAAACCTGTTGGATATGTCGTGGCAGCCGTTGCAACCACATTTGGCGTAAAACCACTTCGCCAACTTTGTGTGGAATAAGCAGTTAACGCATATGCCTGAGGAGCTGAGAAGGAGTCCGTGAGCCTAACTCGCATGCAGTGAGTAACTGTTGGATCCGTTTCTCATCAGAAACACTCCTTCTTTGAATCAAAACTGCTTTGAGCCTATCATACTGGTGGTCTGCAGGGGCGCTACCAACTAAATTACTAATGTCCGCATGAACCTCTGTGGGCAGTGCGGCTGAAACACATCCATACTTCGCGATCTGTGACTTGATTCCGTGGGTAGCAAAGAGGGGTTCGATGATGGCGAGCTAAATCCGCGGCTCAGTGAAACCGAATGGCGGTAGACGCACATGGACTATTACGTTGATTGATGAGTCCTGTGCCTCGTTAGTCACAGCTGAAGCAGGTGAACGTGTAGGTGAGGACATGATTATTATGCGAATATACAGGTACATAGATATAAATATGTAGAATGTGCAGTCAAAAATAAAAATAATAACAATAGAAATATAGATATTTTATAAAGCTACGATGTTCAAACTGGCTCACCAATTAATTTGTAGGGGACTGTCTAGAGCAAGTTCATCAACATAACAAATATGCGAATAAAAATCCAAGTCAAGGAGAGTACAATGCAACAATATATTATCAAAATGCAGTAATGAGTTATATTAATTAATAGGTTAATTGGATATGTTGTTAAAGTCCTTGTGCTGCAAATTATTTATATAATCCACAGAAGCGTTGACTGTTGGAATCGTGTCTACTGATAGAAGCTGTGTTCTGGTTGTAGAGTTGTCTTCAGATAAGGATAATAGGTTCCTGCAATATATCCAAAGTATACAACACGGTTTGAGTGGAGCGAGTAGACAGAAATGGGCAGAGAGAAGGCGAAGCTACCAACAGTATAGTGTATTTCACATGTACAATGTTTCTAACTTCAACATCTAATCAAGAAGTGTACAATCATATGGTTACGTACTCCACACATCTTTATCTCTCTGAAATAGCTTCCAATCGTATGTTGACATAGAAGATATCTGAATATAGGATTTGTATCGGTTTACTATAACTATTGTTTGCAGGAAACAAAAGGAAGTTTAGGTTGCCGCTCAACCTTGACAACGACCGTAATGACAAGGTTACGATTCAGCATTTAAAAGAACCTGTTACGGTCACCTGAACTCTTAAAATCACTGAGAATGTACTAATCCAATGATATTTGATGATTTCGAAATAATAGAGAAGATTTGTAGCTCAGGTGGATGATGTTATTGTGTATAGTTTCTTTCATGGTGCCTTTCAGAATGGTATATATTACACATAACCTTACCTGTTTTTACGAAATAAAGGTGGCCTTCCTTATAACCAGTCGTTTTTCAATAGTCTTTTCTCACTTTCTCTCTAACATGCACAATGAATTTTAGACTGTAGGAAAACTATTGCCTTCCATTATTCAGGTTTTATAAAGATATTGAGTTTTCCACAAAACAAAGAAAGACTCCTCTACATCCCGGCACATGTGTTGTCATCGCTTTGTTCACATATCTCAGTAATGATCGAGGTAAGTTGAAGTGGTGTAAAAGGCTGCGTTATATAAGCCTGTTGAAGACTTTAGAAAAAAACTTTTGGAGATTCAAGCATATACTCTGATGTTTATTGTAAGTGAATTTTAAGTTTCTATGTAAACAAAACAATTGAAGATTTTGTTTATCTTTCCTCAGTATAAATTTGGATTTACGTCAACGTAGACAAGGATCGTAAGGAATAGTGTCATGGGTGTGCTGAAATTTTATCAAAGAGAATTATTGAAACTGCCGCAACAGCGTGTCAATTTAAAGAAAACATATTTATCTGTTTGAATGATGACTACGATTGTAAACAATAACAACAACAACAACAATTTTTCGTATATAAGGCGTCGAAGATCTGCTTAACGCATAAATCACAATGTTCTCCAGCAGAAAAGTAATTCTTCTTCTTTGTGTTTTGTGTCTGGTTCGGGAAAACAAATGTGGTAAGTTGAATTAGAAGGGATAATATTTAATTCTCCATGCATTAAACAGCTTATTTATGAACGAATTCCTACATAGCTGACTTGCAGATATCAGAAATTAAAAATTCCGCTACCATAGCTTAAATTTTTTATTTTAAAAATGATCATATCTGTTACTCACCCACTTCTATAAATGTAGACAGGATAGTGAGGAAAGACAATTTGTCATAACCTTTTGTTAAAGGGAAATAAAAAAGTGAACAACTTTTGAAATTTATACGTGTCGATCAAAAATGAGTAAATCGAAAGAAATTAAAGAAAGATAATCGCTAGTATTAGATTTGTCCGTGTTAATTATAAATAATTGTTGTCAGAGATATGTAGAAGAAACACCGAAAGCACAGTAATTTTTGAGACATGAGTAGAAATTAGCGAGTACGCAGTTTATTGTTCTTCTCACTTCATAAGCAAGAGCATTTAAGTGTCAAAATGGACAAAAAATGTGTTCACTAAGACCTAAACGAATCACCTGTTATTAGTTATTCTTATCACAGACCGGGGGATTGCGATTATATTTCTCTGTTGCACGGGATTCTCGGTAACTACCTCTAACTCACCCATTAACTAAGCACGAACATCACACGTGGACGTCTAGCCCGTTGCTTCCCCTTTTTCAGTCCTACTTGAAAGCCTGGTATGCAATCCTGCTCAGAGGCTTTCTAAGAATGTGATAACAGTCGAAAGTGCCTACTAGGAGAATTATTGAGCAATATTTTTCAGATGGACTAGTAACCTTTAAGTGTTCTTTGATTCTTCTCACTCCGAAATGATGATCTGATGTTCAGTTTCCAGAAAGGTCTATGACTTTCTCCTTTTCATGGATTGGCATAGCAACTTTATTTCCAGTCGAAAGTTACCTTGAATAACTCTTACACCTCTTAATAGCACTGATGTCGAAATATCTGCTTCAGAGTCTGTGTCATTATGTTCCTTCAATAATTGCATAAATAAATGAAACTTATAACATGGTAAAGTGAAGCAGTATTGTCTCTTCACAATTACCTAAAGTCTGAATATATATATATATTCGTACAATTTCGTTTCATTTGAGACGAAAATGTAAAGTAGCATCACTTTTGTTAAAAAAAACGTTTGAATTGTATTTTAAAACTATCACTTAGCTTATATTTATTCCATTTTAACTAAAAGGAAGTAAGTCCTTCATTCTGTTTTCTGTATTAATATATATATATATACATACATGATTGTTCGCCAAGCATTAAATGGTTATCGGAGACTGACACCCTCCCTTAATTAGTACGTGAATTTCAACCATTCAATACTTGAAATCCTAACTGCAAACCTAAAGAGATCATTCACTTCTTACTGTGCACTTTGGTAGTGTTTAGAGAATATTTGAAAGCCCCTCAAGCAAGTGTATTCGCAAAACCTGATTATTATTATTATTTATTATCACGGAGCTACTTAAATTTCGCCTAATAAGGAGGCAGTTTGAATTACTTATCCCACACCGTATTTTCAGTACAAGTGTGGAATTTTCAGCATGATATCGCACCAATTCAGCCGACCATAGATATCGGGTGTGCGCCGGTAGGGATCGAACCCGACCATGTTGGCAATACTAAAGGCCATATATGCAAATGTATTTGAGCTTCGGTTGAATTAACCTGTTTGCTTTTTTGTACGAGACGTTCATTATTACTAGATTTGCTATTATCCTCCAATCATTTCAATATTTTTACATTTCCGTGAAACTTATATGCTTGTAATCTAAAATGTCGAAACTTATTGTTCAAATGTCCATATATTTCAAATGCATTTAATTGAACAGGATGTGAGTCTGATATTATTATTATTATTCATCTGACATGGACTTTAATACTTTTCCTACACCATAGCAAAAATATTGTTGCATGCATAGTGGATGAGCACAATCGTATATTAGTTTGAAAAACCTTTACCAATAAATCATATTTTGAAAAGCATCTTTATAGTTCAATTCTATACAGGCAATTGACAACGGCGTAACTCAGATGTATCCTTTCAGCGTTAATATTTTATATCATACTACACTACTTATGATTGTATTAGGTTTACAAATTCTAGTCTGTCACCAACCAACTATACCACCGATGAATAAATGAATTCAATTTATTGACAGGTGACATTTGCAATATCAGTATCATTTAGTGACTAATGTGTAATTTCGTCTGAGTTCTTCGTGAGTCAATGTGTATCACGCAATATCACTGCAAGGGGGGGGCGGGCTACTTTTCAGTAACACTCGATTATAATCTTAATTGTTAACAATTACTAATCCAGAGATCCTTTTACCTTACATGTACCTAAACAGTAAGTGAGTTTACCATATATATATATTACTTCACAGAAACTGTATGACTTCACAACATGAGATATGAAATTCCATTGATACTAAAGCGCATGAGCACAACAGTTTTGATAAATCCACTTCTATGCGAATCGGGGAACGGTCAACAACCATTGGTACAATCGAAATCTACTTGAATATATAACTGAATATTCGATTTGTTCTGAATCTACCTCAATCAATCTTTCACTGCTGACTTTCCGGTTTATGCAGCATCAGTAAAAACATTTGCCGAAAGTAAATTCATTTCATCTAGAGACGATAGGATCATCTGCGATGACATTCTCCTGAAAAGGCCTCCTTTTTTTTCCTGAGTTATTTCTGCCGATTTGTATAGTGCACCTCTACTTAGAATGTTTATGCGTAAACTTTACTTTATATTCAATATCTAGAATTTTATTGATTAATTATTTCACGTTTTATCTCGATTGCTTTTCAGCTGAACGTGGGTTCATTGATATTCACCTTGAAATAGCTCTAAACGTTTGCATAGAAATACACTGTTCTCTACAGTTTTGGAAAATTCAGCCTTCCACCTTCGGCTGTTTACTTCACACCATACCAATTGGGATTACATTACGTTTGTAAAGTGTAGCCTGTTATCAAAAATATGCGTACTGAAGTGCCTAAGAAGCGCTTTGATGAATTCAGTTGTCTCGCATGTAACATCTTCATCGCCAAAATCTCTAAGTAGCAAATGCACAATTTTGTATGTGATTGTCTGTCGCATGCGATTTCAGTGCTTCTCTACTCTTCTCAGTGTGAAATCATTTCTCAATTTTATAAGGAATTTCTTCAAATACTAGTATGTAGGTCGAATTGAGATTTCTATGTGACATCACATCATAGAAATGTTTTTGCTGCTTCAATTAAAATCCGAAAATGAATCTCATTTTGAAGCAAAATGTTTAAAGTTAACAAACAAGTCTGAAATTCTTCTAATCAGCGATGAAAATTATGAATAAGAACTACCGCAGTTATGATTTTGGCATCAAACATCAAGAAAGCCACCAAAACTGGTACAGAGATAACCACTCAACAACTACCGTGAAATACGTCTACTATCTTTCTGAGAATATATAGAATGTGCACAGGCAATTCATCACACAATGTATGACAGTGCCAGTAACTTCCAAATAAATCGTAGTATATATCTGCTACTTTGGATGGACTGGTTTCATTAGAGGAAATGAGACTTATATTGCTACATACATGGCAATTCACTGATAATGTTAAATCCAACTAGGTGTAATGATTACCGAGTATTTGTGGTCAAAAGTGCTTGTGAACCATCGGTCCTCAAATTTTTGGTACTGTAAAGAGAAAATATAAACATTCTCTGCCAACGTCGGAGAACAGATGCTCACCATCATTGGTCGTTGTAGAATACGAGTTCAAAATCAATGAAATCTATTCCCTAACCACAAGTGATCAGTACAAACGCTGTTTCTACATATTTTGTACATAAGATTCTTTCTTCGTCCTAATATAATGCGCCAATTGTTTGGGAAACCCAGTACTAGTAAACGTTTGATGAACAGCTATTTGTGCAATGAGTTCTTCTGTGACATCATACTGGCTTTGTAGTTCTATGATCTAACAGGATATTTCATTGGCGCTTGTGAGGCAGAACATTTTTCTTCACCGAACAAACTACTTAAAAAGTTTCAATTTTGCAATGAAAGTACCTTTTTTGATTTTCTCCAATTGTGTATCTAATTGATCAGCGTATTGTCAAATTATCACCGTCTATTTTCAGGGTCTTGGCGTAAGTGATGGTGTTTCTTATTCGCTGAAATTAAACTAGTGATGTTTGCAAGCAAAATCACCGTGAATGTGGTCAGCTTGGCTGACGTGAACACAGTGAGCTACACTGTGAATTCTATTACGGATCAAATTTTTATTTTTATTAAATCACATAGCGTTATAGAGTAATACTTTTGCTGATGACGTTTCGAGTACAGATTATTGCTCATAATCACATCAAGGCACTTACACAACTTCCGGGCTTAATTTATATACTCTACTACACTGGCTGAAATTTATCCCTATACCAATAATACCTTGTTAACTCTTATTCATTGAAAATATGCAGATAATTACTCCAACGACAACCTATAAAGGCTTGACTACTCACAAAAGGTTTTTTCCCTTGAGCTATGGAAGAGTACTCCTAACACGTGACTCAACAGTTTTTGATGCATGGAACTTATCGAAACAACACTTTTATTATTCTTGGAACAAACATTCTGCTATGTTGCCAGATCAGCTTCACCTTGGTCGCACCTTGCGCATGTTCGGCGAGCTGAAACAGCTTTTCCAGTGAAAGCATTTCATCACAGGTCAGAATTCAGTATTCAATAAAGTCAAAGTGGCAAACTATTCGGAAAACTGCATTTGGCAACAAACACAAAAAGGAAAAATAGTTTGTTGCTTTCGATAGTCTTTCAGACACGAATAACGTTTTGAATTATGAAAAGATTTGAGTGAATTGTGAATAAACAATGGGATAACCCAGCTGTGGATTTAAAGTCACCAACATGTAAGTCTCACGGGGTCGGGGGGGGGGGCGGTGACAGGCACGAATAGCATATTGACAAAGAAAAACAGAAATAATGCAGATAATTTTTCAGCCAGATTATCCTTTTTCTGAATTTTATGTGGGCATATCCATGTTACACACTGATGATTCAATCAGGAAAGGAAATATTTCAAGACATTAGCATTATTTGTTCTATTTCTTCAGATCGAAATCATTCAATGCGCACTTATATGAACGACTAAAACCATCAGTCAAACTGTCTAATCTTAGTGCCACACAACACTTTTCTAACACTATCGCAGGTCTTTTGATGATAACTCCGTGTGAATAGGACACACATCATGAAAACTGAATAACCCTTCTGATACTCCACCACTTATCTCATTGTAACTCAGAAAGCTATACCACCTATTGCGAGTTGTTGGATTGAAGGCCTCTTCTTATCTTCTGTTTTCAGTCACGAGGTCCTCAGCCATGAAGAAGGCTAGACTAACTGCTCACGGCATAGAAGATATTCAGAATGAAACTTTCTTAAAGAGTTGTATACTATACAATTCAAGTGCTTCAGACTGAATGACATCTTAATTGAAAATAAATTCATATTTATGACGCAACATTTAAAGGATAACAGTAAAATGCATTTCTCCTTTTATGTGAATAGCATGTGAGTTCTTTTTTTTACTTACTTATGCCATTATTTCACAAAAACTTCTGAAAAACGTGTGACAAAAACACAGTAGTTTTACCATCTTGATTTTATCTGCGGGTATAAATGCACTATGTTCTGATGGTTTTATTGATTTCTAATAAATTTTAGAGTCAGTTGACTTACGCTGAATGAAATCAATCCGACTTCGTCTTGAAACCAACTGCCACGAGAGTCGAATTGTGAATGCGCTGGTTACTGTATATCAACAGATATTGTCGTCAGTGTTGTTCAATGGCACTTGCCTTAATGTTTTTTTTGTACATGGCAGCATTGCATAGTTTTGTTGCTCACTATATCCGGGATACATTTGAGGATAGTTTAGTTTAGTTTTATAAGGATGTACACTCTTGAATTTGAAAAGGAGGTTAAAGGTTTAACATATTCGACTTTATTATTGTTTAATCAAATGAATGGACGAAGACACACAACTTTTGCATCAGAACTATATTTATACATTAGCTGGAATATTTTTTGATTTGAAAGCACACTGAGAATGATTCTGTGAATGACGCCTTACTAAATTTGAATGATACTCACTGCACTTAGGTTTCAATGTTGCGAAGCTGTATTTGTTATCGCCAACCTCTACTTTATGAGTTTTATTGTTTGTTAAATGTATAAGATGGTTGTATACTGCATGACATCAAGGTTTGGAAATGAGCGATTATGCAGATGGAATTCAAGCAATGTTTTCTCTTACACCACTCAAGGAACAGAATTGACTTTCTCATGATGGGTAATGTGGTAATCAACAAACACGACTGATATTTGCCATAAAGCTTTGTGATAAACTCATGTCTACAGTATCATCGTATTGCTTGTGAAATACAGAAGAATTTTGAAAAACGAATTTTTCTTTGCTTTGCCTGTAAAGACTGACAAATGGAACTCAAGATAAAAACGATTTCTTCACACTCACTAATTTCTCTGATAAACACTGAAAGAAACTTGTGTTCCAAAATATTCTGCTGCATCATTCTATGGGCAAGGAAAAAGACTGTGTCCAACCAAGCAGGACTAAAATTCATCAGGGTTCTTAGATTTTGCAATGATTCAAAGGAAGACAGCAAAATCTGTCATACGTTGTGTTCTCCTCCTCAATGTTTATATAAGAAATGTTATGCTGTCTTTTACAATTATTTTGTATATTTGAACTTAAATAGTCAGAGATGGAGGTGAGTCTTGCAGAATTATTGTTAAAAACCATCAGTGTAGACAAAACAAACCTGCACTGAGCTAAGTACGGGTGTGCCAGTCTAATGAATTATATCAGAAAGTGGGTTCAAACTGATTCCGTGATTTGGTTCATGCCTTGAATTGTGAACAATAATGTTTCTTCAAGCGAAACTTGCTTTTTATTTTCACAAATGATAACATAACTTCCACGATTTGTTTGAACTACCTGAGGTGGGGAGCTATATCCATGGGGTAGTTTTACCTTGAAATAGTCTGTAAAGATATTATTTTGCAGATAGTACTACAAAAATTGTAAGAGTCAATCTGAATATCACGTCCTTTCTCATGATTTTCACCCAAAGGTTTTTAATGTCATCAGTTGAACATGCGACCACAAGGATTCCAGTATTAATTTAAATGTTATGCTAGTGAGATGGAATAATATCCGTATTCATCCAAAACATCAATAAGTGAGAAGTCTAAAATCTTCATTGTCGACACTAAAACTCATGAAGAAACACCGTTTGTTATTTTTCGGGCATCTTCGCCCATATATATGTAATGTCTAAACAGTATATACTTATTGAGAACATATGGATTTAAAAGCCTTCGAAACGAAGTTGTGTAAAAGCGACCTCAAAAATAATGCGAAATTCCCGGTTGGTAAATATTACGCAAGAGGAAAGCAAATTTCGAAAAACGAAACCCTTCACTGAATTGAGTCAGTGGAACACGTTGAGCAAGAGAAATCCATAGTTTATGTATATTTTGAAATGAGAACATAATATCCGAACAGGGATGCGTTAGCTGTTTCCGTGGGGTCAAAAACAGCACCTCAGAAAACACCTTTATAACTAGAGTAAAAATGATTTTGTAACGGGATAAAACCGTGCACACCTGATTCATCTGTCTTTTCAAAGCCTTAATATTGAAAGTTCGTTTTGAAATCCTCCCTATATATATGATGTACATGATAAGACTTGTCGAACTCGGATACTTCTCGCTTATCTAAAATATTTGCGACTTCCATGAGAATTTCGATTCAATTTTCAGAGGATTTCTTCTGTTTATGATACTTTTAGATCGTCTACTTTACTTATGTAAGTGAAAATAATCTCATTTCTCATTTGTTATGTATATTTTTTAATGTAATGATAATATATATTTTATGTTAACTAGCTTTATGCCACTTAAGAATGTCAAATGTTTACCAGGCATTGAGATCTTCAGTTGTGGTACGGTTTTCGCCTGAAGACATACTCAGTGTTGCTGTACATTGATTACTGAGTTTCTATGCTGAAACAAAGGAGTAAATCTGTAAGCGACTTTCTCACTCTCAGGATTTTCACAGTTTGTGGGAGCGAAGCACAGCACCATTGGAACTCTCATTCTTGTGACGTTACACCTTGTGAACATTTTCTTTTTTGAAGGAAATACGTCGCTAATACTTTATTCCTATATGAGCCAAATGAAATTCGGTGCAGCTTTGTGATTGTTATTTTAACAGTTGATTGTCAGCGAAAATGACATCTGTGCAAATGTGGATATCACTTTTCCAATTGATTTCGCCAATATTACGTTCTGTATTTTTATTTTCATGGCATATGTATATACTCGTGCACAATGCAGATGAACATCATCTTTGTAAGTAACTCTCCCTCTTTACATAAAGTCGCAGTGTCTAAATCTTGATTCGTGTTTTTTCTCTCTCAGTTATTGTAGCAGATGCATGTGTGCTCTTCATCGAACCTTCTATTTTATTCAGGTATACTTCTGTAAGATATGGATCATTTGAGCTGCTCAGCACTTAACAAATATCCATTACGGAGATTGTTTGCTGGAAACAGAAAGCTTAAAATCACCTGACCAATGTAAATTTTATTATACACGTTCGTGACATCTGCAAATTTTGAAGAACAATTAGCTGGTTTTCTGAAAACTCTTTGTAAGACCAAATGGAACTCCAGAATTTAATACCCGAATGCATAGATTCCCTTTTGTTGCATACTAATTTGGAAAGATTCAAGGTTGGCGGTGTATAACTGGCGCATTTTCAAGTTGCTTCTCCAGTCAGTTGATTTCACAGAGGTTGCACATATGCGCTACTTAAGCTGATCTTATAATTTTTTGACACAATTACGTCATGTTTAAAGATGCATGAAGCAGAATGATTTTCAGGTTGGTTTCTAACAAAGTTATGAATTTGAACAAAGCAAGAACTACAGTTTTAGAAGAATAAAGTGGTACCATCTTTTATTTCATTGCCTTCTCGTCAGCTGGTTACAGGGCAAAGACACTGTTAAATATATCTACAAAAACAATTTCAACATACTTGCACAGAGATCATTTTAAACAAAAATCAATCGATCGATATATGCATACAATAATAATAATATTTATATGTAATATTAAACACTATTCCGAACAACAATAATTATACACCATGAAAACTTTTCAGCATTTCGCATTCAGATGAAAGAGAGATGAAAAATATCCAGTTACCAGGGCGAAGAAAGACTGATAACCGCTTCTTTCTGGATGCATAGATCAGGTTTCAGGCACTTGGTGGAAATGGCTTCAGCAAACTTGAGGAGAATTGATTTCTTTTGCCTATTGATAATTTTAAACGACTTTTCGACGTCCACCTCATGACCCGTGTCGAGGAGACGCCTGGTGATGGTACTGTTTAACGCATTTGTACCCTTCAGACGTAATCTGTTTGGTACATGTTCAGAAAATCATAGATATGCCCTTCTTTCTGTCCTTCCAATGTAACTGCTCTCGCAGTTGAACGCTGCAGCATAAAAGGAGATTTCCTAATAATCTTATCTCCATCGCATTTTAATTGCCTATCAACTTCAAGACGGTAAGTTATCGTGAATAACGTTTTTCCATGACTTTATGATAATACTGTGCATTCCTGTAGCCTTTGATGGCCACTTTTTCGTAATGGGCAACTGAACACAGCAGTATTATTTCAAAACCTGAATGTGCACAGCCAAGGAAGAGAATCGGTCCATAGTAGCAGCATCATAAACAAGACTGCTGTTTCAGTCATCAATCAACCAGTATACAAAAAGAGACCACAGGTTACGATTCAGGATGGATGATGGATATTATCTGAAATTATTATACGCCTTGACCACAAAATTTAAACGACGTGATGTCGAGTGGAACATTGTTTCCTTATCTTAAACTTTCAATGCTTGAAAACATCAGTGTGAAAATAAAAAGCGGAGATTTTTTAATTTGTCCGAAAAGTTTTAAATTATCTTTTCTTTGTACGAAATTCATACTGAAGGTCAATAGTATGAAAATATAAAGAGTATCTGATGAGCTGCAGGAAAATTGAAATATCATAGAGTAATTATATCAATTATGTCATCCCCTATTACTCAATAATAAAGCACTATATATTTTTGTAAGTATAAATACGATTGTACAGCCTCTGAAGATGATTTCGTTGATAAAGAAAATTTTCTTCGCTGAATCTGTCTTTTATTTTCTTCATGACTCAATGGGTATTTTCGGTGATATCATAGAGTCTTATATCTCCGGTATTTTGGGTTTTAATGCGTATAACGCTTAGTGAAATGTTCAGTATTATTGATAAATATTGTGAGAATTCCTATGTGAATAGCGCGAACCGTTAACCCGGAATGCAATGTGGAAGTCACCTCTTACTGAACTGATTGGTATCTTTCAAAATTGCTGCTAGTTTTGCGTTCACTGCTAAAAAAATATCAACTATGGAGCTACTATAACACTCATGCATAGACGAAAACAGTCAGTCACAATGTTTTCAATGAAAACATTCGCCTAACAGCTTCTCCTTTTTTGGTTTTTAACTTCCCTAACATGATTGAAAAAACATTTCTTTCAGTCAGTTGAGATTTGAAATTTCGTCAGAAAAATGCGCTGCACAATAGCTAGTTCTAATCGACTCTCTTGTAGAATTGCTGGATTTCAGTAGAAGTCACCGCCTTCTTATCTACGAATAGTGTCCTTTGATTGTTTGCACGAAGGATTTCATCATGAGCTGACATCAGTTGGAGAACCACTGGAAAACCTGCAGGGAGTACTGGACAGCTGTTTCATCCTGGTTTGGGACTCTTCACCAGTACACACAAGTATCCACAAGGGTACAACGTGAAAAGTCATAAGAAAGAAACTTCAGTTTGTTGACTATTGTCACTTATAATATAGTCAACTTCATTTTTTATATCCTTGGATTTATCATTTTTTATCCGTTTTATCTGAAAACGCACTTGTTGTATACAACTGTAATTTATAAGTACTAATAGTCAGTAATCTTTTTAATTGTGTTTATGAAAATAAAGAGAGAATTGTGAATAGAAGTGAGTATTTCAATCTGTGCATTGGAATGAAATTGCCTCGATGTAATTCATGAACACTAAAATATCAAACACATTCTTTTCATTTTTGCATAAATGAAATGCTGAAATACCTAATAAAGATTTAATATTTTGATTATTTTCAAATGGATCGGTATTACTTGAAAGTACAATGATGAATTGCAGCATCGTTAAAAACAGTAGTCTCAGGGCACACTTGGATGGAATAACTTTTCGGGGGACATTTCGACTTGTTTATGAAAAATTTCCATTCGAACATAAGTAGACAGTAGACCGGTAGTTCAGCGAAGAGTCTCTTTTCGGAGGCGAATTCATTTTCATAGCTGTTCAATCGCAAATATTGTATATGGTTGTTTTGTATGTGTGTGTACATTAAATTTGTCAAATGAAAATACAATTAGTAAGTTCAGATGAATTGGATGTTGATATAAGAGGGTGGTAACAAAAGTGATGAGTTATCACAATTGATTGTTAAAGAAGAGTTACGAAATAATGTGAATAGTTTGATGGAAGAGTTGTGCTCAGGGCGTACATGAAAACAAAATAGCATACAGAGTTACGCAAGTGTTTTGAGTAGTTAGAAAAATAAGCATACAAACAAAAGTTAAGTCAAATCAAGCAAACAAACAAAAGTTAAGTTAAATCGACGGAGTTGTTACCATGATAGTAGAAGTGGTTGAATAATTTTCTTTTGTGTGCATGGTTCTGGTTCTTCAAACTGAATGGCTAGGGCTTCTGCAATGCAAAGAAGGCGAAAATGTATTGTCTTTGGCAGGTTGTTCTTCACTCTGTAGATTACTTTGAAGGAGGCGTTTGTTTTAGATGGAATGACCAGTGTTGACAAAATGTTCGATTATTGCACTCCTTATGCAGCCATTACTTCCTTTCTGCAGCCACGCTGGATAGTGTTCTTTAACTTTTTTTGACAGGATGCGCGTTGAACGACCGATGTACCTGGCTTCACAGCAACATGTGAACTGATATATACACATAAAAGTGGTCAGGAGCGGGATCTTGTCCCTTGGGCTTCTGCAGATCAGCGGGCGACTGGAGAACACTACTCTCAATGTTGCCGCGAAGAAAGTTCTTCTTAAAAGAGTCGAAATTCTCCTTCTCAGGACATCACTGAGTAGGTCACTTTTGAAGTCAAGGTTCATATATCAACATCCAATCCATATGAACTTACTAATTGTATTTTCGTTTGACAAATTTAATGTACACACACATACAAAACAACCATATACAATATTTGCGATCGCACAGCTATGAAAATGAATTCGCCGAAAAGAGACTCTTCGATGAACTACTGGTCTATTAATATTTTGACTTGTCACCCAGTATTTCGTCAGATCGAATCAGCTGATATCAAGCTTTATATGATGTATCATTAAAAGATTGAAATTTGTAACTTCTTTGCACAGTAATAGAAATCGGGCAAGACTGTAAGTTGCATTCCATAATATTTGACTTTTCCTTTCACTGGCATGCCATCGAAATCAGATGATATTATTTAATATTATTCATCTTTTACCTCTTTAATGAGCTATAAAATGGCGCAAATCTTCATATGTAGTTCTGTAGCTGCGAAATTCAAGCTTTATTCAATAATGACCGTTTTCACTCTCACGTGAATTAATGACGTCTGAAAAAATTATTATTCAGAATACATGGAATGTGTTAATTTTGCCATTTCAACAATATGAAAAAGAGAAGACGTTCAGCGAAGAGACTCTTTTCGGCGAATTCATTCACATAGCTGTACAATGCATATATTTATAACTATCTGTGTGTGTGTGTATATATGAGGTTTGTCAAGTTTAGATAATTCATCAGGTAATACAAGAATGACCTAATATAGAAACAAGGTGGTGCGTCGGTGGCACAGCGGTTAGGACTCTCGCCGACCATGCACATGGTCCGAGGTTCGATCCGCTACCGACGCACACCCGATATCTGTAGTCGGCCTGAAAAATTGGGCTACCGATATCCATGCTGAAAATTCCATACTTGTACTGAAAATACGATGTGACATCAAGCTGTAATAAAAAAAGGTTAATTGGACAGCAAATGAAGTAAGATTGAGTTAGTAAGTTAGATGACGTAATATAATTGATTAAAATATTTCAACTTAGGTCAGGGTAGCAACAGAGACTAAGTAGAAGTGGGGTAGGGAATAATGCCATTTAAATTAAAACTGAAATTGAGCAAATAAATTGGGTGACGTAACACAAATGAATGACTAGAAATTGAGCGTTGGTCAAGTCAGTAACAGTGGTAGTTAGGTGCAGAAATTAAATCGGGTGGGGTTAGAGAACAAGAAGGTTGAAAATGTAAAATATTACAATTGAGGAGACAGAAAAAATTAAAAAAAGATTAGGTAGCATTTACTTGTTGCGTAGCAAGAAAGATTACGTCCATCGCAAGTGTAGTGATTGAATGAACTTCTTCTTTGTGCAGAGTTCAGGACTTAGCAAGTGAATCGCCATTGCTTCTGCAGTTTGCAGAAGTCTGATTCGCACACCTTTAGGAAGACCACTTCGTATTCTGTAGACGACTTTGAAGTTTGTTTGGGTGTAGCTTGGTGTCCGGAATCTATCAGAGGTTCTTAGATGGAGCTGAGGGGGCATCGTTTTTCTCCTTTGTAAAACCATGTTAGTAAGTGTTCGGTGATACGTTTGGAACAATAGCATTTCGACAATAATGCAGCACATTCACTTTTATCTTTATATTATGGCATATATAAAGAGAATACTCGGTATTCAGCCATGTTGTTTTAAATTACTGTAAATTCCTCATCAAGGTCGACGTGGCAGTGAGTGGAATAACAATAGCGAATCGATATCTTTAGTTTTTGGCAGTCTCACCATATTCAAGCAGTGTTTTTCCTAAATGAATAGATAGAATAAAGCAACTTAAAAAATTTATGAAATCAAAGACAAATTTAGTGAAGAAAATTTTCTTTACCGACGAAATCATCTTCAGAGGCTGTGCAGTCGTATTTACATTTACAAAAAATGCAAAGTTGTCTATTATTGAGTAATAGGGGGGACATAACGCGGTACTCAATGGAAGAAAGTTGGGCATTTCATGAGGTTAAAATTGCTAATGAGTGAGAATGAAGGCAGTTAAGTGGCAATTTAACAGGTGTGGGGGTTATGTGAAAAGGAACATGCGAGAGGGATAATATGTTCAAGATATATGTTCAAAATTAATGAATATCCATGGTTTGTTAAAACCGCGAGAATCGCCATTTGATTATTTTCAAGACGAAATGACTTTCCAGGTAATAGTGTTTCCGATAGTTTTCTTTTCATTTGGTACTATAGTTAAACATCCACAATAGCTAAAGAATGATCGCTATCGACAGCATTACGAAATATGTTTGTCTTTTAATGTGCACTAAACCATAACAAAAGATTGGAGGGGGAGGAAAATTTAAATGAAAAAGAATTGTTACACCAGTTAGGAGAAAACAAATATGCATACTGATTTTTATATAAGCACGATGGTGAAATCGAAATAAAAACGGGATCACTTGTATGAAGCTGAAGAAGACAGGGTAGTGCCGAAGTTTTGCGATAATGGCACTTTGACCAAGTAAGGAAGGTGGATAAAGAATTTTTTTCGAATAAAATACCTCAGTTTCTTCAGTGAGACTTTACGCCTTCAACCGTGTGATCAAGATGAATTTTTAAAACACAAAAGAAACCAGTTGGAAGGAAATAGACGTTTTCTTAGTGGTCACCAATATGCTAAGCATTGACAAGACGTGCTGAAAAGCAACAGTGAGCAGGCTTGTTTGATCTTACTGTACAATGTGATTTAGTTTTCCAAATGTCTATTCTTTGATTAAGGATTCGCTTAAGAATTTTAACTGCCTGATGCACGTTGAGGTGGCGTGGATGGATGAATTAACCGCATTCTTCAATAGTAAAATATGTGCATTGGTTTGAATCCCCTGCAATGAATGCACTTCTACTACACTCGTTAGACGTCATCATGTTGCTGTTCCACTAATATTATCGCTGCAAACCATCGTTTCAAGAGAAATGACTTCTGTAGATCTCTTCTTTTACTCAATTGATTTATTCAGTGACTACTAACCAGATTGAAACATTCATTTTATAATGTGTATTTTTCTACGTTGTGAACAAGAGCGATATGTATAAAATTTTTGCCGGTGGGATTTTAAATATCTTCGTTCTATGTCTAAATAATGTTATTGTCCATAGGTTACAATAAAGCAGGTAAGGACTCATTTGTACATGTATGACACTAGTCGACTTGTCTAGTGACTGTGGATTCATAATAATGCTCAACTGACTAAATGCATTGGGAAGTCAGGAAAAGACGTGTAGATTCCGCTATTCGGTTTGCAACACTACTCCCAGCATCTTTCACTGAATTGCATGGGCACAAACTCTGTTATTTATTAAGATTATTGTTCACGTTGGACTGGTATCTCTGTGCGCTAACTGTAGTTTTGAATTAACACACACCTAACTGAAAGACCTCATTCTCAGTGTACTTGAAAGTGTCTATGTTTGATCAAAATTCGTTCAGTTTACTGACGATTAAGTTATCAAATAAAATGGTTCATAGAGTGCTTCTTACTGAAAGCGTCATTTACGGGGACATCGAGAAAGTGATTTTCGAGGAACGATCTTGATTGGCCCGATTATATTTGGATCATTAATACTTCGTCGCTGAAATTTGTACTTTAGTCATTCGAAGAACTGTTGAAAATGACGTTTTTACAGATGCATATCTCTGTTATGAAGTAGTAAATTTACGTTATTCATTATTATTATATTATTATTTTCTTTAATTCCTAGAGGAACATAGGGCTTCAGCTGCACGTCTCCATTGCGTTCGGTTCTCTGCTAAAGTTTTTACCTGGCTGTAGGTCTGCCCACGTGCTTTCATCTCCTCTTCACATGACCTCCTCCAAGTCACCCTTGGACGCTTCCCTTTCGGGTTTCACTCGAGGACGTGTCTAGTGATGTCACTTGATGGTTTCCTCAGAGTATGGCCAATAGACCTCCATTTCTTCCTGCTTATTTGTTGCACAATCTGTTCCTGCTTGGTTCAACCAGAGAACCACTGGGAAACCTGGGAGTACTGAACATTTGATTCGTCAGCCTAATTTGGGACTCTTCATCAGTACGCACCCACCGCCAGGGTTCGAACTCAGGACCCCCTGGTTACAAGGCGAGCTCGTAGACCCCTACATTTATTATGGTTACTTTTTAAAAATACGGTTGAAGTGAATCTTTCTGGAGACCACAAGGATGTCATTGCGTGTCATCTTATACCGCTATATTAGAGTACACATTTTTCACCTTTGGCTTCACAAAACTTCAAAGACATCATGTTTACATTCTCGTGGGCTGTTATAGGGCATCTCATCGATTTGCGGATGGGTGTACTTCCTTTATCCTCCTCTAATTTAATTTGAAATCAGTTTGCCTTAATGTAATAATAGATTATCTTGTTAGGGTATCAACTTTTCAGCCGGACATTTATTTACTATGTTTATTCCTCTGGAAGGATGAATAAACTTCGAATATTGTATATTTTTCGGTATTCTGAAAACGTTATTAGCCAAATTTTGAAAAGATTTTCAGATTATTCCATCTCCATTGAGACGTTGTTCATAACACTGAGTCAATTTATTTCAATAAATATTCACATCTACTTAGGACAGTGAGATCGCTGACTTATTTGACCATGTTGCAAGATTAATACGTAATCTCAAGTTATTTTTTAACATTTTGTATCCATCGCATGACGCATTAATGCTGAACATCTAAAAGTGAAAATTCCCTCACCTTTGTCCATTCAGATGATCGTAAGATGCAATTCAGTATATTTGTGATTCTTTACAAGAGACTTTCATTATTATTTGAATAGATTCCACTTCAGTCGTACTGTTATAAATTTTACTGCATAAGTTGCTCGTGAACCCCTCACAAAGGAAACTGACATCAATTTAAGGCAACAGTAAAGAATAGACACCAAAGTGAAATGACCTTGAAACGACCGATCCGATTCTTTCAGTTAAAAGTGGCATAAAATTAATAAAAATAACTGTATTTACAACTTATATATGTAATAAAAATGAACTATACAGGATAAATATCCCTTATGTGCTGCAAAAGCTGGTGACAGTTTCTCATGGGAGTGGTTGTAGACATATTAAACCAATGGCGATACAAAAACTCATCTAAATGGCTATATACCATATCACTTCGGGAACCATTTACCATTCTGATACGTTTTTTGAGATGAGCCCGAAATCCTTCAATGGAATTTGTATGTGTTCCTGTTACAGGATCCACCAGTTCAGAAGAATGGTTGACTTTGTGGTGAATATAGCCTAGTGATGATAATTGATAATAACCTCTCCATTCGTCTGTATGAATAGTAGTTCCTGGGAGGGCTAGTCGTTGTATAATTGGTATTACCACATCAGCACTTCTGTTCGGGATGCGTTCCACAAACCCTTTACGAATATTTGTGTCTTAAAGTCCCAGCACCCAAACATGATTTTCTCTACTCCTCTCTCGATTCATTTTTTGCTTAATAAGTACAGTTTCGTCAATATTCAAGACGACGCCAACTCTCCCGAGTACAGAGGTGAACATATTCAGCTTTTGTGAGGCAACATCACGGCATTACTGATACCACTGCACTGTTGAAATCTTTGTATTCTCTGTTTCTGCAGCTGTAGCAGATACTGGTCGCTTTAGTAGCCAATTGTGGCATATACGCAATATTTTAATAAGGGACAATTTCGATTTGGATAAGAATGTATCTAAAAAATTACCATAATGTACAACTTACCAACTCGCACAGATTTCCTCATGTAACAGTGGTTGCATCTTAATGCGTAGCCGTCAACAGCTCGGCAATACTTGTGTAGAGTCATTATCCCTCCACATATTCAGGTTTTAGACCTCCCTATCAACCCTTTTTCCACACAGAAGTCAAAAACTAAATCTGGGTGAAACTTGCAGTGAAGTTTATGAACTGCATCCATTTTGAATGATGAACGATCTGATTGGTTGTTTCAAGGTCATTTGACTTTGGTGTCTATTGTTTACTCTTGCCCAACTTAACACGAGACTGAAGTAGTTTACGGAGGGAAAACAGAATTGGTGAATGAAAGAATGTCAGTTCTGCGCAAAAAAATAATTTTGTTGAAAGTATATATGGAACTGCTTGTGAAGATGGATTAGCTTCTTCTTTCATATTCATAAGTGCAACATAAAAAAGACTGAATGCATCTCATATTGCAGATTATGATGTTTCAGTGTTAAATGGAATATTACTGAGAATGCATCCATCAACCTTTCAGCGGAATATTATCTTATAAACAGGAATGTATTAATAATCCTACATCAAACATGTTCAATTTTTCGAATACCAGTGAATACTCGAAGCACTCAAAGTCATTCTGAAGATTCGAACAGTCCCTTTGTCTTCTACAATTCTGTAATACCTCGTCGTTATATAGTTAGCGAGTAATTTCTCCTCGAGATACTCTTGAGATTACTGATAGTACATAAGCATTCAGTGAAACGGAGAGCTTATATCCTAACTTTTGTGACAGTCTCTCCAATCGACTTCCTGCGAATAATAGTTTCTCTAGTTTATGTAAAAATACGCTTAAGAAACTGTAAATCTGATGGGTGACAAGCTTGAATATAGTTTTCTGATGATAACAAGGTAAGCGGATGTCTGTTTTGTCAATACTTTAGCGTGTAACTTGAATTGATACTCAGAAAATCATTTTTATCCAGGTTTACGTGGTAATCATTAATATTTTGTTATTATAAAACGTACATTTTATTTGCTTGCACAAGCAGTCAAGTTTGAGGATTGTTATTATTTTGAAAAGACGTTTTTGCCCACAATGCACCTTGAATATACTCGAGATTTCAATAGGGCACAGTAAATCTAGGAATGTTAACTCTCAAAAATGCGGTGTCATTGGAGAAACCAAAACATGACTGACATTAAATGTTTTATTATGGCCAATTCAGCATAACAATGAAAGAACAGACTAAAGTAAATCCAGTGATACGCAGTATTGACAAATACTTTTTCGTCAAATCTGATTTCACTGAGAGTAGGTAACGTGAAAAGAACGAATGAAGCGTAATGTTTCAAAAGAACTAACTGGAACAACAAAGACCTCAAGAAAAAAGGAAATTTCTGTAAAATTTATATTCATACTAAAATCTACAAGACGAAATTTTTGCGGTTATTTTAAAGTGGAAGCGAGTAAGCATACATGTTCACTTTATTTAATGAATATTGGTTCTGCTTCTTACCTTCACTTTTTCAAAAGTTCACTCAGATTTTAGGGTTGATGCTGAAACTAGTTAAAAATGAGAACGACTTAGTTCCATCAAAACTGTTGAGATAAATTTTCGATTTGATTATTATCTAAAGTGTTAAAGCGTAGGACCATTGACGTTGAAGTAACTGCTCATTTAAACATTACTTAAGTCCAGATTTCACCTTTTGGAATGGTGATTCCATGCAAGTGATCATAAACAAGTTGGTATTTAAAGTTAAGAGATATGAGCTGATGTCGCTTGATAAATTATTGCACCATGTTTCACGATTTGCGGAGGGTTTGAAATGTAGAAATGAATTAGGCATACAAATTTATAAGAGAGATTCATTGATGTATTTATTCAATGAAACTTAAATAAATAAACAAACTTGGGGAAATATTTGTAAGTGTTTCCTTGTTGCAAACAAACGCGCTAAGTAAATTTCAATAGTCAGCCTATTTCATTAAAATGCAGGCGGACAATCAATAGTTTCTGCAGCACTGTCGTTAACGTGTGTCTAATGGGTTCAGTGTAAAGACTTAGATGGGAATGACCAGTAAATAAAGGCTTCATTACATATTCGAAGTTGTGTATTTCAGTGTTACCCCTCATTTGTGTATTCAAATAAGATTTGATTGGGTCACATTCTTAAAATATGCTGCCCCTTAACATTTACTTTCAGGGAATTTGGAAAGTAAGCTAAAAATTTCTCCGATAACATCGTTCAGTCGCAATAACAATAATAAGTTTTCCTGAAAGTGCCATAATGTTTGCTTATTTTAAGGAATATAATTTTTTCGAAAAACAATAATGCAAAGATGTATCTGTATCAGAAATCAATTCGACAAATGCTGATTGCATTCTGCACTGATCACTTAAGTAAGGAGAACACCACAGGAGACAATTAAATTTACTCTTATGTGAAAATAGTATTTAAATCATGGAAAATTCCCATTGTAACATATAGAAAATCAAAACAAATGATTCAGCGAAGAGACTCTTTTCAACGAATTTATCATCAAGCTGTACAATCGTATATATATGGTTTTTAAGAAGTTATATCCGGTGGGGGAATTGCACACCTTTTTCAAGTTCTATCCATCCTATGAATTATTCTATATATGACATTAATTTGCTTTGCCACTTGACCTTTAACTACGATTATAATCACAAACAATTTAGTTTTAATTGCACTTCATATTATTATTCTTTCATGCATTCACACCTATGTTTCAATTCCCTCACCGGATATAACTTCTTAAAAACCATATATATACGATTGTACAGCTTGATGATAAATTCGTTGAAAAGAGTCTCTTCGCTGAATCATTTGTTTTGATTTTCTATATATAGAATAATTCATAGGTATACCCACTACAGATCTGAAAGAACTACTTCTGGGATGTACATTGAATGTACAGTTTACTTTTAATGAAGCAATCTACAGACAGAAGGATGGTATTGCAATGGGTTCTCCCTTGGGTCCTCTCCTTGCAGACTGTTTTATGTCCAGTCTAGAAAATGATCAGCTGAAGCCTTTAATCCAAAGTTTTCAAATGTATAAAAGGTACGTAGATGACACCTTTATTATTTGTAATAGTGATTGTAACTTAAATAATATATTAGATGCATTTAATGGTTGCCATCCGGCGATAAAATTCACACTCGAAATGGAGAACGAGTCTAGCATGCATTTCCTCGATGTGAACTTATCAAGAAGGACCGATGGAACCCTGAAAAGATCGATTTATCGCAAGCTGTCATGGAATGGTCAACTGACAAATTTCTACAGTTGGGTACCCATTGGTCGAAAACGAAACCTGATCCGGTCGCTTGCCACTCGTATTCGGCGCATATGTAGCCCTGATACTGTGGAAGATGAGTTATACATCTTGAGGAAAATCCTAATAGAAAATGGTTTTCCACCACGTTTTATAGATAAGAATATTCATTCAAATCCTAAAAAACGTGAGTTATCAACCGTACCCAAGAAGATACTTTACATGAGCTTGGAATTCAAAGGGGACTTAGCTTCCGATATCATGAAACGGAGGATATCACAATCCCTGAAAAGAACATTCCCTGCTGCATCCCTGAGAATAGCCTTTTCTAGTCGACCATTATTGTTCAATAACCTGAAGGACAAGATCCCGCTGTTGACCAACTCTATGTGTGTTTATCAATTCACCTGCTCTTGTGGAGCTAGGTATATCGGTCGTTCGACACGAGTTTTGTCCAAGAGAGTGCAAGAACACTATCCTGCATGGTTACGAAAAGGTGGTAGTGGAGCAATAAGAAGCGCGATCATTGAACATCTGGTCGATAATGATCACCCTATCTCTATAGCCTCCGCCTTCAAAGTCATCTACAAGGCAAAGAGTAATCTACCCAAATCCCTACGTACCCGACTCATCTGTATTGCTGAAGCTTTGGCTATCGAAACAGAAAAGCTAGATCTCTGTGTACAGAAGAAGTTCGTTCAACCCCTCCAACTTTCATGGTCTTAATCCCTCTATGCTAAAGTATGGTAATCCCCAATCATACTTTAGCTCTACCAACTCTCCATTTTTTCATTTTTGTCTATTCAATTTGTATACTCTTCCTTATTAAGTCAATTGTTACTATTGCTACTCTCACTTTTAATTGTCCCCGGTATTATTTCACTTGTTCCACTTGTCATTCTAAATCAATTCCTTTATGCAACATTAAATTCTATGCTATTAAATTTCACACAATATTACGTAACGTTTTTATTTTTTATTTTTTCAATTTGTCTACTAATCTTATAATTGCACACCTTTTTCAAGTTCTATCCATCCTATGAATTATTCTATATATGACATTAATTTGCTTTGCCACTTGACCTTTAACTACGATTATAATCACAAACAATTTAGTTTTAATTGCACTTCATATTATTATTCTTTCATGCATTCACACCTATGTTTCAATTCCCTCACCGGATATAACTTCTTAAAAACCATATATATACGATTGTACAGCTTGATGATAAATTCGTTGAAAATAGTATTTCACACGATGGAGAAAATCCAGTACAACTTTCTGTAATGTTGTATCATCCTTAAGCGAGTGTATACGTAGGTCTTAGGTCATATCGTTGAATATATATGTTCAGCAAATTAGGAATTGCGTGCAGTTTTAGAAGATTTATCTTCTTGTGGAAGAGCGCCACTCAATGAGTTGTTCCGCCGACTGAATACATTGAGTGCTAAGTAGTCAAAATGGGCTCTCAGGTATATTACAAGAATATTTTTTACCTCTGCTTCAGAATACGGCTTTATGAATATCAGTGGCTGGCGAATCTCTTACATAAAGACCCATAATAACATCGGAATGATAATTATTTTACATGAAGAACAATAGCGGCAAATACACATTAGATACAATTTCAGCAGTGATATGAACAGGCCATTAACATGTGAATATATATATCAGTGGGGTAAGAAATCTGAGCACATCTTCCGTCCAGTGTGTTTCAAGCGTTGTAGCTAAGGTCTGTTCATATATTCTAACAGACTGTTTGGTATTCATACCGACCCTGAAGTTTCTTTCATCGCTTCAGAATCCTTAAAGGCAAAGGAGTGTAGGTTAGGTGTTCTTGGTTGTTACTAGTGAACGGTTTGCCAGTGGTTTTAGCCTGAAAATGTTTGATGTGTCACAGAATATCCCTGGTAATTTTCCAACTTGCTGAATATCCAGATATCTGCAAACTGTTGTTTGTTGTGCGGTCTACTAATACATACTTTCTGGGCACATGTTTTTTAACTGATATCGAATTTTCGGTTACCATAGTTTTGTTGTCCACACATAATCGTCGCAAAATGTTCCGATTCTCACATAGTAAAAACAAGTCTCTCAGTAACACGAAGCTACGTTTAAACGCCATCTAATTCTTTCGAGTGGCATCGAATTTCACAGATTTTGAAAACCTTGAGCATCACTAGAAATGTGAAACAAATGAGTGTCCTAATGTGCGTTTTCTGTGAAATTCGGTGTTATAACTCTTTTTAGGTTTGAATGCGTGTCACGTACACTCGGTTTTCCACAGCCTGAATAGAAGTGAATGTAGAAACGTATCCATATCGGAGAATGATCTTTCTACTGTTGACCGTTTCATCCTCTCATAGATTTGTAGACCAATCATGTTAATTGCTCCCATGTTTTCTAAACACTTAACTTATTTTCAAATTTTATTTGAATTCTTGGTGAATGGGACGTATATCACTGAAGTTATTGAGGCTAATAGATGACTGGTCAACAACTACGGGCCTGATTACATTTTTGATGGTCATCTTTTGACAGTTGTACAGATTTTATTATCCTCATCAAAATTTTATTGGTTTAGCTTCCCTGTCTCATTTCGTTTTCTATTTTACAATATCACTGAAAAATTCATCAAACTAATTTGTAGAGCGCATAGCAGGTGAGAATTAATTGATAAAATTATTAATGTTATCATTCATCCTTTTATTTAAGGCTTCAGAAATCGACTTCAGACACATGTCCGCATCGCAGTAAAAATTCAGTCATTTCTTCAGCCTGCCTCCATGTGTTTCATCAAGATTTCATTTTTGTCTTCACATAACTCCATCGCCCAACCCTAAGTTTTAAATCCGACTGGACATGAAGAATGGTGTGTGAGATCGACTGGATAATTATTCAGAGTACATTTTTGCTTCTTTCTGCATATTGCATGGGCATAATCTTCTGAATGGTCGGCTAAAAAAGTTATTTTCTACTTATTTTTTTCAGCTATGTCATTTTTGGTGACAATCTGTAGTTATTTGGAAAAGCTGTTTGTGAAAATTCAGTCCTTCATACTCCTATTTAGTTGTGAGGATCAAAAACCCTTGCCTTCAGGTGGTGTAGACTGATGCTTGTTACGTACGGTCGCATATTGAAAACACCGCCGTCCTGTCTCCCTTGTCCCTCCTCTAAATATGTAGGTCTCTATTTGTGAGTACTGCAGTTTGCGCCGTTTCAGAAATTCAACATCCGCAGAATTCCATGGACTTCTTGTCAGTCCGATAACTCCCCGTCTTTTCATTAGCCGTGGTTGATTGCATGATCGGTTTCACCACGTTCAAGGATGTGTCAGGTGAGAGTAGGCTGCTGAGCCCTTCTACTGACTACTTCACATATCTTTTCATTGATAATTACTGGCAACCACTATCGTCAGATGGCTATTAAGTTACTTTTGGAAGTGTTTATGAAGCCTAACTCCGTAGTTCTGAAGTAGTTACTACACAATCAACGCTGTCGCTTACCTTCCAGACTTCTCTGATGCTGAGGCGAAGAGCCAGCCAGCGTTCTAGAACCTTAGTAATGACCATACGAAGTACTGTATCTGAGGCCTCCCAACTGATTCCCATGATTATTCAGAGTTTTGTTCCCCTATGAATTTAAAGAGTCCTTATTCTGAAGGATTTTAGTCATCTACACATGTTACTTTAAATTGCGACCTCTCTTACCTGCGAACTACTGCGTTGCAGTTGCAGGCGCGTCAAGACTATACTTCCGTTTTTCCTGACACGTTTCTTTACAGTTTACTCAGTGTTAAACACGCTGCGTAAAGCTGCTCCTTTTGCTGTCCACTTCCACTGAAAATCGTTTTTTCTTCTAAACTCCTGTATCCTCTCTCCATTCTCGCAGTTTCATGTGTGTAGCACTTTTACCGCACTATACTTCATGTCTACAGTCAACTACAAACAGTAATGGACAACGTCCCAAAGAGCGATATCAAAATCCTGATGGGTGACATGAATGCGAAACTGGGAGGAGACAATACAGGAAGAGAACTCACCATGGGTCGTGAGGCACTCGGTGAAATGAACGAAAATGGTGAACTCTTCTCAGACTTCTGCGCCTTCAATGATTTAGTGATTGGTGGCAGTGTGTTCAAACACAGGGATATACACAAGGCAACATGGATTTCACCATATGAACACACCAAAAACCAGATAGACTTCATTTCAATCTCAAGGAAGTGGAGACGGAGCCTACTGGACACAAGGTCGAGGAGAGGAGCAGATGTGGGTTCAGACCACTATCTAGTACAAGGGACATTCAAGGTGAAGCTGAAAGCCTCGAGGATACCTGAGGATAGGCCACAATGCAAGTTCAACACGCAAAAACTGAAGGACACAATCACAAAGGACACTTTCACTGCAACTGTCAGAGCAAAGCAGGAAACACTACGTGGCACCACTGAGGAATCATCTGTGGAAGACCATTGGAACTCTCTGAAGGTAATTTTCAACGAAACGTGTTCAACGGTTTTAGGAAGAAAGAAGAGACAAGACAAGGAATGGCTCTCAACGGACACTTGGAAGCTAATAGAGGAGAGGAGAATGGTGAAAGAAAAAATGATTCAATGCAAAGATGGACAAGAGAAAGAGACGCTGAGCTCAACTTACACAGCACTGGACAAAGAAGTGAAGAAGAGTGCCAGGAAGGACAAAAGACAATTCTACGACAACCTGGCTACTGAAGCTGAGAAGGCAGCAGGCAAAAGGGACCTGAAGACACTATATCAGATAACCAAGTCTCTATCCGGGAAGAGATCAACACAAGTGAAACCTATAAAAGACAGTCAAGGGAACCCAATTACCAAAGAAGAAAGACAGATTAAACAATGGACGGACCACTTCAAAGGACTCTTGAACCGACCACCACCTGCAACCCGTCCAGAAATACCAACAACAGCACGTACACAACTGCAAGTTGACACCAATCCTCCAACGAAAGCTGAAGTCTTGAATGCAATCAAGCTTCTGAAAGCTGGAAAAGCAGCTGGACCAGATGGAATACCCCCGGAAGCACTGAAAGCGGACCCAGAAACGACAGCAGATATGCTGACTCCATTACTGCAAAAGATCTGGAAAGAGGGAAAGGTGCCTACTGACTGGAGGAAAGGTTACCTAGTGAAACTACCAAAGAAGGGTGACCTAGGACTCTGCAAGAACTGGCGAGGAATCATGCTCCTGTCGACGCCAAGTAAAATCCTGAGTCGCATCATCCTGGAGAGAATAAAGGACGCACTGGATACAGAACTCCGACCAGAACAAGCTGGATTCAGGAAAGGCAAATCATGTTCTGACCAAATTGCAACTCTACGCATCATCATCGAACAAAGCATGGAATGGCAATCAAACCTCTACCTCAACTTTATAGACTTTGGGAAGGCCTTCGACAGCGTTGACCGCGAAGTAATTTGGAAACTACTCGAGTACTACGGCGTACCCCAAATATTCATCAACCTTATTCAACAGCTGTACGACAACGGCACATGTCAAGTGATCCACAACGGAAAACTCAGCGAGGCGTTTGGAGTAAACACAGGAGTCAGACAAGGGTGCTTATTATCACCAATGATATTCCTAATTGTGGTGGACTGGATTATGCGTCAGACAGTGTGAAACGAGAAGACAGGGATATCCTGGACCGACGTGAAGAACCTAGAAGACCTGGATTTCGCGCTTCGATGATTTATGTTTGATGTCACACAAAATCGAAGACTTACAAGCGAAAACCGACAAACTGGTCGAAGAAGCAGCAAAGACAGGACTCCAGGTGAACATAGACAAGACGGAGGTTATGAAAATAACCAACCAACAACAACAACAGCAGCAGCAACATACAGCGCCAATCACCATCAACGGGAGGGATTTGAAAGAGGTTACTTCATTCACTTATCTAGGGAGCATTGTCTCAACTACAGGAGGAACGGACGAGGATGTCAAATCGAGAATCGGGAAGGCGAGAAACACATTCATCAACCTGAAACCGATCTGGAAATCTTCGTCACTCAGCCTGCATCAACAACAAAATTCGGATTTTCAATACAAACGTCAAGTCAGTTTTGCTATACGGATCAGGAACTTGGCGGGTCACAAAGAATATTTCCAACAGCCTGTTGCAGACCTTTATCAACAACTGTCTTCGTCTCTATACTGAAGATTAGATGGCCGGAAAGAATCACCAACAAGCAGCTGTGGGAACAAACAAAACAAGAACCAATCGCTCAACAAATATGCAGGAGAAAGTGGAGATGGATTGGACACTCGCTGAGGAGGCCGCTGGGTGACATCGCGCGTCAGGCCAACGCTCGAGTGGAACCCGAAAGGGAAGCGGCGAGTGGGACGTCCAAGGGTGACATGGAGGAGATCGTGTGAAGAGAAGTTGAGACAGTATGGATTAACATGGATGCAAGTGAAAAGTACAGCAGAAGACAGAAGCAAGTGGAGGCGTGCAGTTGAAGCCCTATGTTCCACTAGGAACCCAAGGGAACAATAATAATAATATAATACTTCATGTCTGAAGTCATATGTAGATGACGTTTTACACCCCTTCTAAACTATTCCAGTATTATTCCGCTCAAGTTTCCTCACTGGCGTCGCTTCACGTCTTCAATGATTTCACATTTGACTGAATAAAAATGGTCTCTCACGCTTCATCCATTTATTTCCTGCCTCTCTGAGGACTGTCAACTCGATCTTAAAGTA
This sequence comes from Trichobilharzia szidati, assembly GCA_944472155.2. Taxonomy (NCBI): domain Eukaryota; kingdom Metazoa; phylum Platyhelminthes; class Trematoda; order Strigeidida; family Schistosomatidae; genus Trichobilharzia; species Trichobilharzia szidati. The sequence goes on along the minus strand of OX235274.1, from coordinate 110,455,673 downwards.
ACTGTGAACTAAATATGTATTTGAACCTGCTTATTACCTGTAAGTTGCCTCTCTACTATCTTCGGAACGAGATGTAGATTCTTGATGTTTTTATCCATCCCTGTGTGCCTCTGTGTCTTCATGCCTTAATTCAATAAAATCCCTGGGTCTGAGTGTTTTTTGAATCATTTTTCAATCGGTGAACGTTTCTGCTTCCTAGAAAAAGTAACCTTTTTGCTGGTTGAGGATTTTCAGCTTTGATAATTGTGTTGATCTGAGAAGATTGCCACGAAACGTTCCTTCTTTGGCGGAGTTACCACAGGCTAGTAAATAATATGAGACACTACTTAGTTGCATTACAATGTTCTCAAGCAGGTTCAAATTTAACTAATTATGAAACTTTCGCTTGTTTAAATGAAACCTTTGACAAACTAGTATTCTCATTTTCACTGGCTTTCATTATAAATGCAGCATGTAGCTCTACGCTAGCGAATTCAAGAAAAAATTCTACTGTCTCTGTTTTGTCGTTCCGAATAATGAATGCTATTTTCCGCATTTCTTCTTGACTATCAGATGACCCGCAGTGTGAGTTTACAGAAACTTTCAGAAATCCCTTAAGTTAGACCATTTTTCTCAAAAGTGATATAATTTTCGATTACTTCAATAAATTCACGTTGTAAAGTAAAACGTGCAATCAGCGAGTGTCGTCACTTCTGTTGCTCTAATTTCTGAATAATATCATCGTTTTGGTTTGAATATTCGTAGCATACATTCACTCCTTCTAATCTTGCAAAAAAGTTAAACACTGAATTGGATCCATGTGAGAAATGCCTTAGACTTGTATCGACCTCTTGTTTATCTACATATTTTGAGATTAATACCATATAGATTTTCACTACTACCAGCAGACTAATCCAACCTTTGACTGCGTTATCCAAAACACAATTTCAGCAGCTAAGGAATAGAGTATGTTTTTAGAGAATGAGCGTCACCCTGTTAGATTGATCTCACCAAACAATTTCGCTCGATTTTGAGTGCTGTGTTTCGGACATCCTGCTATTGCTACGTTGATTACTGTCACTTTGAAAGTTTTCTCATTGAATGTGTGTCAGTGAGTTGACCGATAGAGAGGTTGACATTTCTATCGGAGTATATCTCATTTTATGAGGTTCAAAATGACAACACACACTCATGGTTTTATTACCTTTTTTAGGTTGATAAAAATAACATGCTAAACGCTTTCTAATTTTCACCGGCATTATTGCTTCAGCAACAAGTAAGTGGAAAACGCTTTAAAAGACATATATATAAATATATATTGCTTCCCTTAACCTGGTTTAATACCGAAATTCTAACATTTGTTTAATTCAGTAAAAAAAATAGGTAAGATAGTCATGCAGAAACACGTTTCTTACTGTTATTAAGCTTACAATTAATTTGCAGAATGCTAAGCTATGCACGTTATCCCTTCAGCATACTGGAGATTTGAATGAGTGGGATTAACGGTACACAGCTGTTCATGGTTTCTTTGCATAAGAAAATGTTTAGATATCGGGTGTCGGCTATGTTGGCTCGTTATAATAGGGCTACAGAAAGTTCGACCTGCGTATTTAACTACTAAACTATCCAAAGTTTATAGTTGAATTACACCTCAGTTTACTGTTGCTACATTTAAATAGTTAAGTCTGCATTGTGTTCTTCAAATAGCGTTACGACTTCACTCAGTTGCATAAAGTCTGAGTAGCAATCTCAGATGGAATTGGGTGTTAATTTGTTGCTCGTAAGCTAATAGTGATTTTTACCGCACACCGTCAAGTGATATATTAAAGCTTCATTGAAATGATAATGTGTGACAACGTGATATTTTGCTCATTACTAACAAAAACGGAAGGATTTTTAAAAATGTGATCTTATGGATCCTTGGGAATTTTTCACCTGGTTTATCAAGAGTCACATTTGCAGGGGTAGTGTGGAGTACTAGAGTAGGACTATTCATAATGACTTGAGCCAAATGGATAGTCACATGTGTGTTACCATTCTAAAGGGGTTTGTTTGAAGATGGAGCGACTATCATACTTACCAGTGTCTTATGATTGTCTCCGCTTACACCACAAAAGACTACACTTCTAAAGCAACAGGGGATGGGTTCTTCCTAAATCTGCACAGTTTTCTGCTAAAAGCAAATTCTCCTGTTATTGTTGTCTTGCTGGCCAAATTTCGTTGTTAAGAAAGGAAGTTGTGCAGGTCATAGAAGTATTGTTGTGCTGCTATATTTTGATTAAACTAGCGTACACGTATATCCTAATATTTCTTCTCGTTTATAATTGTGTCCTAACGTTGTGCTTACTCGACACACACAACGTAAATCAGAAGACACTTGAGAAGGTGTAGGAATGTGTATTCTCGCCGTAATCAAAATTCAAAACTTGAGCGAGTACAAATGTATCAATTGTTAACACGCAAGATTTAGAGTAATAAACAAATCAAAGTACAATTACACAATGAAAGTATAGTACGATGATGAGTAATAAAATGGGTCACTACAGTATATTGGTGGCATATACATGGTTCCACGCCGAAAACAATAACCTTTCCTGATAAGAACTAACTGAATATATGGGGAGAGACAGTGGTTAACATGCAGTTCATCATCAACATAGAGTAAAACGAAACAAAAACTGATGAGCAACCGTTGGTGAGTGTGAAGAGAGACTGCAGTCCTTCCTGGAACACTTGCCTAGATAGTGGTCATACCTTAGTTCGTATATGTATGTACTAACGATTGAACGGATATAAAAAGCAAACAGCAAGGAAACATTTACGCCACACAACACTTCGTTACTATTCGGGGGATGGAGGAAGAAGATAGAAGCACAGTTGATGATGACAGCATGTCTTGCCCTATGGAAGCCCAACACAACATTCACTCAGCTGTTTAAGTGGTGATTACTGCCGTTTATAACCGAAAGACAAACGTTGTGAATTACCAATGTATTTGTGTTACTGACAGACGCAAGAAAGCCGATTCGGCTGGGCTCAGGACACAATGATTGGCAAAGGCTGCACAAACGCAAACTGATTAAAAGCATCAGCGTCGATCCCGCACAGTGGTGGATGGCAAAAGTAAAAGAGATGCTAGGGATGCTAGCAGCATAAAACGCCAGACAAAGAATCAGGTTTATCAAGGTAACATTTGTCAGAAGAAAGAGGAGGCAGATGGGACAACTGGTACCTTAATTAGCTTCCGGGAAAGACGACGGTGAGTCAAACAATTCTGCGAGCAGCCGAGCTGACTTACAACTACACTGTAACTACCCAGTGTTCAAAACCTAGTCGAACGAGATGCAGATATCGGTCATCCATTCGTAATTCAATTTGCAATCTCTGTTTCAAATTTGACACACACAAAGCAACAGTCCTAGATGAAGTTACTTTATCCTTAAGTACGATGTTGACAAAATTTTAGGTACCTACTGGCAATCGTAGACAGTTACATCAAACTGCTGAAAATTACCGATTAACTCGGTTTATAAGAAGGTAAACATGTCTTCCTGCAACGTTAATTAGGGTTGAGTGATATACTAGATCAGTGGTTGTGTCCAACAATCTCACTTATTTCTCATGAAACACGTGAAAACTATGTAGGCTGTAGGGAAGGGGGAGTACACACTGACCATATGCCCATTTCCCACCATGGTAAGGCTCGTGAAAGTGTGTATTGGACTAACCAAGCATTCAGCTTGAGTTCACGCAGCCATACAAGAGCTTATGGAGATTTGTTACCTGAAGTGATGATATTTTTCTGTGTCCCTCTGAAATGTCTGCTGTCCCTATTTTCGTTTAATTTGATCCCAGATGGGATAATGAAATTGACATTAGACGACTTTAGAGACTTAGGGACTGACTTTGTCCTAAAGAAAAAATTGGTTCACTTGGGGTATGCTGATTGTATCCTTCCAGGTGAAGACATTGAAAAAATTAAGAGTTTCTTGAACATATTAAGTAGAAAGTTACGCATGTTTGACAAGGAATTTGTTCACATCAGTTGTAGCAATACTTGAATGGTGAAGTTGCAGGACATGTTGGCTACTTTCATAATCTGGTAAATGACATCGTCGTTCATGGCCTAGTGTCAGGCGAAATTTTAGCAGGAATTGTAGGCGCTTGGATGGTTTTCACCATCCCACTTCATTATTGTAGCAGACGTGGTATTTGCTTGTCGACCCAAAAACATTCGAAATGCATGGCAGTTCGCTGAAAGCGAAGGATATGAAAAACCACATATGACAAAATCTGTTTGCCTTCCATCTTCTACGTTGAGTGGCATTATGAGGTGAGCAATATTGGGGTTAGGAATGGAGTGTTACGTAACGAATGGAAGTCGGATGTTTTGAGGATGTGTTGCGCATGGCGGCTAAACACCCTCCCTGACGGGCAGTGCCAGTCGAAATGGAATTCTGATGGGAACGCGATCGTGCTTGCCACACGGATTCTTGACATTAGTCTAAGGGGCCCTTGACAGTTATTTTCAGTCAAACAAATGTTGAGGTGTACATTGAAGGTTTGGGACCGAGGATGTCTAAGGAACAATGGCTAGAGAATGTTGGTGGGATAGCTCTCAAGAGCCAGGTTTTATTCAATTTGTGACATCGCACAGCAACGAAAATCTCACGTTCAGTTGGTTTCACCATCTTCTTTTCTGACTACATTCTACCTCTGTGTGCTAGACGAAGTATGACCACATGAGCTGTACTTCTATGCAAAATAACTATCGAAAAACAGTCAGTAAAGAAGAGGTGACGGTTGTTTCAAAATGCACGAAATGAAAATCAGTGTCTAAGCATCCACTCAAATCGTTGTTTACTGAGACACTGTTTGCTCTTTCAACAGTTCACGAAACCGAAAACGTAGAAACCTATGCACATTTTGATAGAGATACTCGCTGGCAATATACCTTAAAAATTCTTGAAAAATTTCGTAAGTTTTATTTAGCCGTAACTTTTATAAATACTGCGTTTTGCTTTAATTAATGAAGAAATGGCGAGTAAGTAACATCACAGATAAATGAAACTAATAAGGTGACTACATTCCAGTTCAATATCCATTTGGGAAAATAGTGCCCTGTAGCAGGTTTCAGCCTACAGGATCATAATAGTTACTGTAAACAGAATTACATACGCGTTTTCACATGAGACAATAAAGAAAGAAAGAACCTTTAGAGGCTGATGGCATTGATGTTCACAGATAATACGAAGTATGCTAAAGCAAGATCTAATATCCACAACTTCTATAGCATTCGTTCTGTGTAGTCCAAAGGCAAAGCAAAACATCAGAAGTCCCCGTCCAAATTACGAGTTGTAATTTCGGTACCAAATCGGAGTGAGAGATGATTGCTTAACTTGCTAGGGATCGTGCACGAACGAACGAACGACCGTGACACGACGGCGTACCAAATAGCGTGGATGTTTGACCGGAAGCCCTCAGCTGAACAAGTTGACTTAGGCAATTAGTATCAGCATCCAATGTTCAGTGATGAATGCTGTGGTCAATAATTCTGGGGAATTACCTATCACTACAAACCTTTTACGACGACTCATTTATAAATCTATTAATTTTGAATTCATTCGACCATAACTGATAAGAACTGAAGAGGTACCTTGATGGTATTTTATTAAATAACCTAATATCACCTGATACTTGCCTCAAAGATTTGGAGCAGTAGTGAACCTGTGCATTTTATTATCTCAAGACTAGGCTGCTATTATGATCACGATCGGAAGAAACAGAGAAAATACAGGTGATCGAAAATGTGTAAATCTGCTTCTGTAAGGGTTTAACATAGTATAACTGTCGAGTGCTGCCATTTTGAAAACTCAATGCAGGGAAAGTATGTAAGTGAAACATGTAATTATCAAGTTGCTGATACGTCTCAAACATGAGTTTTGTGAGTGTGTAATTCCAGTGTAAGCCTGTATGTAAGTTTTAGGTGCTCTTTCCAGAGACAAATTATGCATTTTAGATATGGAAAAGCAACATTTAGTCGCTTCACATCCCGCTTCAGATTCATAAAATTTACTAGAAAAATAATGAGAAAGCTTATATGAGAATGGAATACCACAATTCGCCCCTTCAGGTTTCGTGACATTAAAAATAGATTACTAGTGATCATCTCAAGCATGAGTGGAATGCAGGATGGCGAATTCTGCTCAACTCAACGTAAATTACGAAAAACAAAGGCGTTAAAATGCAGAATTTAAATCAAACGTAATCTGGTGACATTTTTTGAATTCTTGGTGTTTTTATTAAATTCACTCGGAGCATTTTTGATTTTTAAGGTTTTTCTATTTCACGAAAAGAAAACCAGTTTGTGATCTTTAATTGAAACAGCTAAGAGGTAAATTGGCACTCATATAGCCGGAATTTTCAGAGCACCCCCCTCGAACTGGATACAACTCCATTCGTTAACAATTTAATCAAAACATAAATAACTAAGAAAAGATATAAGATCTTCGTTTTAACACGTAATGGCGGTAACTCTCGCTTGATTTTCTATGCAATGAAGATTATAACACGCATGATTCTTTTGTTGAAATCAGTTGAGTCTTGTGAGTTCCCAAATACACAAAAAAGAGTGTTTTTCAATATTTCATTTAGAATTGTATAAAAAAGCATTTCGACATGTAGCACGTTCATTACGTGAAAATACATGTCATGAAAAACACAAATCAAAAAAGTAGAGCGACAGTTGAAAGACTTCCTCATTCAGAATAATAAAAGCACTTTCATCTTGGATATTATTTGCAAAAGAATATGAATAGAATATGACTCTTGTTACACCTTCAAGATTGTTGGAATATACATGACCAGAGAAACAGTATATCAAATGAGTCAACAAACGTTATATGACGAAGTATTTTCGCCAAGGAAATTACCGCCATCACCACTCCAATAATCAACTAGTGAAATTTAACTGCAAATACTCTAGACCTTCGTAAGTCAACTTTAATTTTATTCTGTGTATGTATATTTTTCTGAACTTCAGCTCCAGTGAAACTCGAACACATCTCAGAGAGTACAGCCTAAACACTTTTATAATGACTATTTCTCGCACACTGAATTGAGCGATGGGATAGCGTTTTTTACATGGCGACTAATGTTTTCTCTTCTATACAAGTTAAATTATGTGAATAATCTTTCTGTAACGAAACGAGACTGTGGCATCAAAACACAGGTACCTTACTGAACGAAGATTACGGTTGATTCGTTGACATTGATTGGCTGGTGGGTTAATTCACTTTTCCTGCATTTTGTATCAGACATAGTGACCATAACTGTATTACAAAGTTGTGGATATTCTTCACTAAAAAATGTCAATCCTTCAAATTATTTCAAACAATACACACACACGAATTAACAACGTAGAGACGATGAAATGCCTGGCAAACTGTTATTCTTGATTATTGGTTATTTATTCACTTACGATGTTTTGTGATTCCAAAAAGTTTGTAGTAAGTTAAATATATTTTGTTTGGATTAGCGCATCCATTATCTTTCAGCCGTCCGTAAATGTAAATGGAGTGCTTCAGAATGCAAATTAGGATTGTCCACAAACCGTTTACACCTACTCAGTTAATCTTATCTATATTTTATATTAAATATGACGCTGTTGCATTCAAACAGTCGTTCATATCTGTTCTTTAAGTAGAGATGTGAATAGATTGCCTATTCCACAGTTACGCTGAAAACTGACAAACTCCTGGTAGATCATTCACTGGATTACAGCTGACTTCCGTTCTCATCCATGAAGTTGTGAAACTAAATTTCCAGTTTATGTAGGCCACTCATTTCTTTTCCTGTTTGTTCTGGAAAGCAGAAATCTCTGGCTCCATAATCTACATGAATGACTGAAGTATTTCGCATCAGTAGGTAGCCTTCCTGGACGTTCAGCTTCTGAGGAGAAATGATGAGGGAATAACTCAGAAATTAACTCACTACAAAATGAAATTGAACTTGCAGCTAACTAACTTCTACAACCTTGTCCTTTCAGGAAGAAAACAAAAATTTCCCTTCTCAAGAATCAATCACATACGCACGGAAGATATAAAAATCCTAGAACTGTAGTGTTTCAGTAACGTGATAACTTCGAGTGGATGTCCACCAGCTTTCACCTTTAAACATGTGAAGTATCAGATATATAAATCATATAATGGAGACGTGTCAAAGCAAATCTGCATCTCAGTGATGACTTAGCAACTAAGATACCACGAAGCATATTATTAAAAGCGATTTAGAAAACACTTTTCTCCTCTATATCTTTGCTTCTTACATCCTCTGTGCAACCCTCTTTTTCATCAAAATGCGAAATAGAATGTTTTCGTGATGACAACATTCGTTAGCATATGTCATGTGCCTGGTCATGTGGAGCTAGTTGACAGTCCGTACCAGTTAGACATTTTCTGGACGTGCAAAAAGAACATAGTTTTCGGGAGAAGAACAGAAACCAACCGCTAATTCACTCCTGGGGTTCCTTTTTCCTACATATTATTCCATATGCGGAGAGATACCGTTCCAGGTGATAGTAAACCTGAAACGAAGTCTTAAGTACGGGTATCCGGATAAATTATTTGATCAGAAAAGATGCGATTGCCTTGAACAAGGCGAATCCTCAACCGTGTATACAGAAGCAGTTTATCCAAAGAATTTTGTAATCCTGGCCCCGAAATTTACTTCCCTAACTTAACAGTAATTTGAAATGCAGTCCGTATTCAACTGGTTAATTATCATTGTCTCATTTCTTCGCTCCAAACTTAACAACTGAACTTTTACCTTATCAGTGTCCCTAGTCTCTTAATCTTTTGAGCAATGCCCTTGTTACACAACACCCTTTACTTCTTTTTTTCTACTGTTGATAAATTCTGAATTATGCTCTTTTTAGATTCTTGTTGAGTTATGTTACTCACCATTTGAAGTGGAGCTTTGTAAAGGCTACACTTTGCTGACCTCACTTTTTGACTTACATGCCGAATAAATAATATCCAAAGTTCCAGCTTAGTGAGCGTAATTCACTGCGTTGCTTGATAACGGAATCTATTCGGAAATCGTAGAGATTTTTGTTCAATCAGAATGACTGCAAATAGAAAAATGTATTTCACTGTCCACCTATACGAATACGACGATTTACAAGGGTATGAATATTATAATAAAGGTATAACACCTGAAGCATAATGGAGGATTTTGTGACTGCTAGTTTTCAAATATACTGTAGTTTTTCTACTTTGAACGTTTGAGTAATTTTCAATTGTCCTATTTTGAAAAAAACACAGGGTATTACTGCAAAAGTGAGTGAAGTATTCAACCTCATATCGTCCTAAGCCATTGACATATATATTTCCATCTACTCGTCTCGTATCGCTCGCCAAACAAATGCTTAGACAAAAAAGTTGGATAGAAAGCTGATCCCATTATTTTAATCAAATTTTCGATTTTCGCGTCGATTGATTAGACCGAAGTGCTCAGTCTCCTGTTGACATGTCGGCTTCTTGTGAAGATTCATTGGGTTCGAGCGTCGGTGAGAACATCATCACTCACCGGGAAATGCAGGTACGTCAAGATGACGAGTTCAAAATAGGACGAACTGCGGTTATCCTGGATTCCACTGCTAGTCACCATCCACAAATTGAATTCTGATCTCATTATTGTCTGATATTTTTTGACTCAAAAACACTGAACGGATGACTTAATCAATACTTCAAGTTTCACAAATACTTGGTATGTTTTGGGAAATGTCCAAATTAAGAAGCTGAATGTAATATATTCCATTCAAAAATCTTCGATTAACATTGAATTAAAACAGATGTTGTGAAGAATATTTGCTGTGGTTACCCATGAAAGTTAATCCTCTGAGGTGTGTGTGTGCGTGTGGAGATTTTGAGTTCTTCATATCTGATGTACAGCTAATGGAATTGATTGATCTAAAACTGTCTTGATCTCACACAGTTTAACTGGTGCTGTCTGAAGTTTTTTGAAAAACTTGAGCAGCTAAGAATATCTAGAACGTAATACTGAAATTTTTCAATGCAATCGGAATTTACTACAGGCAGATTGATCACTGAGTCACCCATTCAATACCGAATACATATATATATATATGTTTATGTACAAATTAAGGCAATAGTAAGTTTTCCCTCGTTTATTCACATTTATTTTGAATGATCAGGATTCTCAGCAAATCGGTGGACGAATCATTTGAGTAGCTGAACATGAAAACATCTAATAAATGTATATGAGCTTTCGCTTAGCATCCTCAAATATCTGCTTTTCAGGAAAGAGTTCGTTTGCACTGACTGAACATAATGTGAATAACAGTTAAATAAAAGACAGGGAAACTGTGTTCATAGAAAGAAATATATATTTCAAATACTTTCAGTGCAAGCAATACACATTTTGCATGTCAACAACAGACTACAAGTTACAGATTTCATAGATTTTCTGTCTAACAATGATACTATTGCTGAACACTAAACAGCCAGTTTTATTGTAGTAAGACTAATGAGACTTATTCCATGTGATGTTGCACAAAAATACAAATTCATATATGTCCAAACCAAGTTCACTTCTAACAGTTTGAAAAAATTTGGGCATTGGGTATATGATATTCATTATAATAAAAATTTTCTTGTATTTCCCAATGAATGTAAAACAAAACGATATTGTTCTGTATACTGACGTTTCGTTATTTAATGCTAATAGCTGCTTTATCAAAGTAGTATTATTAAACCAGAATTTACAAAATCTCAGCATATATATAACAACTTAATCATCGTTCCTCAGTATGGGGTCAGTTTTACGTTGTCAAGTTGGTCAGTGGGTAAAGATAACAAAACCAAGTGTAGATTGTTGGATTTGATCAGTGTGTAAAATTATAAAAGCAGCGTGTGTTTACATAATGAAATTGCTTATCACATTCGTGCTGATTTTGTCACTTCATGGGGGAGGGGAGGGAGGTGTTGTAACTATGACAGATTCTGTTTTAGTCCATCATTCCTATTCAGTTCAGACAATTTGGATTCCACTTGATATAAAATGCTCCTGATGTTAGACGTTCTCTGTGATTTCTGAAGATTTTCTGGATTATTTCAATATTGTCAAACCCAATTTTGTGACCTGATTCTAAAGCGTGGAGACGAGCTATGGCTGATTATTTTTTAAGTCTTTCGAGTTCAAATGAATTTCTCGGTGGTCGAAGAGATGCTCCGGTTGAACTAGAAAAACTTGAAAAATCATCTGGTCGATAATGATCACCCTATCTCTGTAGCCTTCGCCTTTAAAGTCATCTGCTAGGCAAAGAGTTATTTACCGAAATCCCTACGTACCCGACTCATCTGTATTGCTGAAGCTTTGGCTATCGAAACAGAAAAGCCAGATCTCTGTGTACAGAAAAAGTTCGTTCAACCCCTCCAACTTTCATGGTCTTAATCCCTCTTAATCCCCAATCATATTTTAGCTCCACCAATTTTTCATTTTTCATTTTTGTCTATTCAATTTGTATACTCTTCCTTATTACGTCAATTGTTACTATTACTACTCTCACTTTTAACTGTCCCCGGTATTATTTCACTTGTTCCACTTGTCATTCTAAATCAATTCCTTTTCTACAACATTAAATTCTATGCTATTAAATTTCACACGAAATTTCGTAACGCTTTTACTTTATTCGATTTGTCTACTAATCCTATAATTACACACCCTTTTTCAAGTTCTATCCATCCTATAAATTATTCCATATATGACATTAATTTGCTTTGCCACTTGACATTTAACTACGATTATAATCACAAACATTTTAGTTTTAATTGCATTTCATATTATTATTATTGTTTTATGCATTCACACCTATGTTTCAATTCCCTCACCGGATATAAGTTCTTAAAAACCATATATATACGATTGTATAGCTTGATGATAAATTCGTTGTTGAAAAGAGTCTCTTCGCTGAATCATTTGTTTTGATTTTCTATATATATCTGTTTGTGTATAAATTCAGACGATCGTAAGTTTCCTCTCGTTTAATCACATTTATCTTGAATGATGAGGATTCTCAGTAAACCTGTGGACGAATCATATGAGTAGCTGAACATGAAAACCTCTAATAAATGTATATGAGCTTCCACTGAGCATCTTCAAATATCTGCATTTCTGGAAAAGTTTGTTTCCACTAACTGAACGTTTGACGTCAAAGTTTATAACATGGCGAACTGATTAAATAAAGTGTAGTAGCTTGAACTGAAGGTCAACTTATTTCCTTATAAGAATATTGTGCTATTTTTCATATATACAACTGTGTTATCTGCTCTTCTGAAGTTTTACTTGATGTGATTTACAAATGTCTCTGAGGAAAATGATGATTTTCAAGTGTTGGTTTGTAGGGATTTTATTGGTTACAGGATTTCATCATGAGCTGACATCAGTTAGAGAACCATTGGAAAACCAGCTAAGAGTACTGGACTGCTGTCATATGTGACGACATATACTCGCCGAAGACACTGGCTAGTGGTCGCGGTATGTCGTGAACTGGCAGAAGTTAAAATTGATGGGTTGGTCATTGGATCGGGTCCCAGTGGCTTAATGGTCTACGAGCTCTCTGGCCTTGTAGCCAGAAGGTCCTGGGTCCTGGCGGTGAGTGCGTAGTGCCGAAGAGTCTCAAACTAGGACGGAGGAAACAGCTGTCCAGTAGTTCCAGCTGGTTTTCCAATGGTTCTCCAACCAACGTCAGCTCATGATGAAATCCTGTAACCAAAATAGTGATTCTTGGATTACACAAAAATATGCTTCTTTCCACTGATTTCATCTGATTCATTGTTACACACAGTACACACAAACCGTTATCTGTCTCTTCAACGACATGTAACGAAGAGTAGATAATTCCGCCATAATGTGAGTAAGAGTTGAATAAAAGACAGGGAAACTGTGTTCATAGAAAGGAATAAATATTGCAAATACTGTCAGTGCAAGCAATACACATTTTGCATGTCAACAACAGACTGCAAGTTACAGATTCTATCGCTCAACATTAAACAGCCAGTTTTATTGTAGTAAGACCAGTGAAACTTGTTCGATGTGATGTTGCTCAAAAACCTAAATTCACCTTCACTTTTTACTGAATGTAAACATCTTAGGTAACTGAAACCAAGGATACATATATTATTTGGCGTTTCATATTTGTGAGCAGGCTTCTTCAACTCAGTAAAAGCAGTCTCCTGCTCAATAATTTCCCAGAAGATATGTAGTAGTTGTTAGATATTTTCCTGGGAGGAACAATCCTTTAATAAATACAGCTAGGCAAAATCACGAAATTTTGATTCTCTGACAGTTACATCAAGCACACCTGCAATTGCTTCATTTTCAAGTTAAAGTAACTAACTGTATTCACTAGCAAATTTCGGCTCATAAAAGGAAACCAGTAAATAGCTAAACTAATAATACGTTCTTTTGAAATTATCATATTTAAAAAAAATTACAGAGAAGGGATATGACTACTGGTAAGTCGTTTTGATGGAAAGAGAATATGCCTTTTCTTTTCTAATGACTGGATGAATCATATGCGTACATGCAAACCTCTAATAAATCCACACGAGCCTTCACTAGGCATTTTCAACTAGATGCATTTCTTTTCCCTAATTTTTGTTAGAGTCAAATTGGTTAACAAATAATTAATTTTCAGCTATCGAAAATGTGTAGGAATGCTGCATATATCACCATGTAGACGAGACAGATAAAGCTATCTGGAAAATTTTGACATAAATCACAGCTTCTATAATTTTATCTTCCTGTTCAGACAACGGTTTAGTGCTGTGGTGCATTCATCCAGTCCAGTTTATATTTCTGAGGTTCCTGGCCTTCAGTTGTACTCATATTTCACCTTCATTTGTGACCAGTTTCATGACTACACCTTGGTAAACAGAGTTCTGTGCAAACACACTCACTGAAGAAATTATGAAATACATTAATAATGTTGGCAGCATAACTGCGCATGAAAATCTTTATCATAGCGCAGTGTACAACGAAAAAATTAGGCTCAAACAAGATTTGCAAGCGACATAACACACATGTTAAATAAGCAGTGTAACAGGCTATGTATTTTCTGTTCAGTCCCTGCTTTCACTTATATATATAACATAGCGCAGTCATGAATATTAAATTTCAGAGACAAACGCAATACCACTAAAAACACTCCTGAGCAACTACACATTTTCGTGCTTGTTGGGCCTATTTAGCATTTATGTATCACACCCTACTCGTCAAATCTCTCTAACCATCAGTCAGCATCTCTTCATGCTTAACTTTTGGAACTCAAAATAATGGCATAATCAACAATTGGAATTCATCTCAAATCCGTTAAAAAATCTGTTCATTTTACTCAATAGTTCAAATTTAATTTTAATCTGCTTTTATTACATGGGCTCAAACATTCATCGTTACGCAAACGATTGACCGAAAGCTCCGGATAGTCAGCTTCATGTGCCCATACAGTAGTTTAGGCGTTTTGTACATACGGTCATGTTCATAAATGAATTTGACTTGCAAAAGGTAAGCCTACAGGGGAACTTTCACTTTCTGAATCCCATCATAACTCTAGCATTATTGTATTTGCTCCAAAACAAACATGAGTGTATGGAATTGCGATGCTGCTGGAACTGACTGAAGGAAAATCTATTCTCCTGAGATTTCTTATAACTAGCTATGTAGTATTTTAATGGTAACCAAGGTCAGTTATCTATACGAAGCCAAGAGAAAAAACAGAACTTTTGCACATAAAGACAACCAGTTAACTTGACCTCAGCTTTCACATAAGTTGCCAGTGGTCATCGGTAGTGTCGCAAATGACAAATGCATTTAGGCGGCTGGATTGTAAATCTGTCGAACGAAATACAGCATATAAAGGTAAAGGTTCCGATTTGTAGTGAGCCGGTTCGAAGGAAGTTGCCAACAACGACATTGAACAAGATACTAATTATTTTCGTAAAATCGAGAAAGAGAAAAGGACTGTTAATGGGCTTAGACAGAATCTAATTCGTATCGTCTATTTCTATGCTTTCAATGGCAAAATGAAAGTCAGCGCAACATACAAGTGTTTTCCCCTATTTATAATAAAAGACAAGGTTCGAAAGAAATTATCATTTAAACTTTGGACCTTTAGGGTTGCTTGAATGCTGGCTATATTGACATGATTGTCACTGATCACTCTTCATTAAAGTGAAATCCTCTACTCACGAAAACATTCTATCTCAAAATTGTTTTAATATTGGTTATATTGTATTACTATTGACATGTAGATATTTTTTCTATTTGTTTTTCAGCGAGATGATTCTTCTGGTAAATATTATTACGATTATTCGTGGCATACTTATTAACTGCTTATAATTTAATTGAAGATAAGTAACATTGGCTATTCATTATATTAGCAGCATTGTGAACAGGTGATTCAAAGTTGTCTTTCCCAAAGTCTTCTCTGCATAGTCACAGCTTGTTGAATAACAGTGCATCTGGATAATTGTTTCTTATCACCTGAGAACAGATGAGGTTATTCTCCATCAGTTTATTGAAATCCTCAGCATACATTCACAATCAAGGCATTATTTCACAAATAAAAATATGCTTGTAAAATGCAGTCAGAGGTTTAATTAACTGTTCAGTTCCAGAACAGAAGTTATTCAGCACAGTGAGAGCGGCTACTCTTTTTCTTTTACAGTAGATTTATTGAACAGTCGAAGAAGTAATTGACTATTTCTTCAGACTTATATTGTTGTACATTGATTGGAAAGCAGGTTTTAGTCCTTGGTCCAGACTGAATTTATTGTTAGTGATACAATTCCATGCACGCATTCAACACATCACAGAAATTCCGTATGCACCAGCTTTTGTCGGTCGTCTATGAAAAGTCCTGAATTCACTCGACTTCGATTTTGAAAATAGTGCATCATTTTCAGCTAAAATTTACTGATATCTTCCGTATATATTTCAATCGATTACAGAATTAATGGCGCGAAACATAATTCTGAAAGTGTCAGTAAACTTAAAAGCAATACAATGCTCCTTTTTGGACTATTGTGAACATTTATCGTAGAATGAAGTTGTTTTTCTTTTCTTAACGTCTTTGTTGTTTCACACTGGAAATGCTGCTTAAAATTTTCAAATAAATATCTACTTTTCTTTCAATGAATTTGTTTGTTTTCATAATGATTGCTCATATTGCAAAGCAGAGAATGACTCCTTCACAAAACGGTTCTCCATAAAGAATATTTTGTGAAGCAGTGAAAAAGTGGAATAATAAGTGAGAATTACTCAGTGAAACAGTTAAAGTAGCTTTTGAAGGGATAAACCCTGTACAGTGTTATGAAATGAGTACAAAATAAATAAAGGGATTATTCAAAGATCCTATAAGGAAATGCTTATCACTGAAATAAGAAGTGTATGCAACGAAAGGCATAATAAACACTATAGCTATATGAGAAGTAATTTGCCAATTAATTTATGAATCTGCAATAGAATGCAAATATCACATCATGTCATAAAAACGATGTTTCACTTGGGTGAGGTAAAAAACTAGTTCTTAAGAAGTCAGAGACACATCAGCACTGATTTGCTTGTGAGTTCATGAGTCAAGTTTCGACTATAGATTGACAACACCTCCTTTACACTTCCAAGTAATTGTGAAGAAGTTCTTTGTCCAAATATATTTTAACATACTCTGAAATCTTCTGTCATCTTGGTAGAAACATACGGCGCTGACAAAATAAGCTAAACCTCCCGTGATCTAACAGAGTTTTAAATATTTCCTAGTTTCAAGATGTGGTTAATCCTAGATTCCTAGAATTGCAAAGCAAACATCCTTATGGCCTATGGATCTGTTCACTTCCATTATAATTCTTAATTCTGTGCTCTGTTTACAAGTAGTTGCGAATATAATCCAAGTAACGAATTCTAGTGACAGTGATAATGTAAATGTGGCAGCATTATTCGATGGGGAAGAGACACCGGAACTAGGTGGAATCGGTGAGAAGATCCCTTAAATAGAATGAAGCGGAAGATATCCATCTTACTCGCCAGTTATGCCGTAAATAAAACGTTTACGATATTTAAATTGTCTACGGCAATTTTTTACCAAAAACCTATCTTCTTTCCACTGTAGTCTTCTTCACCTCAGATGGTATCACTGCTTTGGTCAAAGATGAGGTGTCGTATATCTCTACTTAGTGTGCTACCTAGGAGGAGAGTTAATAGGTCTTGGGAAAGGTCTTTCAGTACAACTGATCAATTTTTTACAGTTTTGTTCTGATTAAGAGAACGTTAATTTAAATTTTCACCTTAGATCCTGAGTTCGGAGAAATTTTGGTGAAGATACTGTTCATGATGAACTGAAACAACTGAAAGAAATCTTCAAACAGAATTGGTATCTAATAGCCTTCGTTGAGGTCGATTGTAAATTATGTGCGTGAAATACAAAGAGTGACAATACAGCTGAGAAAAAATGTCACAGATTGACGTTGAGAATGAAGTACTTGATATTCGCCTGAAATGATCATAGCTGGAAGCCTTTCTTGCTGCTCTACGAACAATCTACTCTAACTGTCACGTCAGCAGTCCAGTACTATGAGTATTTGTAAATTAACCAGTGATTTTGAGGTTAGGTATGTATTACGCCCATCGAGAAACACATTCAGTTGCATTTGAGATCAAATAGTTTGACTGAGCAAACAAGAAGAGCGTAAATATATTATAAATCGTCAAATAGAAGATGCAGGCTACGCAGCATCTGATACACAATTTACTGTAGTCCGCGGAATTCGAAAACGTTTGCCAAAAGCACGACAAGTGTATTTTCGTTCTGCGGTGGAGTCTTCGGCATTATATAATATAAGGGGGGGGGGATTTCGTGTACGGAAACAATCTATGCAAGCTCTTTTACTGTCACATATCGAAAATTCCGAATTTACTTGATTTTCCTTTCGTTCATTTCACGCACGCCTAATGAACTTCATTTGTGACGATTATTTATTCATTCACATATCTGTGAATTATCATACATACATCAATGTCACCATATTTCCACTCACTATACCAAATTTTTGCTTCGTAATTATCCCTCTATATATTTCATCTCTGTGCCCTATTGTCAGGATACTTTCGAAAGTAAACTGTACACTTTAATCAGCTGAAAATTATCCCGGCACAATTAAATTTGTTTTTTTTTCTGAATGCCTAACAAAATTTTTCACTTTGGTGGACAGACGACCTGCATAATTTTCTATAAAAAAATTATCACTGAAAGGATGCGAATCAAATACTCTTCCACAATGGGCTTCGAACAACAACCAGAAATTATCCATACACTGCAGCAAAGATGTTAGGCGAATTATTGCCAAATAAAGTGCAACTACTATCAGATGTGTAATGTATTGGATGAGAGTGAATGCAGAGCATTTTGCTGGACTGCCGTATATATAAATCCTGATTCTCTGATATTATGCAGGCTCATATTTGAAAGAGTGTTGCCCTGAAACATTAGTATAATCTATTCACTTATATATTTTTTTCGTTGTGAGAATTAGACAACTGTATAGTGACCGTTGCATTTCAACACTTTCTTTGAAACACAAAATAATTGAGCAAAGAATATCATTTTCGATAAATTCCTCTTCTGGCTCTACAATTATATATGCATATTTATATACATGGAATATTCTAGATTAGTAGTCAATAACAATATTAGTGTTTTTAAATAATGTCGATTCGTTAAATAACATCAAAGAAATTACAGTTCATTAAAGATGCTCAAATTATAATAATAATAAAGATATAGTTGCAAGTAGAATATCAATTAAAATTAGGAAAATTCCACAAAAATTAAGGACCATTCAAACCTAGATGGCCAAGCAGTAAGGATAATGTCTGAAATAACTTCTTTTGGACTCATAAATTAGGCTTCTTAATATGGATCCCAACAGCCAGCCTTAGCAATATTTAGTAGTCGAACTCATAAGGCGAAATTGAGATTCGTTAGTATGCGTTAAATGACCCTGAAAGGCTGGTTAACATCAATCCTGTGTTCTGTATCCACAAGATGAGAGAGAATAGCACTGAGAATAGATTTTGTTTGTCCTTTGCTTAACCACTATGCAGGGTGATGTTCGGAAATTCGACGAGAAATATGCCTAATTGTACGGCCTATGTAACTGGCTCATTCCACAGGAGCAGTTAAATTCGAAGATACACATGGAATAGGCGAAATAAGGCAGTTTGTCTTTTATTCCCGAACGCAAAAGACGAGTATTTTTGAAGACACAGCGTAATTCGTCAGCAGCACGGAATGTTCATTTTATCACATTTCTAAGGTGTTGTATTAGTATCTTGCTGATGTTGTCCCCAAGGAACTGCATTTGTAAGAATAAGGTCTTTTTTGGAACTGTCGGTAACTTGGGCTGCTTTGATTTCAGTTTCATATTCTTATCAATAAACTTTTCTGGATAACCGTTTTCACTTAGCAGCTGTGTAATAATACTATGTTCTTCATTAGGACATTCATCGGAGTGAATCGCTCTTTCTCTGTGAACGAAGCACTTTATCAGATTGCGTTTGCATTTCAGTGGTGCGAAGGTGAGAAAATGAGTACACTGACCCGTTGATACAGGTTTTCAATATACACTTCTTATTGCACCATCCTCTTTTCTGGTTATGAGAATATCTAGAAATAAGTACTACAGTCTTTCCCTTACTCAATAGTAAAATTAATTGCAGGATGAACATTGTTAAATTTATCCAGGATGTTCTTTGCTTCCTTCTCACTTTTCATGATCAAAAATGCATCGTCCATGTACCGGCAATAGAATTCGAGTTCAATCTAGTTTTGCAAGGAAAATGTCGGCTAGAATGGGTCTCAGTGGTGACCCCATTGCCACACCGTCGATTTGTCTATATAGTTCCTTATTAAATAAAAACAAGGACATTCATTGTTCATTTCAAGAGAAGCTCTTTCATAAAAGATATAGGAATGCCAACATCGATGTTTCGTCTTATGAATTCTTCGCATACAAAGTCCACTGGTTCCATAAGTGGTACGCTGGTGAATAAGAAAGATACGTAAAATGATATCACGAATTTTGAAATAATAGAGCAGATTTGCAGCTCAGGTGGGTGATTTGCAATTAAAAGTGTTCTCTGAGCTGGTTGGTTTAGTTGCGAAGCTTTCGTCATCCTTCTGGACAACATCTTCAGCGCCATATTTAGCACAAAGTGAAATGATATAAATCTCTTCATGAGTGATATAATTGCGTCTCCTGGTAACCATCTTTACATATGTATTGACCATTTTCTATTGACTTGGATTTTAAACTTTCTGGTCACCTGATTTACTTTTTATTAGTTGATATATTTGGTCTATATTAACGTGTTTGTTAACTACATTTTCGCTTGAGTACCAGGCTTCTAGGAATTCTCTGGCACTTTTCGTGTTTCCTCTCTCTAAGATTTTGACATTATCCCAATCAAATTGATGTCCATAATTGTTTATATGCATTGATACTAAAGAATAAATATCGTGTCTTTTCACTGCTGATTTGTGTTCTTGGATTCTGATTCGAAGGGGACGCCCACTTCGGCCGATTTAATGTTTGTTGCAGTTCATACAATTTATTTTGTAAATTGTATTAATTTTATCCCCTTTTTCTGTTGGATCTTTTGGTTTGCATAATATCGAATTAGGCGATTTTACTGATTTGTGTGCTATATCTATATCTAACGGTTTCAGTATTCTGGCTGTTATTTCAGAGATATTCCTCATGTATGGTAGAATGGATTTTCTTGTGGTCTTTGATGATGGCTTCTTGTTGGTGTTTTGATTCGACTTTAAACACTTTTTGATGAAATTTTTTGGATAACCATTCTTTTTGAAGACCGTTTGTAGGTATTTTTCTTTCATTCTTTTCAACTCTGGAGTGCTACAATGTGTCTGAACTCTTTTAAACAATGTCTGCACACAGTTTCGTTTGTGAGTAACTGGATTATTGCTAGTATAGTTGAGTATTTGATCTGTGTGCGTTGATTTTCTATATACTTGTGTCTCTAAATCTCCTGTGTTGGTTCTCCTGATTAAGACATCTAAAAAGAATGGTTATCCAAAAAATTTCATCAAAAAGTGTTTAAAGTCGAATCAAAACACCAACAAGAAACCATCATCAAAGACCACAAGAAAATTCATTCTACCATACATGAGGAATATCTCTGAAATAACAGCCAGAATACTGAAACCGTTAGATATAGATATAGCACACAAATCAGTAAAATCGCTTAATTCGATATTATGCAAACCAAAAGATCCAACAGAAAAAGGGGATAAAATTAATACAATTTACAAAATAAATTGTATGAACTGCAACAAACATTACATCGGCCAAAGTGGGCGTCCCCTTCGAATCAGAATCCAAGAACACAAATCAGCCGTGAAAAGACACGATATGTATTCTTTAGTATCAATGCATATAGACAATTATGGACATCAATTTGATTGGGATAATGTCAAAATCTTAGACAGAGGAAACACGAAAAGTGCCAGAGAATTCCTAGAAGCCTGGTACTCAAGCGAAAATGTAGTTAACAAACACGTTAATATAGACCAAATATATCAACTAATAAAAAGTAAATCAGGTGACCAGAAAGTTTAAAATCCAAGTCAATAGAAAATGGTCAATACATATGTAAAGATGGTTACCAGGAGACGCAATTATATCACTCATGAAGAAATTTATATCATTTCACTTTGTGCTAAATATGGCGCTGAAGATGTTGTCCAGAAGGATGACGAAAGCTTCGCAACTAAACCAACCAGCTCAGAGAACACTTTTAATTGCAAATCACCCACCTGAGCTGCAAATCTGCTCTATTATTTCAAAATTCGTGATATCATTTTACGTATCTTTCTTATTCACCAGCGTACCACTTATGGAACCAGTGGACTTTGTATGCGAAGAATTCATAAGACGAAACATCGATGTTGGCATTCCTATATCTTTTATGAAAGAGCTTCTCTTGAAATGAACAATGAATGTCCTTGTTTTTATTTAATAAGGAACTATATAGACAAATCGACGGTGTGGCAATGGGGTCACCACTGAGACCCATTCTAGCCGACATTTTCCTTGCAAAACTAGATTGAACTCGAATTCTATTGCCGGTACATGGACGATGCATTTTTGATCATGAAAAGTGAGAAGGAAGCAAAGAACATCCTGGATAAATTTAACAATGTTCATCCTGCAATTAATTTTACTATTGAGAAAGGGAAAGACTGTAGTACTTATTTCTAGATATTCTCATAACCAGAAAAGAGGATGGTGCAATAAGAAGTGTATATAGAAAACCTGTATCAACGGGTCAGTGTACTCATTTTCTCACCTTCGCACCACTGAAATGCAAACGCAATCTGATAAAGTGCTTCGTTCACAGAGAAAGAGCGATTCACTCCGATGAATGTCCTAATGAAGAACATAGTATTATTACACAGCTGCTAAGTGAAAACGGTTATCCAGAAAAGTTTATTGATAAGAATATGAAACTGAAATCAAAGCAGCCCAAGTTACCGACAGTTCCAAAAAAGACCTTATTCTTACAAATGCAGTTCCTTGGGGACAACATCAGCAAGATACTAATACAACACCTTAGAAATGTGATAAAATGAACATTCCGTGCTGCTGACGAATTACGCTGTGTCTTCAAAAATACTCGTCTTTTGCGTTCGGGAATAAAAGACAAACTGCCTTATTTCGCCTATTCCATGTGTATCTTCGAATTTAACTGCTCCTGTGGAATGAGCCAGTTACATAGGCCGTACAATTAGGCATATTTCTCGTCGAATTTCCGAACATCACCCTGCATAGTGGTTAAGCAAAGGACAAACAAAATCTATTCTCAGTGCTATTCTCTCTCATCTTGTGGATACAGAACACAGGATTGATGTTAACCAGCCTTTCAGGGTCATTTAACGCATACTAACGAATCTCAATTTCGCCTTATGAGTTCGACTACTAAATATTGCTAAGGCTGGCTGTTGGGATCCATATTAAGAAGCCTAATTTATGAGTCCAAAAGAAGTTATTTCAGACATTATCCTTACTGCTTGGCCATCTAGGTTTGAATGGTCCTTAATTTTTGTGGAATTTTCCTAATTTTAATTGATATTCTACTTGCAACTATATCTTTATTATTATTATAATTTGAGCATCTTTAATGAACTGTAATTTCTTTGATGTTATTTAACGAATCGACATTATTTAAAAACACTAATATTGTTATTGACTACTAATCTAGAATATTCCATGTATATAAATATGCATATATAATTGTAGAGCCAGAAGAGGAATTTATCGAAAATGATATTCTTTGCTCAATTATTTTGTGTTTCAAAGAAAGTGTTGAAATGCAACGGTCACTATACAGTTGTCTAATTCTCACAACGAAAAAAATATATAAGTGAATAGATTATACTAATGTTTCAGGGCAACACTCTTTCAAATATGAGCCTGCATAATATCAGAGAATCAGGATTTATATATACGGCAGTCCAGCAAAATGCTCTGCATTCACTCTCATCCAATATATTACACGTCTGATAGTAGTTGCACTTTATTTGGCAATAATTCGCCAACGTAAATACACTTGTCCTGCTTTTGGCAAACGTTTTCGAATTTCGCGGACTACATTAAATTGTGTATCAGATGCTGCGTAGCCTGTATCTTCTATTTGACGATTTATTATATTTACGCTCTTCTTGTTTGCTCAGTCAAACTATTTGACCTCAAATGCAACTGAATGTGTTTCTCGATGGGCGTAATACATACCTAACCTCAAAATCACTGGTTAATTTACAAATACTCATAGTACTGGACTGCTGACGTGACAGTTAGAGTAGATTGTTCGTAGAGCAGCAAGAAAGGCTTCCAGCTATGATCATTTCAGGCGAATATCAAGTACTTCATTCTCAACGTCAATCTGTGACATTTTTTCTCAGCTGTATTGTCACTCTTTGTATTTCACGCACATAATTTACCATCGACCTCAACGAAGGCTATTAAATACCAATTCTGTTTGAAGATTTCTTTCAGTTGTTTCAATTCATCATGAACAGTATCTTCACCAAAATTTCTCCGAACTCAGGATCTAAGGTGAAAATTTAAATTAACGTTCTCTTAATCAGAACAAAACTGTAAAAAATTGATCAGTTGTACTGAAAGACCTTTCCCAAGACCTATTAACTCTCCTCCTAGGTAGCACACTAAGTAGAGATATACGACACCTCATCTTTGACCAAAGCAGTGATACCATCTGAGGTGAAGAAGACTACAGTGGAAAGAAGATAGGTTTTTGGTAAAAAATTGCCGTAGACAATTTAAATATCGTAAACGTTTTATTTACGGCATAACTGGCGAGTAAGATAGATGTCTTCCGCTTCATTCTATTTAAGGGATCTTCTCACCGATTCCACCTAGTTCCGGTGTCTCTTCCCCATCGAATTTACATTATCACTGTCACTAGAATTCGTTACTTGGATTATATTCGCAACTACTTGTAAACAGAGCACAGAATTAAGAATTATAATGAAAGTGAACAGATCCATAGGCCATGAGGATGTTTGCTTTGCAATTCTAGGATTCTAGGATTAACCACATCTTGAAACTAGGAAATATTTAAAACTCTGTTAGATCACGGGATATCTATTTATTTATTTATTGAGAGTTACCACCCTTGGTCCATCTAATTGCTGCTGACGTCAACTATTGACATATGGTTCATTTCGTTTAGAAATAAATATCAGAACCAAATTATATTACATAAAACTCATTTTTATACGTAACTGAAATACGTTTCACTATCAGTTAATAGATGTCGATATTTCTTGTCGATACACATTGCACGATGTCAACGAAGGAGAATGGATACAATAATTTCAATATTGGTGTACACTGGGTGTACGCTCAATGAACTTCTTTATTCAAACAAGTTTTCGTTTTGTAAGAAGAAACAATGTCTCTCGTGGCTTAAACGTTTTATAGTTGACCGAAGAACGGAACAGTACGATAAGAAGTAATATTATTATATATTATGATGACGTTATTTGTATAATTTTTACCGTATTGATAGTAACCAGATGTGCATTGTATGGTAAAGATGCCCGATAATTGGTTCGCTGTATTGGTTTATGCTTGGTTGTCCAATGAATTTTTGACTCACCGTCCGTCTTTGAATACCACTCGCATTGAAATCAACTTGGTTATTCTATATGTAAAATAGTATTCCGGGTTCCGGAACAAGTGCAACAAGTTTTTCTGATGCCATTACTGACATAGTTGTACATGTCTGACATGAGAACACAGTTTCATCTGTCGTGCCAGAATTGCATCCAAAAAGCTGATGAGAATATAAGGATTCATCTCCTGTGTGACTGATACACCAGTAGAAGGAATCTGATACTTTTAGACAGTCCACGCGTAACACCTCGTCGTTTGCCATCAGGGTGATGGAGAACACCAAACGTCTAGAATTTCGATGCATGAGCGGGTTAGTTCGGCATTCCGTCTTTCCACAATTGCTGAACAACAGCAGCAGCAACATCCAGCGCCAATCACCATCAACGAGAGGGATTTGAAAGAGGTTACTTCATTCAATTATCTAGGGAGCATTGTCTCAACCACAGGAGGAACGGACGAGGATGTCAAATCGAGAATCGGGAAGGCGAGAAACACATTCATCAACCTGAAACCAATCTGGAAATCTTCGTCACTCAGCATCAACAACAAAATTCGGATTTTCAATACAAACGTCAAGTCAGTTTTGCTATACGGATCAGAAACTTGGCGGGTCACAAAGAATATTTCCAACAGCCTGTTGCAGACCTTTATCAACAACTGTCTTCGCTCTATACTGAAGATCAGATGGCCGGAAAGAATCACCAACAAGAAACTATGGAACAAACAAAACAAGAACCAATCGCTCAACAAATATGCAGGAGAAAGTGGAGATGGATTGGACACTCGCTGAGGAGGCCGCTGGGTGATATCGCGCGTCAGGCCAACGCTCGAGTGGAACCCGAAAGGGAATCGGCGAGTGGGACGTCGGTGCAAGGGTGACATGGAGGAGATCGTGTGATGAGGAACTGAAACAGTATGGATTAACATGGATGCAAGTGAAAAGTACAGCACAAGACAGAAGCAAGTGGAGGCGTGCAGTTGAAGCCCTATGTTTCACTAGGAACCCAAGGGAACAATAATAATAATACAATTGCTGATCTATGGATGCGATACTAATTCTGGCGTATATTCCATGTGTTTAAGTGATTAATTTTCAGCCACATCTGTCTGTCTGTCTGTTTTCGACATAGAACTTTGCACCGATATGAAGCAGTTCAAGTCGCCACACTCCCTTCCTGTAGCACACAAAGCAAGAGAAGAAAGCAGAACAAATGCATAATAGTGACAGTAGACTGGGATATGAGACAAAAGGAATAGTAATAACGACGAACAATATAATTTCATTGGAATTTATAAGTCACAAGAAGTGGATGGATCTGTGCCACTGAGAACGATCACTTTGAGCCATATCACCGATTGTCTCCAGTCATTGGTTTTTACCATCCCGAGGACCCCAACCAGTCAAGAAGTCTACACCTTCCTACATGGCTTAAACTAACTGTTGTGGATTTCATTGACTAATGGCATGTTTTAGTTTGACCGCCGCACGCTGTTTTCCCGTCTGACTCTATGTCAGCTAACATTGCCCATCAGTTGAGGAAGGCGATGGTTGAGCATGCATAACACATGTCCTTACCATCTGAATCAATGTAACTTCAAAGCCTAGTCTATTGATTTCCCCTCCAACTCACCTATCATTCGATGCCTAACAGCAGTATTTCTTACCTACCCTACCATACTTTTTCACACAGGTGATAGAACGCAGGCACCTATGATCAAAGACAGCTAGGCAGGCCCTTACATGTCTTCCACTCTCAGTGGCCACGTCTCACAGCCATAAATAAGAACGGAGCAGACTGTTGAGCAGTACACCCGCCCTTTGGTCGATAGCCAGATATCACGTCTATGCCAGAGACGGCGTAAACTGGCCTGTGCGAAACTAGCCCCCTGTATCCGTGCTGAGGGGCCTATGATAACCAATTTTTAGCCGAAATGATGTACTCTGCGTGATTTATAAGCAGAACTGAAATGAATATCGACAGAAGGAAGAAATTCCGGAGTCATGGAAACCGCTAATTTAAAATTTATTATGTTTACAGATGTTTGAATAGTTCCACAGATATTGGTTACCTAAATGAAATACTTGAAAGTAGGATGACGAAATCTAAGAAATGCCAACATGGTATGTAATGCTGAGGACCTTTTTGCTGTTGAACTGACATCAGGCCTTAATTTGCCGTATATTTACCTATCTCATTCACTCTCTATCAAATAATAATAAGTTCATTTAGAGCCAATCTGTAAATCTTTCTCCCACATCTTCAATGGTATTAAACTAACAAAACATCAGGGTCCTGGTAGAAGTCCTTAATGTATTAATACTGGATATACCATAGAATAAGGTTTTAAGTTTCCTGGTCAGCTAGACAGACAGATGCGTGAGCTGCCAGCATACTTTGCACTGAGTTTTATACCGTTGGATTTCATCTTGATTAAATTAGTTGACTTTGTAAAGGTTATTCTCACAAGAAGAAACCTCTCCATGTGTCTGTATTTTTACAAGGATTAGAGCGTAAATAATGGTGTTTCCCAATGATGAGCCTCAAAAATTTCAAAACAAATTATTGCACATTAAACTTCTTTAAGTACTTTATTGATACAGTGTATTTTATTTGCGACTCGAACGAAAATTTGAGCATCTTTAGTGGATTTTCTTAAAAATCTCCAGGATTTATGCAGATAAAGTTCAAAAATATTCCCTACATTTCAAGTTTCACTCAGAATTATACCAAGAAAATTTAGCTGTAACCTTTGAATTTCCGCTGTCCCCTGCTTCCCCGTGAATATGGCTCAAAACATTTGGCACAACAATCGCATGTTCACCATTTTACTGTGATATTTTCTATAGAACCAAAACTTACGCTCTGACCTCATCGCACTTAGAACATACTGTCATACAAACATTGAGTAGTAATTAAATGTGACATTCAAAATCCTGATTGTTTTACTAGAAAACGTGTAATTTAAATCATTGGTAAATGCATTGCTGTTCCCAGTCACCCCCCAGGAAAACTTTAAATATTCGTTTTATATCTACAAATGTAACAGATTTGTTTTCGTTCTTCTGACCTTATCGTCAGTCATCATGGTTTCTTGGGATTAAGGGGGTTGTAGACAAATGCTAATCGGAAAACTGTTCTTTGGGAAATTGGTTAAAATAGTGAGACTTAATTGAAATTCCCCCTGAATTGTTTTGACATATGCGCGATTATCTTTGTTCAGTCTTAAGTGTTTGTTTCATTCCCATTTTCGATAATTCTACTTCTTTTCATGTGATACTGCGCTCTTTAAGAAAGATGTTTCATATAAATAAATTCGTAAAGTGTGTTCACAAGATCCTTTTTGTTTATAGTGAATGCAGATGTAATTCACGCTCAAACTGTTGAAGTTGTGCACTACGCTTTTCTGTATAGCAAACAATTTTAATAGGTTCAACGCTTTTATGTTTTTTATGATTAATGTAATTATTTAATAAATTTAATAAATATATGACGTACTCTTGGGGAAATTTAAATGCATATTTAGACTTTTTGTCATTTATCCTATGGGACTGGTTGACGAATAATGATTATTAACATACTTCTTGAATTTTAACAGAAGTTATAAGCTGAGTATGTAACAAGAGAGAATATTAGAACAATGGGGATTAGTACTGTGTTGAGAGCTTGTAGTGACCCGTTTTATTACTCATCATCGCAGTATGCTTTCACTATTTAATTGTACTTCGATTTGTTTATTACTCTAAATCTTGCATGTTAACAATTGATACATTTGTACTCGCTCAAGTTTTGAATTTTGATAACGGCGAGAATACACATTCTTACACCTTCTCAAGTGTCTTCTGATTTACGTTGTGTGTGTCGAGTAAGCACAACGTTAGGACACAATTATAAACGAGAAGAAATATTAGGATATACGTGTACGCTAGTTTAATCAAAATACAGCAGCACAACAACAAGCTGTCTGCCAGCCGAAATTGGTAGACAGTAATTTACGTCAGTGTTTACGTCCCAAATCTTCGTCTTGAGAAGAAACAAGAACAAAGCCTAACCTTGAGGAACTCAACAACCAATCTCAGCTGACTTAGCGTGGGCCAATACGATTAGCAGATATATCACCGGACTGTCTAACAAACGGTAACAAAGAGATGACAGAATAACCTTCAGTGCGGAAACAACCAGTCAGAAGACGTCCTGTCTCTGCTAACAATAACGAATAATGATATACATAAAAATCTAGAAATATCTATTGATTTTCTCAATAAACCTTCTGTTGCCTGGCCCTTGTCTCCTCTCGTTACAGTGCTACTGCTCAAGGATAGGGTATTACATGATGGAGGCTGATTATATCTAGATTTGTAAGCATCTAATTGGCAAAAACTTTCATGCCACGTAAATGTTTTTTACTCATTTCGGAGTTTTGTTGACTCGCATTGTCTTGAAAACAAAGAGATCTATTTATTAAAGGTTAGATATGCACAGCTTAAACTCTGTGTGTTCTCCTGACATCAGAGTAAACACATCAGAGGTTCATTTTAAGATAAATGTTGACTTACTGATTCAGTGTCTTAGCTGAAAGATTTTTTAAAATTTGGCGAATAATTGCTCAAAGTAGCACTAACGCCCAAGAATCACCTTACCTTAAATTCCATAATTAATTTTCAACTCTCCTTCTAAACTTGGATGTTTTGTTACTAACATCTAATAGTTATCTGTTTCAATGATTGCCTAAAGTCGATTAATTAAAATAGCCACTTGATTGGTAAACATTTTGATGTAGAGCTGATGATGAGGAACTAATTGAAAAGGAATGCATATTTCTTCACTTAATCTGTTGTTTTTTCTAAATGCGTAACTGGGAATTTGGAAAAAAAAATAGGATTACTGTAGTCATCAGTTTTGTTTCGATAAACAGAAAATATCTAGCACTATTGCGAACAATTTTCAGGTAAAAGATTTTGCATAGAATACTATTTTCGCAAGTGATCTGGACCATGATAATAAGAATATTTTATTCACCGAAATAATAAATTTCCATAAGTAGGTAATTGGCTTAAACCATTATGAAGTTTACTGCCTTACCCTTGAAGTTTTTATCTATTTTCCAAATAAACCAAGTAAGAATCATGTAAGTGATTTGTAATCTAAAGGCGTCAGTGAACTCCGCGACAACGACAATGATTGCGTCTGTAGTTATATTTTTTCTCAGAAAATGTCAAAAATGCCCTTATTAACATATAAATAAATACGCTCATACAAACGGCAGCATTCTGTACAAATATGTTAAGTATTTGTATTTAAATAGAACTTAATGGAATACTATTCCCAGTGAGTCGGAAAATGAACAAGGAGAATTAGCTATGTTAGATTGTAAAATAAAACGAATAGAAGAAGGCAAACTACACACTAAAGTTTATAAAAAACAACACATTCTCCTAATAGATATTTAGAATTTAATTCATCTCATCCGTTATCTGTCTGTGAAGGCAAGCCCAGTTGTGTCCAACAAACCGGGCCATAGCACTAAGTAGCACAAGAAAAGATATAAATGAAGAAATAAAAGAGATAGAAGAAGCGTTGGTGTCAAATAACTAACTATCCCATAAAATTCATTAGGAAGATCAGTAAAGGCCAAAAGCTAAATAAAAACAATCACGATACTCGTAGTGATAACATAAACAAGAGAGAATATAAGTCATACACTGTAATACCATATACGGAGGAGATATCTGAGACCCATCGTAGGATTCTTAATAAAGCAGGATTTAGGGTGGCATTCAAACCTACAAACTCACTCAGAGACTAGCTCTGTAGGTTGTAGGACCCTGTTGATTGACCGAATTAGACAAAATAATATAACTTACAAAATACATTGCAATGATTGTAAGTTAGGTGAACTACATAGGTCAAACCAGTAGATCGGGGGTAGTCACCTTGTCACAACATAAGGATTCAGTGGCTAAGGTAAGAATGTTTGACCTCAAGAAGATGAGTAATTTAGGAAAAAGCCCAGCGATTGCACTGAAGGTATTAACACACAACCACACAATAGAGTGGGAGAGGGTTAAATTCTAAAAAGTAATATATAAAGGTGGAGAGCGAGAGAGATTGATTACTGAATCCTACCTGGTTCATTGAGTCTACATCCAGCACAACACATGCAACAGAAATGACTCAATGCAAATACCAGAGGTATATGGAAGATATTATTACCACCAGTCATTCAAATTAGAAGAGGATAATAAATAATCTCACAATCCTATTTCAATTCACATTCATCACAATATTCTAACAAGTAACTTATTTTGGCTATAAAAACACTCGTCTTATTTCCCATCTGATTGTAATTGATCAATAACGCTCATAATACTATTGTTTCTGAATGTACATTATCTCATATTGGATTTTATTCCAGTATCTAGTCAAATCCACTCATGTATATAAATGAAGGAAAAACGTTGTGTGAGTAGTGTCTTGATATGATTATGAGTGGCAATAATTTGTGCTCGAAACGTGGTCAACCGTTAATATTACTGTATAACACCACTGTGTGATTTATCAAAATAAAATCTTATCTATAATGGATTCATACTCTACCACAGTGCCCAAGATTTATACTTATATCAATATTCTTAGTGAGATTTCATAAAACCTCCCGAACAGCCGATGCAAGTTTTACTCTCAACCCTCTGGAACATGAGATCATATTTATGCTTTGATGTGTAGTTGTCAGTAACATATTACTGCGAAAAGAAATAACTTGTGATACATAGAATTCGCCATGCTCAGTAATTATCAAAACAATCTTATGGAATTCAAATTCAAGTATAACAATTTTCTCAAATAAGTGGGAGAGGGATTAATTAGAATAAATCAACCGGAATATTTGCAACCACTAGTAAATGTTTCAATACATTGTTGGTTAGAGCAGTCACAGCTATGATTTTTGATACACATGACCTCTGTTAAGTTTAGCTTTGAACGTCACTGGTTGGAACGCAGTTCGTTTATTATTCTTATTCCAAAGCGGGATTCAATTGTGTGCGAAAATAAACAGAGGGGACTATGAAATTTCGATAAAGAAAGGAAGGCAAAATCTGCAGTATAAAATGATATCATTCTATTTCATAGCTTCTCATCACCTGCAGACTACCTGAAATTACAACAGTTATATGGATGATAATAACATACTTTAATGTTTGAGTGGTAGTAGGGAAGAGATACTATAAAAAGCCACAAGCTAGCTTGTTATTTAGCTGATTCCAAAGAGCCAATTCGAATTAAATTTGCAACCCATAGTCTGAAGGATAGCTATCAATTTTTCAAGGAAGTTGACAATATAGACATATCAGACAAACTCATGGTATCGTATGACGTGACCCCCTTGTTCACAAACGTACCACTGATGGAAACGATTGATATCATTTGTAAACAAACGGATCTACTACCGTTACCGGAAACAGAGATGAAGCGACTACCCCTGCTCTGCACAAAAGATATACAATTCAAATTCAACAATCAACTTTACTGACAAATTTATGGAGTCGCGATGGGTTCGTCTCTGGGACTTATCCTGGCTGATATCTTCATGGGCTACCTTGAACAGACACAACTGAGTTCTGCTATCAATGGAACAACCTACTATCGCCGATATGTTGATGACACATTCGTTGTTTGCAACGACATGGATCACGCATCGGCATTATATGATCGTCTAAATGAGATTCACCCAAATATCAAGTTCACCATGGAATATGAACATAAAAATGAGTTCAATTTCCTGGATCTAAATGTAAAAAGAACAAACGAAGGTATGATGGAAAAGTCCGTCTATAGAAAAGAAACCTGGACTGGACAATATCTTCACTATAACAGTTTCGTCCCATAAGCTATAAACGTGGATTAGTGAAGACTTGGCACGACAGAGCGAGGAAGCTATGTTCACTAAACAAGGTCGAAGAAGAATTAGATTTCGTCGAGAAATACCTAAGAGCACATGGATATCCTAAGGGATTTATAGAGGAGTATAGCAGCGAAGTGAACATAGAGAAAACAGAGGTGATGAAGATTCCTGGCCAACAGCAACATGAGCAACAACAACAACTGACAACAATCAGCATAAATGGGAGGAACCTGAAAGAAACAACCTCTTTTACCTACCCTACCTCAGAAGCATCGTCTCAACTACAGGCGGAACTGACGAGGATATCAAAGCAAGGATCGGAAAAGCAAGACAAGCTTTCACTACTCTCAAGTCTGTGTGGAGGTCAACAACACTCAGCATCAAAAATAACATCCGGATTTTAAACTC
Organism: Trichobilharzia szidati; assembly: GCA_944472155.2. Lineage (NCBI taxonomy): Eukaryota > Metazoa > Platyhelminthes > Trematoda > Strigeidida > Schistosomatidae > Trichobilharzia > Trichobilharzia szidati. The sequence continues at coordinate 110,422,089 of OX235274.1, read as the reverse complement.
CAATGTGAAGTCAGTGCTACTTGTTATACGGATCAGAGACTTGGCGCGTCATAAAGAGCATCTCAAACAAACTACAGACCTTCATTAACAGTTGTCTTCGCTCAATACTCAAGATCAGATGGCCAGAAAGGATGAGCAACAGAGATCTCTGGCAATGAGCGAACCAACCTAGCAGGAACCGATTGTGAAACAAATAGGCAGGAAGAAATGGAGATGGATTGGCCATACCCTGAGGAAACTATTAAGTGACATCACTAGACAAGCCACTGCTCGAGTGGAACCCGAAAGGGAAGCGGCGAGTCGGTCGTCAGTGCAAGGGTGACTTGGAGGACGTCACGTGAAGAGGAGATGAAAAAGTGTGGGCAGACATGGAGCCAGGTGAAGACTCTAGCAGAGAACCGAACGCAATGGAGACGCACGGCTGAAGTGCTATGTTCCTCTAGGAATTAAAGGATACAATAATAATAATACTTCATTGTGACAAGTAGTATACACTAAACGCGAAAAAAACAGCAATATTTGATCAGAAGATGCCAGTGAAGAGAAGGAATAGGGCGACAGGCACTACCCTAAAGCTTTGAAAGAATCCTATTGACACAGAGATAGATGAATTCCGAAATGCCAATCTCACACATATGATCATCTAAATAGTGTTATTATTTCTTATTTTAAATTACCAGGGTAATGACAATGCTGTCATCATACAAGTACACTACAATTCCCACCGGGAGGATGTCACCAAGTCAGTCACCTCATCTGGATACAGAGTGATCAATTCAGCGTGTTGGTCGAAAGTTGTTGGGAATTTCGATGATGCATGGAAGACGTTGTACAACTGTGATCCTGCTGCATTTGGAGGTAGTTATGATGCTATTTATGAATAAATTGTAAATCCCGTATAAAATTAATGACAGATGTTAGGCTTCCAGTAGACATTTGACACTTGTCAATTATCGACGTGAGAAACTGCCACTATATTAATCCATGTGTACACAATTGAGTGGAATCAGACGAAATTCTGCAGCAGTGAATGGAGCGTGGAATGGATGATAATTCAGACACGACTCTAGGGGTTGATATTCTGCATGAGGTACAGTAGAATTCGTCAAACAAGACGATCTGAACTGTACTATGTATAAGTAAGATTGGAGTGGAGAATTGTGGAATAGACAAGCAGTAGAGCATTGACATCCCTCCACATGCTCACAGATAAACACACAGGACATTTTCACAATTATTGTACTGAAGTGTCTGGAAGACAATTTTATGATGACACTGAAGCAGATTTTACTCCAACAATGTTTGTGATACTGACGGATAGTTGTGTTTCTTCTCATTGTAAACAGGTACTGAGGAAGAAGCTCAGTTGGTGATTGGTGGCGAAGTCATCATCTGGGGAACATATGTGGATGACACGAATCTCTTTCTACGATCATGGTAAGCAATTAACGATAGATATGTAATCAGTGTGCTGGACAGCGTGTTTTCAGGTCTCATGTGCATCAATCATTCAAGATTGACTGAACATTGACTTTGCAATTAATTTGCTGTTAGAACTAAACATGATTGGTTCATAGAATATCAAATTCTTGTAGATTTATATGAAGAACTGTGATGTGTGCTTGACACCACTGCATTATATTACTACTATACTATACTTTGATGAAAATGACCTTAATGACTGTCGTGTGAATAATTTCAAAATAAGCGGACCCTGTTTAAAATGCAGTTGGAGCGGATCTAGATGCACAGATCTATAGAAATATGACCTCTGGTTATATCAATCGTTCTCGTGAATGTCTAAAACTGAGTTAATGACACCTGGCATATAATACTGGAATCATGAATTAAGTATGCCTGATGAAGTGCTATGCTACTAAATGGGATATCTGACAAGTTTCAGTTAAAGTTTTGGAAAGAGAAAATTAAGCTTTTGGCTAAGGACAGGTTAGGAATACGTTAGCACAATAAGGGTGACATTAGGGTTTGTTCGAGTTAGATAAGAGTTAGTTCAAGTAGGGATATTTTCACCATATGGTTAGGTTAGGGAAAGATTAGGGTTGTTGTTATTAGGGTTAGAAGACCAAGGTAATTACATACATGAAACATGCTTAAATTACTCTGTTCACACTCTAATCCCACATTGAAAGTTATTTTGTCACATATCAGAGGGTGGTACGCTGCGTAACGGTTTCATGCCTTTTAATTCATTACTTTCATGAATATATATTCGTTTTATACGCAAAATTACCATTACCGTGTGGTTGGTGCTCTCAGGGTAATTTGTCCGTTGGCACTTACTGGTGCTCAGAGTTAAAACTTGGCCGATTCCATAATTGTTTCTGACATTTTAAGTACACACACCGCCACTCCCTGGGAAATGAAACTAACTACCTGAAGGCTTTAGTCATTCAGTTATGTCTTCGTTATGTCTTATGTTGTGACAAAGTGTATTTGTGGACTTCTTTTAACTGGTTTTCAACCGAATGTCATGCCTTTCTCGAAGGAGATGAAGAATAAATATCATAAGGAATTGGTGATTGCTTCAGGTCAGAAGACAGTACACCACGCGATCTGCTATCAATTACCATTTTACCTGAGGGTGCCAGACGAAGGCAATGGGTTGCGCAATAAATTCTGCACACAGTATTCTGCACAGTATATCAACAGTCTTCTGAATAAAACTATTAGTATTGTATTAATTAGGAAATTATTCTGGAACTTTCCCATCCATTTGAAATTGTATTCATATTATAATTATATAATCAAACTACTCACATCGATCAAACAGGAGTATATAAAATCGGCAAATAAAGGGTATCTGCAACCTCGAGATTATACTGAGCAATAACACAACTAACACCAGTATTTCAGATATACACCAACACTGGAAACTTGAATGGCACAATCTAATCCGTATTACGAAACTAGAAAGCGATTATGTTTCATGCTACTTGACGAAGAATTCATTTTGCTCATTTGACGAGGTCATCAGAAAATTATATGGAAACAAACTGGAACTCACTCATACCACTGAAATGTGGGGCTCATTGATCTCTTGTTTAAGACACAGAATACACTTCTCTACTTAGAACTCCATGCAACCATTTATTCCTTGACATGTATTACAAGCACATTTCATTTTACTTTCATCTCGAATGGAATAACTTCGCTGACAACATGTCAAAGGCCGATAACTGCTGTAGCTGCTGAACGTCTTTGGTCAATTGATGCAGGCAATTTTCATGATTTTTCAGAGAGATTGAAGAGGCTCCATTGTCAAATGATACTGTGAGTGAAAGCTGCTTATTTTCATTTATAAAATTTAAAATTAACAATGCACACTGTCATTGGAGACACACGGAATAACATAGAGTGATATGGGATTTCAAATTCTGTTAGCAGTGTACTCATAGCTGTAATAGCCGACTGGATGCACATTTTGATACATTGCTAACTTCGCTGAAAAGTGTATCTGCAGTCTGACTGGTGATTTCCTTGAGATAGTGATTGAAAGTTACAGCGGATTTCTGCTATATCGCCGGTGACCTTCATGTGATTGAGTAGTCAAATGAAGTAAACCGTCCAGTATTAAGCTGTGAGTAGTGAGTAAGACTGATATATGAAATTCATTCTCACACTGATATGCAGGTCTATGTCAGTGTGACAAAAGAATGCGGAAGCCACCTGATGTATTTAACTGAGTCCATCATCTAAGAAATAGGATGAATGCAAGACTCATGAATACAACTGTATCATCTTTTAATCAGCTCATAAGTAGACAGAGGCTGATGTTCCAGGTTTCTGTAATGCATATCTGTCCTACTGACTGAGAATATTTGGCGCACGGACAGTTAACTGTCACTTATGACACAATTAGGAGAGGCGACTTGTCTAAGGGACATACTGTATTGCTTCAATAGAGATTTCGAGTATTCCAATCAAACTTACAAACATACCAACACATCATACACTTTCTTTTGTAATTCAACAGTGGTTAAAATGTGTAAATCACACCCGACATAGAATCATATTCGAAATATATAGATTAACACTCCATGTGCAAATGACACATTTCGAGGCGACATTTCATCACAGTTTTCCTGGGACTGGCAATTTTTCGGGACAGAAGTGTATACCATCTTGGTAAGGTTAAATGACAATCAAGAGAGCAAGCATATTTGCATGATGCTATGTGCTGCTGATCGATTGATCGATACGAGTGATCGATCAGTTGGTCACTGCTCACATCGAACAGTTCAGCTTGTTGGCGAGGTCAAATTGATGCAAACACCCAATGGTCGTTTCACTTATTTTGTGCTGGGTTCAGCAATGGTGCGTCGAGTTTAAATCAGTTGAGGAAGCACATCTAGTTAGTGTGAGTGCCGTGCAACTGGTCATACCGATCAGTCAGTTTTGTATTGATATATGCTTGCTTTATTGACTGCAATTCATGGTATGAACCAGATCACACATACTTTATGATCTGATAAATTTTGGTTTTTGAAGGAAGCTGTGGTGAAATATCATATCGAACTGGATAACTTTCACATGAAACATCAATTGCGACTCCCAGATGAATTTGAACCAGTGGATTACAAGTTCGTCTTATTAGATAGTTAGATTTCGATTGGTCAGAACTGATTCGGATCTCTGAGTTGATTCACACTGGATACACCTCTGATAAACTCATCTCAAACCTATTGAAATGGCTATTCAATGTTTACGTCAATTTGATATGACAAGTAAACACTACTGGTCGGTATGCATATCGTCCAACTACTGACATCTACCTATTTATCAGTAGTATATATCCTCACGCATTCAGCATTAACTGAAATTAGACTGCTGACAGAAATGGAAGTAATTCGTGTGGTGTGTGAACAAAACTCGATTCTATGACTTATTGAATTATCAAATGAGATACAACTGAATAACAAATAATGCTTAGCCACATGAAATCATTTCAAGCGTGTTTTCAAAAAGACACATCTCCAAGAAACTTCAGAATATCCTGTCATGACCAACTATGCAAAGTAACTGATGTTGACCAGCGAAAGTCAGAGTGAAATTCACTCACTTGTGTGAGTTCACCACATACTGGTTAATGTCTTATCTGACTCAAAGTAATATACACTAATCGAAAATGACAGGAGTATCTAATTGCAGAGTCGTCTGTGTTCACTTCATTGCACACAGAGACATTTTCCGAATACTAGACAGGTGATTCACTACGTATTGTGACTTCGGAGTAAGATTCACGTGGAATGTTGAAGTACGCAGTAAGTTTACTGCTTCCAGTTCTAACTCTCGGAATGTTGAAATCTGCTTACTCAACTCACTAATACTACAGCAACACCTTCGCAGTTGTCCTATATAGATAGGCCAAATTCATCCCATTTACAGCTGGAAATCTTCGTCACTCAGCATCAACAACAAAATTCGGATTTTCAATACAAACGTCAAGTCAGTCAGTTCTTCTATACGGATCAGAAACTTGGCGGGTCACAAAGAATATTTCCAACAGGTTGCAGACCTTTATCAACAACTGTCTTCGCTCTGTACTGAAGATCACATGGTCGGAAAGAATCACCAACAAGAAACTATGGGAACAAGCGAAACAAGAACCAATCGCTCAACAAATATGCAGGAGAAAGTGGAGATGGATTGGACACTCGCTGAGGAGGCCGCTGGGTGACATCGCGCGTCAGGCCATCGGTCGAGTGGAACCCGAAAGGGAAGCGGCGAGTGGTTCTTCGGTGCAAGGGTGACATGGAGGAGATCGTGTGAAGAGAAGTTGAAACAGTATGGACTAACATGGATGAGGGTGAAAAGTACAGCAGAAGACAGAAGCAAGTGGAGATGTGCATTTGAAGCGCTATGTTCCACTAGGAACCCAAAGGAACAATAATAATAATGAGGATCATCAATCCTGCTTCTTATGGATTTCAACATTTCTGAGAATATGAAATCAGTAAGTGTTTCAGCTTTGAGTATGTTTCAATTCGATGACAGCTGATTATGGTAGCAGTGGCAAGTTATTTAAATAGAGAGAGAGAGAACTAGGTGAGGTGAATACTGTCCAGATGAAGGGAAACAAATGCAGTCTGAGAGCTGCAATGAGATCATGATGACATTTAACCCTTGTGTCATTGATTCTCATCAAACTTCCATGAATACTTTTCGTCACTTACATTATTGCGTAAGACATTACAACCAGTTCATACTGCTCTTCTTAAACTTCTTTCTTCTTGCCTTTTGAAGATTGAACTGGAATGTGAAACCGTTCACAGGACCTGGATTCTGTCGAAAATGAGGCAGTTGCTTGGCACAAATGAGAAGATAAATAAGAACTAATTACGTCTTCAGCTGAGAACACTTGACAAATCATTCGATAGTTAATATTGGTGTAAACAAAATTTACGTTTCTTTACTTTTCCTTTAAATATGATTCATCTTGGATGTTTGATCTTTTCTACTAATCGGTTCTGTAAAGATTTCAAAGATATTAGTTCATTGATTTTAAGTGATCAAACCGTAGAACTTTTCCTTTTTTTCAAACATACCAAATCTGCATGACTGATAAGCGTATTATTTGAATTAATACTTTGGAGGCTGAAGGTGTTCGTAAGATCAATTCCATTTCCAATTCTTTAATCAAGTTAACCTGTCCCGGATCAGCCTAGCGGATCATTCGTTCCCACACTTCCAGCCTCCAAATGCGAGTCAAAGAGGTGGAGTGTGGGAGAGAATGATTAGATCAGTGAGAGCTATTCTTCAAGCATTATGCAATGAGCAGAATCTAAATGATGAAACTATATTGACGTTTATGGCAGAAGTACAACCCATATTGAATGATCGGCCGCTTGTACCATCAACATCGGATAGTAGAGATAATCTAGCTCTCACGCCAAATCACCTACTACTGGTCTGTCGAAACATTAGTATGGAGACTCCATCAGATAATGTCCAGGTATACAACACCGGATGAAGGCAGGCTATCCATCTAACAGCTTCGTTTTGACGGAGATGGAAGCGAGAATATCTAGCCTTACTTCAAACTAGACAGAAATGGATCACAAAATCTAAAAGTCTTTCCCCGGGGGATATGGTGATGATTGCGCCCGAATCTTCGACAAGAGACCGTTGGCCGCTAGGAGTTATTGCGGGATGCGAGCAATCCGCGGACGGACTTGTCAGAACCGTTACAATAAAAACGAGAAACGGAGAGATGAAGCGCGATATACGTAAGATATGCCTACTAGAGGGAAGTCATTTGTAAGAGAGCCGGGCACGAGGGTTATTCTGTGTAACATGATTCATAAAATCCTAGTCGGATTTCGGGGGCCGGTGTAAGATCAATTCAATTCCCATCCTTGAATCAAATCAACCTGTCCTGGATCAGCCTAGCGTTGTATGCAACCCAATTATCCATGCCTAACGTGTCTATCCCTCCTTGTTTAATGAACTGTGTGTGTTTTTTACATCGATCCGTTTAGTCAGATCGTTGATCTCATGACCCAATCAGAGTATTTTTTGAACTGTTATTTTTGCCGACTCATGTCTTACTTTGTACTATATTGTCGAGTTTATCTTATTTATTGATCTTCATCTGTATCAGCCTACCTGGTTAAATAGCCAATTAAATTCTATCTTTGTGCCTATGCTCTGTCTATCTCTTAACCGCTCTCTGTTCTATGCCCTGCCTTACTTGGGTTCATTCTTCTACTGACTGCTTACCTGAACGGTCGTGTCTGATTCCGGCCAGTTCGCAATTTTGGCTTTAACGTTATTCCGCTCTGATAGCGGTACCTTGCTTTCTGTTAAGCGTTGTGCTTTGTACTCTTGAAACCGTTAAGTACTGTAAGCGCAATATCGCTTGAAATTAAGTCACGCGTAGAAACAGTGACCGGCTTCTTGTTTGTTCTGGACCGGGATAGCCTTTATCTACGCGTGACTTAATTTCAAGCGATATTGCACTTACAGTATTGAAGTTCACGGATAGTACGAAGTATACTAACGCAAGACCTAATACCCACAACTTCTATAGTATTCGTTCCGCGTAGACCAAAGGCAAAGCGAAACGACACAATTGATCGTCCATATTACGAATTATATTTCGAGACCACATCGGAGTGCGAGATGATTGCTTTCCAGCTAGGGATCGTACACGAACGAATGAACGTAACACAACGGTGTGCCAAATGGCGTGGATGCTTGATTGTAAGCCTTCAGCTAAACAAATCGACTGAAACAGTGAGGGTCAGCCCCCAATATTCATTGATGAGTGTTGTGGCTAATAATTTTGAGGAATCACCTACCGCTACAATCTGAAGCTTATAATTTGTTACTCATCAGTGTAACCCACCAATACCACTATGCCTTAGATAAATCCTATTGTCAATAGTTTGTGCTTAAATTTGATGTATGGTTAATGCAGTCGAAAAGTTAATCAATCATTTTCGTTCTAAATTTCTCAGAAGAAATCTTGAATTACTCCAAATAGTTTTTATTGGTTAAGCATAATGGACACTTGTAGGTTATTAACTTGAAAAAAGTGTCTACATCCTAGGATGAGATTCACATTCTTCAACAACTTGCAATTCGGTAACAGAAATGAGCATACAGTGGAGTGTTAGGCTTTCTAATCACAGCCAAAATACATCCGCGTTTCAGTAATGAAACATTTCCATTATGATATTCTTCTTGATTCAGACGTCACTTTAGAAAATGTATTTTTTGCATTATGCGTAAATGAATACTGCGAAAACATAATAATTCATCTATTAGGAAAAGTCTGTGTACTCTTACAATTCGATTGTACCTTGTTATATGGACTAAATTTTCCTAAAATACTACATTTATATTTACATTGCTGGTTGTGTTTCCCTGTCCCCATTTATAACCTTCCTAGTTGGAGAATTTTTTCAGACCTGGGATATGTGGGTAAATACGTGGGCATTTTTCTGCTTAAAAACGGCCAAAGTGGGCGAAATTGAGCTATTTTCTGTCCTAACATGGGCAAAGTGGGAAAAGTAGATGAATTTTGGCTTTCCATACATGGGATAAATCAGTAAAATCGTGGGTAGTGTGCGTGAAATGGGAAAAACGTGCGACGTGAAAATTTTTCGAGCCCATGGCCAGTATGGGAAATGGTAAACTATGCTGCATTTTATCTACGTTTTGCCCACGTCTTCGCCGATCAAAATTGACCGTTTTGCCCACTTTGACAATGTGCATTTTCCGACTCTGCTGGAATTCTATAGGCTATTGACCGATTTAATTTCTCAATGTGGTTAATGTCTCTCAAGGTAGTTTAAGGCATATGTACATAAGCAAGCACTGTAAACCATTTTATTGTTGATACGAGAAACCGAAAACTCTCTACATCAACGGTCTGTCTTCTCTCCTTGTCTTCTTGAGTCCCCGTTTCAGTGGTATCGTATTGTCTTGATGCATAGAAAGTTAGACTCTTACTGTGGAAGTTGAGTGCTTCTGAGTTGAATAAATACTGAAACCTCATTCTCCGCAGAGCCCCAGCGACGGAACATTCGCTGGGACTGTCCGAACACTCATTCAGCTGGCTGGTGACCACAGGCCATCGTTCAACATTCGTTACCACTGAATGGAACTCATACTGAACGAAAACGGCAACATTCACACTCAAATTGGTACTGTAAATTAGCAATGTGAGCGATTCAAGTTAAAGTGTTCTTATCTTCATTTGTGGCTTGCAGTCTTCCAAGTTCCCCGACATAGGAACACGATTATTGAAATAACTTGAGCATAATCCGTTAAAGACGGTGAAAGACATCGGTGAAGAATATCAGTGGCTTACCGACCTTCACAAGGATGCTACATTGATCCAGTTTGGCGGCTACAATGTAGCCGAAGTTGTTGAGCTGCATCCAGAACCATTGACGTCAAACTCACAGCATCATCCGCAACAGATTCCGCCTTCAGCATACCTGCATCATGAGGCTTGGCATTATGTAAGATAATATCCATACAAGCACAATTAATGTCAACGATGCCGCACCACTGGACGCAAAGATGGATATTATTTGCAGACTCACCTAGCAAAGTCCAGAAGCCCATTCTGTGGACAACCAGTGCCGAAAGCTATGAGTATCACGGCTGCTTATCACATCAACACGCCTGCTCCGCGTTAATACGGCAAACGTTGGGATGCCCCACTGTGCAGTAGACAGATCAGGTAGCAGTTAGCGCATCTGTTGGATAACTTCCTTTGACCGTGCAGTTGAATTGCAACGTCAGATTCCGTGGAATCTATTTTTTCTCGGTACAATTTCTGTAAATAATGCAAACCTGGATTTGTTTGGTCCGGACTACTTGGAAAGCCTACAGCTCTCAGAAATCTACCGCAAATGCAGACGCAACAGAGCTGAATTGAAGGATTCTTCAAGATTACCTCAAGAATTCAAGTCTTAACTCCATCAGGAAGTGGGATGTTGCAAAAACCATGATAGCGCTCTTAGGTTTACGACCCAACGCCACACCAAGTTTTCGCCCGAAAAGGTCCGTCCCTTACGATTCACAACAGCTGGTGGAAGCTGAACTGAAAAAGATTAGAAGAAGCCGGAGTAAACCACTCATAATGAGCGGCCCCTACTATTGTCATTAAGAAAGCAAATGCTTCTATTCATACTTTTCCCATTTCTCAACAAGCCTAAATGCAGTCCTAGAATTACCTACTCCAGATGACCTATATAGCACTCTAAATGTTGGGATTGTTTTAACCTAAACTGAGTTGGCTGACGAATTCTTGAAGGTTGGATTTTTAGGGGAATGCCATGAGCTGTTAACCATGAACAGCCATTGAGGACTATCTGAATACAACAGGCTTTCTTTTGGTATTAAGAGTGCCACCACCATTTTACAAAAATTAATGATACTGTCTTGGCTGAGATTCCAGGAACTGCCATTCCTTTGGACAGTCTACTGATTGTCGCAGCTTCCCCATGGGACTTAAGAGAGCCAATATGAGTTAAGCTGCAGAAAATGGCTTCAGCGGATCACGTTTCGGAGCAGAAAAATGCCAACTTAGCCTACAGACCGTCAAGTATTTGGAGTTGATATCTGACGCTTATGGAAGACCATCTGACCCACAGAAAATAAAATCGATCCAACAGATGCCATTACAGAAAGACGTGCAAATGCTTCGTTCTTTCCTGAGTATGATCAGTTATAATTCAGCTTTGAAACCCTTCTTTGCATACAATTAGCGAACCACTGAACCGCCTGTTATATAAACATCATCCTTGGGCCTGATCCGAAAAGTGAGACGAAGCCATTCAGTGACTGAATGGTATGCTTGAATACAAATCTCTGCCTACACACTGAGATCCTAAACTACCCGTTATAGTTTTAGCAGACGTTTCGGTGACAGGAGATGGTGCCGTACTATTGCTTCAATATCCCGACAGAACTCGAAAGTCTGGCATCCACATCTCATGCCCACTCTCTGCAGCAGAAAGGCGTTACTCACAAATAGAAAAGAAGACTTTTGCCCTATTCTACATAGTCTGAAGGCCTCGCAAGTTTATTTACGGCAGGATATTCACTTTGCGGACAGACCACAAGACTCACTTTTCTGTACTTGGTTCAAAGAAAGGTATAACAGTTCATTCAGCAAACAGACTACAGCGGTTGGCACTGGCATTACCGAGGTACGATTTCAATATAAAATGTAGCCGCACACAACAACAAGCTATGAGAGTCGTTGGAAGTTTCTGGCCAGTATCTGCCCCAAAACACGACCCCAAATAACTATTTCGCCGAGGTCACAGTCCCAGTATCATTGATAACCGCCTAATGTTTGGGGAACGAGTGGTAATACCCGACACTGAGAAAAAACAATGCTGAAACAGCTTCATAATGGGTATTCAGGAATCGTGCACATGAAATCTGTCACCAGAAGTTATGTTTACTGATATGACAGAATCCATGAATTGGTGCCACTTACATCAAGCTCCTGCCAAAAGCCCACCACGAGAGCAACAGAAGGCATGGCTGCCATCACAACCATGGTCACGACCACACTTGAACTTCGCTGGGCAGGTCAATGGTCTTTATTATTTGATTCTAGTAGATGCCTAATCAAAGAGCCTAGAAATAACGCCAGTTACCTCTGCCTTCCGGTAGTCGTCTCACAAAAGCATTATCTAAAAGCTCTGCATACCACGGCATTCAGGAGACCATTATCTCCGACGGCGGTAATCAGTTCACTCCACAAATATTTAAAGATTTTCACTGAAGAAACGATGTTCCATGGGTGCGGACTCACCTTTATCACCTAGTCTTATGGACAAGTAGAGGAGTTTAATGGATACCTTCAAAAGATGTACAGTAGAAGCAGAGGGAAGTGCTACACCAAAAACTACACAATACTCCCTCTTTGGATACCACACGATGCCGACGTCAGAAAAGAAGAAAAGTTCGGCAGAGCTTCTAATGGGACTGATGTTGAGCACCCACCAGCATACAGTGATGCCATCACCATCAAATCGGCAAAATAGAGTCACGGGTTATTTCCAGAAAAGTAATATTGTTTACGCTCAAGGTTATTGCTCGAGAATAGCAAAGTGGATTGGCTGTCGGAATGTGGTTACATAAGGAACAGAAATTTGAGAAGTGGAAGTAGGAAATGACACGTGAATGAGGCACAAAAATCAGTTACGATGGCGCTACATGACGTCCTCGAAATACCAGACGCCCCAGGTCTCCTACTTATTTATTTCATCATTGTTCCCTTGGGTTTCTAGTGGAACATAGGGCTTCAACTGCACGTCTCCACTTGCTTCTGTCTTCTGCTGTACTTTTCACTTGCATCCATGTTAGTCCATACTGTTTCAACTTCTCTTCACACGATCTCCTCCATGTCACCCTTGCACCGAAGAACCACTCGCCGCTTCCATTTCAGGTTCCACTCGACCGATGGCGTGACGAGCGATGTCACCTAGCGGCCTCCTCAGCGAGTGTCCAATCCATCTCCACTTTCTCCTGCATATTTGTTGAGCGATTGGTTCTTGCTTTGCTTGTTCTCATAGTTTCTTGTTGGTGATTCTTTCCGGCCATCTGATCTTCAGTATAGAGCGAAGACAGTTGTTGATAAGGTCTGCAACTTGTTGGAAATGTTCTGATCCGTAAAGAAGAACTGACTTGACGTTTGTATTGAAAATCCGAATTTTGTTGTTGATGCTGAGTTATAAAGATTTCCAGATTGGATTCAGGTTGATGAATGTGTTTCTCGCCTTCCCGATTCTCTATTTGACGTCCTCGTCCGTTCCTCCTGTAGTTGAGACAATGCTCCCTAGATAAGTGAAAGAAGTAGCTTCTTTCAAATCCCTCCCGTTGATGGTGATTGGCGCTGGATGTTGCTGCTGTTGTTGTTGTTTATTGGTCCGCCTTGTCTATGTTCACCCGGAGTCTTGTCTTTGCTGCTTCTTCGACCAGTTTGTCGGTTTTCGCTTCTAAGTCTCCGATTTCGTGTGACATCAAACATAAATCATCCGCGAAATCCATGTCTTCTAGGTTCTCCACATCGGTCCAGTATATCCCTGTCTTCTCGTTTCCCACTGTCTGACGCATAATCCAGTCCACCACAATTAGGAATATCATTGGTGATAATAAGAACCCTTGTCTGACTCCTGTATTTACTCCAAACGCCTCGCTGAGTTTTCTGTTGTGGATCACTTGACATATACCGTTATCGTACAGCTGTTGAATAAGGTTGATGAATATTTCGAGTACGCCGTAGTAGTCGAGTAGTTTCCAAATTACTTCGCATTCAACGCTGTTGAAGGCCTTCTCAAAGTCTATAAAGTTGAGGTAGAGGTTTGATTGCCATTCCATGCTTTGTTCGATGATGACGCGTAGAGTTGCAATTTGGTCGTAACATGATTTGCCTTTCCTGAATCCAGCTTGTTCTGGTCGGAGTTCTGTATCCAGTGCGTCCTTTATTCTCTCCAGGATGAAGCGACTCAGGATTTTACTTGGCGTCGACAGGAGCATGATTCCTCGCCAGTTCTTGCAGAGTCCTAAGTCGCCCTTCTTTGGTAGTTTCACTAGGTAACCTTTCTTCCAGTCAGTAGGCACATTTCCCTCCTTCCAGACCTTTTGCAATAATGGAGTCAGCATATCTGCTGTCGTCTCTGTGTTCGCTTTCAGTGCTTAAGAGGGTATTACATCTGGTTCAGCTGCTTTTCCAGCTTTCAGAAGCTTGATTGCATTCAAGACTTCAGCTTTCTTTGGAGGATTGGTGTCAACTTGCATTTGTGTACGCGCTGTTGTTGGTATTTCTGGACTGGTTGCAGGTGGTGGTCTGTTCAAGAGTCCTTTGAAGTGACCCGGCCACTGTTTGATCTGTCTTTCTTCCTTGGTAATAAGGTTCCCTTGACTGTCTTTTAAAGGTTTCACTCGCGTTGATCTCTTCCCGTTAACTCCTGTGTTGTTGGCACAGCGGTAGATTGGTCACTAACCAAACATGTGCTTCGGGATTCGATAAACGGCCGACTCACTCCTCTAACTGGCTAAGCCAGTGACAAGACTGGTAAAGAGGGAAGTTTGATCGTGATGCTAGCGACCCAACTCCGTAAAACTAAACACCACTACCACCGAAACTTCGAAGCTCTAGCTTGTCGCCCTATGGTCCACAGGGAGGGTGAATGAATGAAATGAAATGATAGTTTGCTGGTAAGCACTTACAAGGTAGAAGACTCCACTAGACAGAGATTCGAACTGCAGTATCCTCCACACTGCCGCATAGTCCTGATCTCATTAATTACATTCGATGAGCATTAGATGGTTTTATATTAACACAACGGGAACTTGTCATATGTATATCTCGTCAGACAATAATTAGTAATAATGTTTTTATGATGGGATTAAATCAAAGAACGGCAATTAGCAGATATACATACAAATAACATTGGAAAATTATATTTCTTCTCGTGTCTATCAGGAATGAAATATGCTCCAAACATCATCAGAAAGTAATATTATCATATCGTTTTGCCGTTTGTAAGAAAATCTTATTCCACCATCCATTTCTGCCTCACCATAGATAGCGATTAGTGGTTCATCCATTATCATACTAACAACTTTACATCTGTCTTCATTTTCCAAATTAATCTGTAGGGATTTGTTCGAACTAGCTATGCTTTAATGCGTGATGAGAATGGTAATCCCAGAACACCGAGAGATCCGAAAACAGGCAAACCGCCAATGAATGATCGCGGACAATATATACCGAGGTGAGACACCTTTTGCTTCCCTGTGACCTTATATTGTCCAGATAAATTTCAAAGTAAAATTGAGGATTTATCAATGCGAATTTCGCACTTACTTAAAATGTTAACCTATTCATCAGTGTGTCAGTGAAATAATGAAATCGCTGTGAATGAATAAAGGAATCAGTGTGGATGATGAATTCAACACGAATGACGTCATGATGGACTGTGTGTAAACAGGAGATATTTCAACCTGTTATTATTAGTGTTTTCATGAATGCGTTCACTTTAAGAACAACATGCCGGTGTGTTCGACATGTGAGACGCTACTCAAATGTTTGGTTTCCGACATTTCCTATATCATAAGTCATCGTTTTCAAAGCTAGAGATTGTTAGCGGTTATTTATACAGATATATAACAGTAGGTGTGTCGGTCCCGATAATTGCTACCACTCTCGTCAAGCTTTAGATTTGTCGACGTCATGGTGTCTTCCCTTAGGGATGTGAGTGGTCAAAGTGAGACATGAATTCTATTCACCTACATTTTTATTCCTTAATATTCTGTTATGATTATTATTCGCTTAGGTTCTTAGTGGAACACAGAGTTTCAACAGCACGTCTCCACTTCATGCTTTTCTTTGCAGTCCTCCTTATTTTGTTTCACAAATAACCAATAACTTTCAACTCTTCCTTATACCACCTCCTCAATATCACCTTCACATATCCGTGTCATTATTTGCTATTCAGATTTCACTCGAGGACATGGTGTGAGATGTCAGTGTGTGTGTGTCCAGCAAATCTTCATTTTTTCTTTGGTATATCTATTGGGCAACAGGTTCTTGGTTTGTTCATTCCCAGAGTTACCTATCGCTTACTCTTTCTGTTCGCAACGTCTGCTATGCAGTTTACAGCCGGCGAAGGTGGTTGTTATTAGAAGTCTGCATCCAATTCATAACGCCTGTGACAAATCTCTGAATCATATAGAGACACTGACTGACTTGAAATTAGTGTTGAAAATCCCAATCGCTTAATTTATGCTGATTGCATGTTGCTTCCAGACTGATTTCGTTATAATGAAGATCTGTCTTGTGTTTCTGACCATAACTCGTTTTGGTGACTTCATCCGTGCTGTTCCATGTCGTTGAAACGATGTTACTTGTATGTGTGAGAGGGATGACCTCTTTCACATTTCCCCATTTGATAGAGAGTGGTGCTCGTTGTTTTGGATTCGGTATCTTCATCACCTCTGCCTTCTCCATGTTCACTTGACGTTCCGTCCTCCCTGCCAGCCACTTCTAACAACATGTTGATCTTTATCTTGATATATATATCAGCCACACACACTTATGGAAGTATGTCTCGCTCACTTACAATTACCTCAGTGTAATAAATTCTTTGATGTCGAATACTTAGAACACTGAATACCAGATATTACAGAACTCCTCTTTCCTCTTACTTCGGGATTCTTCAGTGATATGCACCCATGATCTCACTGGGGATCGAAGCTATGACTTTTGTACCACAACGCAGTTCCGTCCCAGATGTTCAATGATGAATGAGTACACGTTTTAACCTGAATGTCCTGAGGTAGGTCTCCTATGTGCTCATGGGTGCTTTATAATGAGGATTGCCAAATGTGGACGACCACTTCTTGTGGAAGAAACAAGATAGAAAATTTTGTAGTTCTAGTTGACGAACATCATCTTTCGCATTTGAGAAAGTTGAAATTTCTGCTTTGTGCATTTATAATTTTATCTTTTAGTGGGAGCACTGTTAAACTCATCAATCGTCCATGGATTTCAGCTGTGGGATCGTTCAGCAAACAATTTTTATCCTTTGTCACTCCACAACTATTGGTATGTTTACTTACAAAAATATTGTGACTTTATCTGAAATATCAAGTTAGATAAACGGGAATAACCTATGAAGATTAGGTATTGTTAATTGACAATATATGTCAGATTCACGGCTATTTAAAACACATTTAGGATTGCACTAGCAAAATGAAAATTACTGAAACATGAAAACCTATGATCTGTAATTTTCAGAACTATAATTTTGAGCACTGTGATTAGATCTTATTCAGCAGGTGATCGTAATATCGGTTAGGGAAAAATAAAAACCATTTCGCATTGCACAGCCGATTTTAGCTCTCTACGGACTCTCCAGTAATACGCATCCAAGCGATCGAATCCCATATCTTCTAGTTTGCCAACTGACCATTTAGCCACTGGGATGGCAACCAGTTGTCCTTGAACAGTAACTCTCCATCAAATCGTAGGATGGCGACAACAAAAGCGAATTTCATGGATGAGTATTCCTAATCATATCTGATTTGTTAAACCACTTGTGATCACTCAACTTCACTTTGTAATCAGTCGCAAGTGATGATTAGATCAACTTTCCAGTGTTTTAATTTATAGGAATTCGTTTAGCTTCACAGTTCGATCATTAGCTGAAAACTTCTATTCTGTTTAAGGTAGCAGTTATCGACTAGCTTGATCTTTAAGAACTTGTGAGTCTTGGCTTTTTTTAGTAAGCTGTGAGTCCAAGCTAGGCTAATGAATACAGAAAAACACAGTTGAATCCGCATATGCAGTAAATCTATTCTCGTAGGAGAACAGGCTTCGTACAGCTGTCATATAATGCAGACTCTATTATAACTGCTATAATAAACATGACTGAGTAGTGCCCTAATATGCACCTGTCGGTGGTTATGAACTGTGATTACCAACCTAGTATAAAGTATGTTGCGTAGCATCATACGTTTAGTACATATCTACTTAATTCCCATCGGAACGTCTATACAGTTCAGATGAATACGTCACCGTAATTCAGATCCAATACGAAGTTTGATAAATATAGACCGTTTCTCCAAAAATTACCTACATATCCAATCATTCCTGTATTTTCAAAAATTTAACCTTATAAATCTAAAACTGCTTATCTCTTTACAATGTTAGTTAAAAGGCTTTATTTTATTTCATTTGACAAGACTGAAGGACGTAAACACTACAACTGTCCTAATCTGGATGGGATTGATATAGAGAATGAAGGTGGTGAAGGAACTGTTGGCACACATTTTGAAAAACGCACAGTTGGAGTAAGTCAATAACCTGAAAACTTTTATTAACTTTGCAGATGTATTTGTGATTGTTGTTAAACAGTATTCAGCAATACGTTTTGTGATACCATGCTCTGTGTTCTGAAGCGATATCAAATCCTAAAAGGTACTTTTCACCTCACTTCCTTGGAGTAGTCCTCTGCATAACGAGTAACACCTAAGTAAAATATGTGCGGGTCCATGTAGCGACTCGAGAACATTATTAGAATAGTAAGAATCGGAGAAGAGTTTGTGCATCATACTGAATAGAAATTTAGGTAGCCTGGTGATTACAACATGTAGAATGAAACAGAAGTGAGATCGAATTTTCGACTAGAACAAAACGAAAACGTGTTAGGATCCGTGCGCATTTTAGCAGTTCTCAGTGCTGTTTAATACAATACAAATATACAAAATGCCTCAACACTATTTATTACAGGATGAAATTATGGCAGGTGTAACTGGCGTGAAGACAGTGGCATCACGATTGACACTGGCATTCTTTAAGGATTCTGGGTGAGTTGAAAGACGAAAAGCTTTTTTTGAGGGATCTGTGCAAGTGAATTCTTACGAAATATATACTATTTTCATTATGCTTCATATAAGTGTTACTGTAAAATTGTTTTAGCTCACTGTGTGTTCCATACAGCTAGCAGAATGCTGTCTCAGTGGGTAAATTAATTCTAACCTCTTTAGGGATGAGTATTAAAATGACATACCGTTTTACTCATTTCATTTGGTCGATGATGGTTGGCAGTTTTATTCAGGTCTCAAGACTTGGCCTATTTGGGCCTGCTCATATAAATGTACCTGCATTCTAAGTGGGTGATGCTTTTCGCAGTGATACTCGAATCCAGGATTCATCGTTTCGAATATCTGAATATTATCCATTAGGCCATTACTATGCACCAGGTAATAGTTGTTATTTCTTGTAATTATTATTTTGAATTTTATGCTGATTGACCTTTTGAACTGAAATGTCGAATTTCTGTTGACATGTTGGCTTTCAGTGCTGACGCTTTGACAACAACTTAATGCTAGTATGATGGTATATTTTGTTTGAAAAGATAAATTCGGTTTCAAATTTGAATAGGAGCGCCATGGACGAATAAGTGTGAAGGCAAATCCAACTGATGAGTCCCGAGTAGCAGTTAATAAGTTTTGTGAATTACACTTTCGACTCGCATCGGCTATATTAGACCATGTTAAACTGGAGCCCTAATCGAAGCATCAGTAGAGGAAATTTCGATTCAATAAAATTGATCAGCGCGAGATTCAAGATAGAAACCTCAATAAATTTCCACCATCTTCTTCATGTCAAAATGAGTAGTTAATCCATGATTCAATAAATATGGGAGAGATGTTGCTTATTCACTAAGAAAACTCAGTATTGCAAAAAGAGTACCTCAATAACACAGTTGTAGAGATATAGTCTAAACATTCAACCATAATAGACGTTATGAATCGTTATTTACTGATAGATCAAATAATATGATCACGGATTTATACCAGCTAGAGAACCAGTGAAAACCAAGAGGTAGTACTCGATAGCTGTTTCCTCCTAGTTTGTGACTCCTCGTCAGTACGTGCCAATGATTCCAATTGGGGATTGAATTCAGGATCTTCTGACTAAGAAACTAAGCTCGTCGATCACCCAGCCACTTGGTTCAGAATTTAGTGGTGCTACCACTTGCCAATATCATCGACTCATATTTGTCCTCAGACCCAATCTGCCGAATCTCACTGGTCACAACTTGTCAGTAGAGTTCCATTTGATAATATAATTTTGAACGAACACTCTTCAACCCTATCCTACTTTACCTGAAGTTATTACACTTGGCTAATTGTAAGTGAGCGAGACATACTTCAATAAGTGTGTTTATTTGTTAAGTATAAAGCTGTCATGTGGATAATATACACAGTTACATAAAACACATTCGTTTACAGTTAGAAATTATCATAACAACGATACATAAGGTAATACTCGAATTATGTTTCCCCTTTTCACAATTACGAATTCTCTTATTGGATGTTGATGGCTGTATTTCTTTCTCCCAATAATAGTTGGTGGGACGTCGATTTCTCACTCGCTGAAAAATGGGACTATGGCAAAGGACTCGGCTGTAGCTTTGTCATGGAAAGCTGTTATGCGTATATCAGCAGAATGAAGCAACAGTAAGTCATCCAATGCATGATCAGTGAGTGTCGTAGTGAATGTTTACAGATTATACTATTTGCTCGAATGGAAGTACACTCGCTTTGATTGCATAATCTTACATTTATTTACTCATTGGAAGATGAATTCAAATTGATATTGACATTTTGTGATATTTCAGGGGAAAGAGTATTGAACCGTATTGTGAAGAGAAGAGTGATTTGATGTGTTATCACAAAACCGCCTTTGGACTATGTTCTGTTGCTCAGTTTACTACAAGTTTACCTCCACCTGAGCAATATTTCAGAGGTATTCCTAATCAAGGCGGGAGTAGTACACTGGTGGACAGATGTCCAATGGTTCAGGTGAGTGTTCCCTTCACATCTTAAACCAAGTCTTCTTCAAATTATGTGTTATAAATAGGAATAATAGTTATTAATAATATCTAGATGCACATGTTGGAGTTTATTAACCTTAATCCTTACTGAATTAGTTTGTTTTCTAAATGAAAATGTAGTCTGAAAGTAGCTTATATTGGTTTTATTCACAAATAATAATTCTCGTCGAACCACTAGACATCTTCCAAATTGATATATGAGTAAAACATAGGTCATGTAATTCCCCTACTAATTGGTTTGCTTGCATACAAAGAGAGAACCTCTGAAACCATACAGAGAATTTCTAGTAAAGTAGAAATTCGCTTTCTTGATGTGCAACTAACAAGATGACATGATAGAACCTTAAGAAGGACAATCCATATAAAACCCACTTTGAATGATAAACTAACAAGTTGCTACGGTTGGGTACCTATTGAAAGGAGAAGAAATCTTATTAAATCCCTGGCCACTTTGGTTCCGACTTACCTGCAGTCCTGACGTCCTGGAAACAGAAATGGATCTTCTGAAATAGACCTTCATTTAAAATGGATACCCTCCAGGATTTATCAACAATAATAACAAACCAAAAGTCCAGAGGAACAAAACATCACTTGTTTCAAAAACGATACTGGACACGAATATGGATTTCAAGGTGGACTTAGCTTGCAACATCGTCAAGAGAAGAATTTCGGAATCCTTGAAAAGGACATTCTTTGCAGCGACGCTGTTTTTTGACAACACATGACCAGTACCCTCTTGCTGATCTTCATTCCCTCCTAGTCACAGTTTAATTATTCATCACATTTTTGAAAAGTCTTGACAACAATAACCCTAACTTAAGTATATATAACAAAGGCAAGTGAATGGATGCGCCGGAAAGAGATCCTCTGCGGAAATAAGTGTTTTGTTTTCGGAAAAAAAGAGTGGCATTATAATCCACAAACTCATTTGGAATTCAGTTATGTCGGTTAAAGCATCCTGTGGAGCTCACTAGGCAAAATAATCTAGTATATCCAATCCTCTGAGATGACTGTCAAGTCAGATACATTGGACCGGATATCAGGACGGGGTCAATTAGTGCGAAAATCCAGCAAAACATAGTTTAGTTCACCCTAACAAGATAATAAATCTAGCAAATAGCTCAACCGTGACATCGCAATCAGTTTCATAAAAGTACGCAATATGACAGGAGAAGGTGACAGTATTATAATCTAGTATAACAGGGTTGAGCGACAGATTGATAAATGAAGCTTTATTTATAAAATTAACTGGTAATATGTGCAATACGCATGATTCAGCATTTCTCCCCAACATCTGAGAAATTCATCTACTCTTTCGACGATAGGAATATAAGAAATAAATCTATGAAAATCAAGTTTCAATGTTGTGTAGTTACAGTTGATGTGATTACGAACATTGAAGTGTGTTCGAAACTTCCTCATTCACTAAGTAATAATTTCTTACGAAAATAGTAGAATAATCGTTTGATAGACTGATTGAACAAACGCATTTCGCACTTCCTTTCTTTGGTTTGAAGCAGATAGGTAGTAGCATTTTGAGAAATATTATGAGAAGAGTTATGCATTGTAAATACTCATATTTCGATATCTCTCCGTTCATTTATTGACTCACCTTATGAACGAATAGCCGATGAAAACATTCTTTGAAGAGCCTCTGATGACATACTGTAACCATGATTTAAACAGACAACATGGTAAGCCTTTTCAAATATGTATTACTCAAAGTTAATTGCTTTATCATTATTATCATTATTATTTCGAGTAGAACGTAGGGCTTCAATGGAACATGTCTATTTCATCCTGTTCTCTGCAGCTACCTTTAGTGGGCTCCACGATTGTCTTTAAGCATTCATCTCCTCCTTACACCGTTGACCTCCTACGTACCATTGTCGGACGCTCAACGGACGACTATTCGCTTCTACTCAGGTGCCTGTCACGTGATGCCATTCCACGATCTTCTCACTGTGTGTGTGCGATCCATCTCCACCTCCCTGGACATATTTGTTGAGCAATAGTTTCTTGGTTTGTTGGTTCCCAGAGATTCCTAATGCATGTCTCCTCTGGCCAATATGTCTGATATCCCGTTGACAAGCTTAAGATATATTTTACGTCAGAAGAACGTGAAGGTTTGTCAGAGATACCAGCTAACACTCTTTTCAAATGTGATATTTAAGTATGGTACCTGTCAGCTAACTCTTCAGCTAATTGTTACTGAATCCAATTCCATTAGACGAAGAATATATACATAAATATTTAAAGAGAATCCGCTGATCACCATATCTTTGTTACAGTTGTCTTAAGAAATATCACAACTGGTGACTAGAATTTCATTCCATGTTACCGCAAGGCGTCCACTTCTTAGTCAGGATTCTATGCCTTATTAAAAATAAATCTTTTCTTCAGATTAGATTATTGCTTCTTGTGGATTTCTTTCAAAATCATAGGGTAAATACTTTCAACTTAAATTTGGTGTCATGCGTCTAACCACTTAATACTGTAGAGGAAGCTTTCATATGATGAAAGTGAATTACTTTTAGAATTTTAATAACTTATGAATTCGAAATTAATATCACTAATCAGAGTTCATTTATAATAAATTCACTTACATTGTATTTTCTTTGTAGCTCAAAGAGGAAATATGTTCGGTCAAGATTTCGGCAATAATTCAGTATGTATTAGGCATAGAGGAGCTTGGGAAGCCAGAATGAATGGGTTGGTTTCAAGAGATGCTCGAATCAAAGCCACTTGTCATCAGGTATGTTTTGAAGAATGCAGCCCTATTATGGTGATATTTTTTAGTCAGACAGGAACCAATGATATTCTCTTATAAGCTCAAAGACACAAGATTCCTCCCAGTCCGTCGTTATATCTGTGAAGTGCTAAAAGATGATTGTATTTAGTGGATAAAATGGCAGCCTGCTTAAATTGCTGGGCTATCTAATTATCTACAGAGCAGAATGCGTCAACCGTTCTCAGTTATACTTTGTATTGACCATCTATCTACTCAATACTTGAAGAAGAATCTCTACACAAATGAATGACTTTCAACATACCACTTGGTTTGTCTTGAAGTGGCAAATATGTCAGGGGTCGGAGCATGTTGGAGAGAAAAACGTAATTCCTTCTAACCGTATAATGTAGATTAGTGATTTACTTGAAGATTCTATTTAAGGAGTCGATAATACCAAGTTGAAAACTCTGTACTGTACGTGGACATATTGCTCAGAATAAAGTGAGTATTGTCATTAAAATTTATTATTAGTGATCTACGTTCCTCTGTTGAGCACTTGCACTTCTGTGTACTTCCTGGGGAGTATTTATATGTGTGATAAATCAGAAAAGTGGATAAATTTCTGTCAAATTTTGTTCAAAACATTTACAGATTTCTTGTTCTGGTGGTCTCAAAGTAGTTGTCGGTGGACAACCGTTCCCCTGTCAATCAGGTGTGGCAAGAATTCAAACGAAGCAGATTACTGGGGAGGCTATCTGTCCACCACCAAATGAAGTTTGTGGAGTAAGAAACATTTACATGGGAAATTATACTATTATATTATACTATGTCTAGTTCTCTTTTTGTGATTGGAAGCACTCATCTTCACGCTTCAGTAAGAGAGGAGTCTTTTCGTTGACTGTAAGAAACTGTGATTAGATATACCAAGCAGTGATCTTGACAGATTTTGTGTCTGTGTGTGTGTGTGTCAAAGTTGGCTGGAGTATGGCATTTAGAAGCTGAACATTTAGAATACATTAGTGAAATTTATTTTCTGCATTTTCGAAGCTGACTTAATCAGCCTAACTGCTATCTGAATACTAATTTTGTAACGGTAGCAGACAAGAGGCTTGGTAACAGAATGTTTATTTGGAATTTGGCATCTCTGTGTAGTGAAACTACAAATACCTTTTCCGGAAATTTTAATTTGCTGCCCAGATCTTCCGTGTTGTGCTACTTCTGGCCTTCGCATTGTGAATCATCTACTTCTTTGGTGTTTGATATTTTTTGCGAATGAAAGTCTCTTTATATACCAGTGGTAAATCTTATCAGCAACACACGCCAGATTACTGCTTCTATAATTAACTATGATATACGTACATTTGGAATATAACTAAATCCTGACATAATTCACTGGGCACATCTATCGAGTTACAGGACAGCAATGCAGACTTTAAAACTGTGATTCATATATTTAAAGATTTTTTTAACTTTAGAGGTTTTTAGTGATTTTATAAGCCTGTCAAATCCAACAGTCTACACATAGGTTTGTTATCTTTACCAGTCAGCCAACATGACAACGCCAAACTTACCTCATTTTGATGAACAATGATTAAGTTGTTAAATATATAAGCTGAGATTTTATAAATTCTGGTTTAATATTACTACTCTGATAAAGCTATCAGCAGCATTGAATAGCGAAACGTCAGTAAAAGCAACAATATCGTTTTGCTTTCCAATCACTGAGAAATACAGAAACTTTTATAATAATTAATATCATGTACCCAATGCCCAAATTTTTTCAAACTGTTAAAAGTGAACTTGGTTTGGGTATATACATATGTATATGTATATATCTTTAATTGCTCAATGGAATAAAATTCTCCACATTGGAAGTTGGATGTAAAGATTTTGGAATCTTCCAGGACTACTTTAAAAATAAAAGAGTGAAACGTAAATTCAAAATCACAGTTGAACAGGATACAAGGATGTTTTAATCCCGAATCACATGCACAGTTATATAAAGTCAGATGGGATGAATTTACACAAACACAAATAATCTGAGAGCGTATTCCAAAAGTGAGGTTGCTTGCTTGATTACTTACCTTCATTCGAATATTTCCACTAAGACAATATAGGTATGCGCCCAAAGTTCACTGTTGTTATAACTGTAGTATAATGACAATATCTGTCACCACAGTTTCAGTTGAATACTATATCTATATCCATCCACCCAGATTTTATAATTTTCCTAATTTTTGTTTTCCAGATTAAGAGAAGATGAAAATTGCGTGTTGTGTGATGGACAGTAACAATCCTGTGTTTTTGTAATTGATTATGCACTCATTGCTTTATTTCAACTGCTTGTTATATTAACTGACAACCATCTTTCCTTGTAAATTTTATATGTTCACATGTCTAATATATACCTATTTAATAAAATTTCTCTTCCTGTTAATATGAATTATGATTTTAAACAACACACCGACAGATACATTTAGGCTACTTGAAGAGATGGTGATGAGCATTCTTAGAATTATGTTGTGAAATAGAGAAATTCAGTCATTAATTCACCGAGTTCATTGAAACTCGAGGAGAATTCCTGTTGTTGTAGTTTAAACCTACTAGGATACTTTTAAACTGATGTTAATTTCAAGGGAAAGAGAAAATTTAAGTCTCGTTGTGGTGTTACATTAAACCTCATAAAAGTAGTGTTGATGTTCTCCATTAATAGTGGATATCCTAGAAGTGTCACAGATTTTTCTGAGGCCTATATGATAAAATGACTACCTTTTCGTCTAATTATCATCTGTCTGTATAGAAGGGTCAATATTTGCCATTTGAAAGTTTTGTGATCTTAATTACATACATACCTACAAACCAAAATTCGATTATTGAAGAAATGCGGTCAAGAATTAGTTTTCAAAGTCAACCATGTTGTGCTTTGAAGATGTGATGAAGAATGAATTTAGAAAATCTTGTAGGACTATGATAGATATCCCAAACAGTCCGTCAAGATATACTTTGAGCCCTCCTGGCTAAGACTGTCATTCTAATGTGATGAATACAGATACCGCTGTAAGTTATCCGACTGCAAAATAAATAATAGTACATAAAGCAGAAAATATGCGACCTACTTAAATCACTGAGCCATCAGAATGTTTATCCATCGAAATCCTTGAATTATTCTGCATTTCTTGTCGTTTTAACCGTGCAATTATATTAAATGACCAATACATGAAATCGCGCATATACTTAATTAGTTTCCCTTCATATGCTGTGCAATTTTCGAAGGAAATGAAGAAAAAATGCCCAACTGCAAGTGAACTTGTAGATACAGTTTGAAGTAGAGCCATAGAATTTCGTCTTTTAATCGTAGCTGCAGGGATCGAAATGTGCGCCTGATGGCTGACCGAAGCTTTTGAGCTGTCAACTGCATAATTAGATCAGCCTTGAATGGCGGGTTAATAAAGATAGCTTTCTTTGGTACAGAAGCTGTCTTTTCAAGATGTGGTCTTTCCTTACTGTGACAACTGATAAAGTTTTCTGGATGACCATTAGCTAATAAAACTGAATGTATATGTCGAAGCTCATCTATCAATATGTGGCTCGTACATAATATTTGTTATCGTTACATTAATCGCCAGTTGTGCGGCGGATACATTCTTATATAGAATAACGACAACAGATTGGTTATATGGTGAGAACATATTTGTGTGACATATACTCTGATTTGAATTCAGCTATAAAGTATTGTGAATTGCTAGATGATGATGATGACAGCTTATAATAGGTTTGTACAATGTGGGGAAGGAAAACTGACAAGTCGGATGAAGGTTATAAAAGGTGCCAGGTGAGTGATTGGGTGAGTGGTTAGTACAAACTACTGTGCATTCAACAGAGAGAGAGTAAGGTTGTACGGTGAATGGGATTCTTCATGAATTAACCAATATGCGATACGAAACATGTGTAGGCGTGTGTAGGAAGAGATATTATATTGCAACAACAAAAGGCAAAACACGAAGTCAACGTATATATTTTCAAGTGATCAAATCCCTACTTATATATATATATATTTCTATAGTTTGGTTTGTAAGGGTTAGTTATGTTTTTACGAGTTGATCACGGATTGATATAAGTTAGAGTACCATTGAAAACCAGGGAGTACTGGACAGCTGCTGTTTCATCCTAGTTTGGGAATCATCGGCAGTACGCACCCACTGGGATTCGAACCCAGGACCTTCCGGTTACAAGGTAAGCTGGCTCGTATACCATTCAGCCACTGGGACCCGATTCAATGGCTCATGAATTCTAACTTATACCGATTTGTGATATATATATATATATATATATATATACATATAGTTTTATATTCTCTAACTAATCAGTGAGCGTGTGATTTTGGTTTACATTAAACGACATGAAATAGAATGTTCAAGTATACATAGTATTCTTTTACTAATGCCTTACGGAATATGTGAGAATCATATTCCGTTGGATCACATTGTCTGTATCACATGACTCATGAAAATTCGTTACTGTACATTTGTTGTCATTCACAATCATTTACTTTGCAAAATTGGTGTTCAATTTAGTATTACAGTTTTACAAATTACTACATACACATATTTTGGACCATAATCT
Organism: Trichobilharzia szidati; assembly: GCA_944472155.2. Taxonomy (NCBI): domain Eukaryota; kingdom Metazoa; phylum Platyhelminthes; class Trematoda; order Strigeidida; family Schistosomatidae; genus Trichobilharzia; species Trichobilharzia szidati. Next base: position 110,393,829 of record OX235274.1, on the reverse strand, counting down.
ATTGACAATCTAATTACAAATAACGTTTAGAATTCTGATCTTAATGATTCGATGTTACTTTTTTTGAAAACCACTCATGTTTTCAATAACAATCATTCTTTCATTATTATGGATATACAACTGTAGAACCTGATGATAAAGTTGTCGAAAAGAATTCTCTTTGTTCAGTAATCAATCTTTTGATATTCTGTGTGACTTGATAACCTTTTAGGAAGATGTTCTCTCCGATGACAGTGAACATTCTGTTGGTTCTATCTATATACGTGTCACTGCGACTCTTGTCCTATGAACAGTGTTTCGTACCAACCACTCATATGACACCCTTTATAACCTTGAACTGACTTGTCAATTTTCCTTCCTCATGACTAAAATGCAGAGAAGAAAAATTTTCTAATTGGCTCAATCATTTCCAAAAGCCGTACAATCGTACTTATATTTACCGAAACCGTATAGTAGTATATTATTGAGTAGTAGGGTGGGTGGGTGACATTAGTGATACAATTACTCAGGTTTAGCTTCCAAAATAGGTTTATTTTTAAAAATATGAAGGGTGTTCGTTGAAATATGCTGAGGCGAAAGCTTTGCATTAATCACATACATCCTAAACTGCGTGTACAAAAAACAATAGACTTCAATCTATGCCTACCATCGACCACCTGACCTATTTAAATATAACTGGTCATTAGTATGTACCTTTGTTTCATATAAGTGAGTAATTGTCATGTGTTTTATTTTATTTTATTATTGTTAACCATGTTAGTTGTGAAGCGGTTGTATTGAAACTACGAAATGATATTATCTCGCAAAGTTTGTCTACTAAATGCCTTATTCCAATTTATCCAATCAATCGACGGGAAAATCTAAAATTCAACTGAGTAATATAATCCGCTGCTCCCGTGGTCCCAATGGTCTAGGGGACATTGGGATAGAGCCCCAGTGGCAACATCATCACTTACTGCGGAATGCAGGTACATCCAGATGACATGTCCGAAATAGGACGAAATTTGCATCCATGGATTCCACTGCTAGTCAACATCCACCAATTAACCTCTGTTTTGATTTCTTATTACTCTTAATGTACTTTGATAATCACAATCTGATTGGATAACCGAACGCAGTGTTAATTATACTTATTATTCTTAAATCCTTTTTGTCTCTGTGTGTGTTTTAATTGGCCTTTATTTCTCATATAAATTTACTTGACAGTTAAATGTGAGAGGAATCAGATTGTTTGAATAGCATTGGCAAATTACATCACACCGTATTTTTCAGATCAAGGGACTAATTTTTTTAAAATAAGGGGAGTAAAAACTTGCATAATATTTTAGGGTATGAGGGAAGAAAGGAAGGTTTGACATTTGATGAGGTTGAAATTGTTATAGAATGAGAAGGAAGTTAGTCGAGTGTCTAGTTGACAGGTGTGCAGAGGGTGAGAAAATGTACTAAAGGTACACGAGAAAGTGATGATATTGAATTCATAATTAAAAATAAAAACAAGCCATTAGGAAAGAGGTTAAGACCACGGTAGAATAATGGACTGGACAAACATTTTCTGTACACAGAGTTCAAGCTAATATTGACCATTTTATCAGTATAGAAAATTTTCTTCGTTGAAGTATCTTTTATAACCCTTCAGTTTGACTTCATCTCCAGTGAGCAAGTGAACAAGGACAAGTATGGTAAATAATCTTCAATGCACCCATATCTTCCTTTTGAAGCTGCAGTGTCTCTTTACGGTGAAGTCGAAATCTCTTCGATGAAAAGTAGAATATCCGTCTGCTTTTAAGTATGCTGAATGGATGACTATGAGTCACTGGCTTCCACACCAATGGTTAAAGAGTAAATATGCTTCAACTAGTACCTGAAAATCTTGACTTCTGTCTATAAGACGAGATACATGCTTCTGATGAGCTTCAAACTTGGACGAAACAGGTTTCTTGTTATACATGCTTTTCTCAGGGATTTTTGTAGTGATTTCACCTGTTGATGAAATCTACATTCGAAAGAATCTCTGGTTGCTGGCACGACAGACACCAACCAATGTATAATAACATGCCTCTCCAGTCTGAAATTAGTTTTTAAAAAATAATATATCCTGATATAAGTGATCTTTCAACAGATTTGTACATATAACTTCTGAATGGAATCACACAAAGTCTCATATCTTCCAGAATATATATTCACAGCTATGTGAAAAGACAAGGAAAACACTCCTGTATCACTGTGTATCAGTACTATTTTAACCTAGTAACCGATTTAATGGGTGAGTTCATAACTTACTGGTCCAACATCATGTTCTCACGGAGGTCTGTGACAAAGATAGGAAGTGAGGAGTTTAAAACATATCCTGATCTCTTCAATATGTGCAAAAGTCTATGTTCTCAGCAGAATGATCTCATCATATGATCACAGCTAGAAAGGAACTGCCATTTTCATGCATACACAGTTTTGATCTTGAATAGAATTTGTGTCTAATTTTAAGGTTCTGATGATTTATTAGTGTGGACGTAATCCCTCAAAATGTTAGTTTAACTCCTGCTAAAGTTAATCTAATACCAAAAATAATTTATAGGTCAGATGCGAGAAGATAACAGTTGTTTTTAGGTACTTTATTTTGTAAAATGAATATTCGAAATCAATAGGTAACATAAAACTCCATCAAATTTAAACTACTCATGAATACTGGTGGCAAAAACATGGGGAAAAAACCACCAAAATCAATGGACTTATCCTCACAAGTTATACCATGAAGTGATATCAGATAGCGAACCATTGAAAACTAGACAGAACTAGATATGTTGTTCCATCTGGTTTGAGAATACTGTGAATTAACAGCAGTAGGATTCTTTCAAAGTGGCTGAATTGTTAACGTCCTTCCCTTGCAACCTGAAAGTTCTCGACTGGATCCCTATCAGTGTAATGGGTGTTTACCACTGAAAAGTCCCGAAGTGGGATGTAGTGGTTATCCATTTCAGAGGTCCTCTCAGTGACATCAGTTCGTTATCTAAGTTGAAATCAGTCGAGACCACGCCAACTAATATTTGAGAACGCACTATCGTAGAACTGAAATCCATGGAAATAATAATTATGAGAAAATTGGCAAGTTTAGCTTAGATTATAAGATAGATACCCAAAATATTTTAAGCTGTATTAAGTGGTCATTTTTAATAATAAACATCCATAGTTTCATGGGTTCAGTCCTACCTCATTATCACATTTGATGTAAGTAATGAGGACAAAACATTATGAGAAATAACCATTTTCAAACACAAGATCAATAAGCCTGTTACCATAATGTCATCTGAAGTGACTAGAATAAGGAATTGCAATTCACGAGACAGCACTACAGTCCTCTAAGAAAAAGAGAAGCTTTGAAAATAGAGAGGTAAAATATTCTGCATTGATGAAACTTTATGTCACTTCATTCACCTAAACTTCATTGACCTGAAAAGAGTCTTCTGTAATTTCGACCTCGAAATAATTTATCGATGACTTCCACACTACAAATCGCCTTAAACCCCAATGAATCTCATTCGAAAGCTATACGTCCATGTCATATGCCTGGTAATAACGACGTAAAGCTCAGTGAAGTCATTGAATTGATCATAGGCGTAACGCAAGACTGCCTATTTTCAACGGCGATCCGCCCTATTGTGAGGGGCAGCATCATTCAGCTGATCGTTGCGAGCGAGAAGACAGGAATACGCCAGATTGAAAAGAAGAGACCAGGAAGTCTGGATTTCGCTGATTACCTTTCGATATTTTGGCAGAAACTCAAAAATGTACAGGTGAAAATCGATAAACTGGTCGAAGAGGCAGGCTGCGCGGATGAGGATGTCAAATCCATGATAGGATCGGGAAAACATAACAGGCATTCATTACTCTGAAATCGATATGGAGATGTCCAGCGCTCAAAATTCGGCACGGAGGACATGCTACGAATTTTCAACACTAGTGCAATCTGAGTGCATCTTTATAGTTAAGACATATGGCTTATGCGTCGCCACAAGCATTTCCAACAGCCACATGATTCCATCGATTCTGGAGATCAGTTGGTTTGAAAAAAAATAAGTGACAGTCACTCAACAAATATGCAGAAACAAATGCATATTGATTGGACATGCATTGAATAGACTGTTGAGTGAAATCACAAGCCAGTACTTCGATTGAAAGCCAAATGGAAAGCTAAGATTTGGGCCTTACTTCATTGGTGGTATGGAATAGATCACGTGGAGAAGAAATGAAAGTTTCTGTACAGTCGTGGAGTCAGCTAAAACTGCATGCAAAGAAAGAGTGAAATGACGATGTGCCACCAAGAACCCATCGGAATAATAACAGTGAAAGTAATTTACCACTTCCGTGGCTAACACCTCCGGTTCCCATAATGTGAGAATATAATTCTCTCAGTCAACGTCACTTGCATAATTTACAGAATTTACCTGATAGTGCAGATCAAGTAACTAGCTCTGAACAACAATCGTGAGCTACTAAATTACCTTCTTCCAACTCTGTAGTGACTACTGACAAGTAGTTAAAAGTGTTCACAAAATTTCGGTAGCGTTCAAACATTTAGTCTTTGAGTGATTTGATTTATTTTAAAGGAGAGTCTTCATTAGCCCACGTCAGGTAGAAAACCATTGAAAATCGAGCAGTGCTGAACAGCTCCTCCACTGTAGTTTTCGACTTGTCAGTAGTATTCACCTAAGGGGATCAAATCCGATAAGCAGGTTTCCATCATCAGTCATTGTCATCAGTGTACGCTTATTTTCACATCCCATTTGCAGGACGCGAATGTCAATAATTCATCAGCAGAACGTGAATACATCCGTTTTTAAGCCATTCACTAATCAGAAGCTGACTGGCCTTCATGCACTGGGGAGTGTAAGATATTTGGGTACATATATCATTAGTTATCGACCTAATGGCCTTATAGTCTTGAGCTTACACATTAACCTGAAAGTTCTAAGCTTCACCTCTGGTAGGCTAACAAGAGGGCGAGATTGTTAGCTGGTGTCACTTTGATTTCCTTTTTGATCCAAACTGGATAGTACAGCTCGCAAACGTGAAGTTTCGACATTCAAGTACTCTGACCATTACTTCCTCAGTGTTTCGTAGAAAATAACTCCAATTTCGCCTCACCCCTTCTTTCCAACTTACTGGTTTCCTGTTCTTGTTTTCCCCTGTAATTCAATTCATGGATGATCCCCATGAAATCAGTAGTGAATAGACAAGACAAGTAGTCAGTTAATCGAGGGTGTTCTTCTCGGCGATCACATTTATACACATTGAAACAGTTAGTTACTTTATATCAAATATAAATAAATAATTAGGAATACAAAGATTGTGTGGTGAAAACAGTCCTTAATTTCGTTTTACACCTAGCAGGGTAGGGTTGACAAGGAATAAATAACATGTTTGACAACTAACCAGTTATGTAAAATACAAGTGTATACTAATAACCAATCGTGTCTTGAAGGTTTGATCACGTGTTGACATCAGCTGGAATAGTATTGGATAACGAGGATGCAGTGGACAGTTGTTTTGTCCTTGTTTGGGAATCTTCACCACTTCACTGACTGGCGATTTCACTGTATGTCGCGAATTGGCACAAGTTAGAATTCATGGGTCATTGAATCGGCTTGATGGTGTACGAGCTGGCCATGTAACGTCTAGGTCTTGGAGTGGAACCAAGGTGGAATTGTGTTCTGAAGAAGAGTCGTATCTTAACACCAAAGAGAGACAGAGTAAAGGCATCCTGTTTCCAGGACTAGAAAAGACTAATACATAATGTTTCTGAACATAAAATTTGGGTTTCATGCGTTTCACAAGTGCATCCAAGCAGTTATTTTTAATTTTACTTGAACTTTCTGTGTGTAAACCATATAAGTGTGACTTCTCAACAATGTATATTAGGTCTGGAGTCTCATGCCGACTGATATTATGTAACACTTGCAAGAACGTTGAAATTGTTCTGCAAGTAAACTCGATAAATTCTTTCGTCTGTACGCAGCTGACCAGCGGAGACCGACGGAATACATGATGGTATCAATTTATTCCGCCTAAACTTGCCTTCTTGATTTATTCACAGACTTATTATCAGTACCCTGTGTAATGCACTGTAGGCAGTCTGTACTTTTGCAACAGACTTTGGTGATCAGGTTTGACTTAATTTCATAGTCATGAATAACTGAAGAGGGGAAGTATATGTATGCGATATATAATAATGTGTGTGTGTGCAGCCTTTCTATAAGAAGGTATGTATGATATGGAAAAATAGATTCAGCATGAGAAATTAGTGATACGTATCGATTCGGTTTTTGTTAATCAGGACTTGCTATACATCAGCCAGCATCACACCGTCACGTCTGTTCAAACAATGGAATTCATCATATACGTAGAGCGTCTGCAGTCAGTCTCCACACATACGAATCAAAACCTTTCTGTAGAACCGTGATCCTATCAAAGTCGATGTTGTGTCCCATTTCAGTTTCAACACCGTTTTATGAAATTGTGTGTGCGTGTGTATTCATTCTTCTTGAAGAAGACAGTTAGTAGGTATCTCTGTTCCATTCTTCTCAGATTCGCAGTGCTACAGCGTGTTTGATCTTTTTAAAACATTATCTGCACACCGTTTCTTTTGTGAGAATTCAAATAAGTTAGTTTATTCCATATTAACACTCAAGCTGAAGATGTTGTCTAGATTGACAACAACAGCTTCACAACTAAACCAACTAGCTCAGAAAACTCAACCAAATCGAAATGATCCACCTGAGCAATAAATCTTCTCTATCACTTCAATGACAGTTTCCATTTCACAGATTTTTTTTCCTTCACGTTCCTAGTGGAACATAGGGCTTCAAGCTAGTGGCTTGAAGTTTCTGTAGCAGTGTTTATTTTACAGGATGGGGTTGCTAGCCTCATGCCCAACCTTTCCTCTTCGCCAGCATTATTTCTGGTTTAGCGAGGTAAAGGAGTGCGTCGGCCGGGGATCGAACCCCGAACCATGTGCATGGTCGGCGAGCGTCCTAACCGCTATGCCACCGACGCATTTCACAGATGTAATCCCGGTATTAAGTTTGCTTCCTGAAACTTGCCCAAATATGTAACCCACTGTTTCAGTTTGTGGGACATTGGCACATATATAATGACATCGCATTCAGTGATGAGAGATTTTTGTTCATCACGCTCATATCCTGTAACGTTGTCAATTATATTAATTACTATACATGGATATTATCTTAAATAAGTAACTGCAACTTTAGTAGTGCTGCACATACACACTGTCGACAGCCATGTAGTATCTTCTTTCTGATATAAGCTGTGAATCACCCCTCTTGTGTTTTCTCCATTCTGTTTCATTTTCGTGCAGTTGTCAAATTCTGCATAATTAATGTGATCTTCCTTCAACCTTTATACCAACTGAATAAATATGATTAGTTCAAATGAACTGTCCTCAAGATTTGACTGAATAGTTCTAAAATATTTGGGCGCCGAGTGAGAAGTAGACATTTGTAAAAGATTATATTTGTAAAATGTCGGCGGGATTGAAATGAGTAATTTCAACGTTTCGTTCAGCGATCTTGTCCGAACTCCTTCAGGGAAATTAATCGAAATTAACATAACAGAGTTTTATATATGTAAGGAACATCACTTGTTTTTAAAAACTTTGTCCAATCATGAGTCATTCAAAAAGTATCAACAAGTATAATAAACAAAATTTTATTAGCTGTGATCAAAATTTGACCTCAGACTTACAAATATTAGTCTACCTTTATTAAACACTTCAAACAGAGTGTGTATGTGTGTGTGGGTAAACAGTTGTAAAACATTTCTTAACATCTCCATAAGAATATATAGACAGTAAGGAATTTTCCATATTAGTTTGTTTACTAGGTATATCACACAGTCAAACAGTATTATTTACTGGATGATCATATCAATTGTGATCACACGACTTTGACATTTGAGTTTTATAGCTTTCTTTGTTTTCTCCTATTTGTCGTAGGGGGAGTAGAATTTTCCAGATATCTGGGACAGGTGATGAATCATTCCTGTACGGCCAAGGCAGAAGTAGGGATTGTACATACTTCATTTGTACACAAAGGTCTGGCTTTAAGTCATGAATTTCCAAGGCCTCAGCTGTCTTTAGAATTCTGTAACGAAGAAAACGCAGGAAGTTAGCAAGGATTCTATATATGATTTTAAAATCATGGTCAGGGTTGACAGATTGACAGAAGTCGATCAGGTGTTCCAAAATAGAGCTTCGCACACACTTCCTTTCTCCCTTGTAAAACCATGCTGGACAAAAGAAGTATGTACAATCCCTACTTCTGCCTTGGCCGTACAGGGATAGACATTTATTTATTTTGTTTATTTAGTTATTCTATGTACCTTTCCCTTATTACAACGATTACTATTACTATTATCATTATTATTATTACTATTCTCACTCTGAATCTTTTCCACTTGACCCCCTTGTCATTCTAAACCCAAAATTATTAATTTTTATATTTTCAATTTTTACAATATTGAATTCTATCTTATCAAATTTCACACCATGTTATGTAACATATTATATTCGTCTACTAATCCTATAATTATGTACCCGTTTTCAAAATCTATACACCTTATGTATTATTCTATATACGACATTAATTATTTTGCCACTTGACAATAAACTATGATTATAATCACAAATATTTTAATTGCATTTCATGCTACTATTATTATTTCATGTATTCACACCTTTGACCTAATTCCCTCACGGAATATAATTTCTTAAAAAACCATATATATACGATTGTACAGCTTGATAATAAATTCGTTGAAAAGAGTCTCTTCGCTGAATATTGTGTTCTTAAATAACTAACTGTCCTATAAAATTCATTAGGAAGATCAGAAAAGGCCAGAAGCAAAATAAAAATAATTGTGTAACTAGTAATGTAAACATGAATAAGAGAGAATATAAGGCATCTACAGTAGTTTAACCATATAAGGAGGGGACATCTGAGACCGTAAGTAGGATTCTTAGTAAAGCAGAAATTAGGGTGGCATTCAAACCTACAAACTCACTCAGAGACTAGCTCTGTGGGTTGTAGGACCCTGTTGGTTGACCGAATTAGACAAAATAATATAATTTACAAAATACATTGCAATGATTGTAAGTTAGGTGAACTACATGGGTCAGACTAGTAGGTTCGGGGTGGTCACATTTTCGGAACATATGAATTTAGCTAAGGTAAGAATGTTTGACCCCGAGAAGATGAGTAATTTAGAAAAAAGCTCAGCGATCGCACTGCGTACATTAACACAACCACACAATAGGGTGGGAGAGGGTTAAGATTCTAAGATGTAATCTATATAGGTGGAGAGAGAGGTTGATTACTGAATCCTACCTGGTTCATTGAGTCTACACCCAACAGCTGCAACAGGAATGACTTAATGCAAATACCAGAAATATGGTCAAATCAGAGGAGGATAATAAATAATCTCAAAATTCTATTTCAATTCAAACACATCACAACATTCTAACAAGTAACTTATTATGACTATAATAACACTCGTCTTATTTCCCATCTGACTGTAGTTGATCAATAACAATCTTATTATCATTATTATTATTTCTGAATGTACAGTATCCCATATTGAATTTTATTCCAATATCTAGTCAAATCCACTCATGTATATAAATGAAGGAAGAAAGTGGTGTGAGTAGTGTCTTGATATGATTATGAGTGGCCATAGCTTGTGCTCGAAACGTGGTCATCAGTTAATATTACTGTATAACAACACTGTGTGATTTATGAGAATAAAATCTTATCCATGATGGAATTAATGGTTCATTTGTGTTAGTTATTTTCTATATACTCTTGTATGGTACAGTAAATTCACTCTCTCGTACTTTTTCACTCACACTTGTGTGACAGCTAATTTTCCTTATTGGAAAATACACGTATCTTCGTGAACGTGTTGCTCTTCTGATTTGCCTGTTCGCATCAGGACAAGTTAACTATGCAGCAATAACAGTCTGTACGTTATCGTCCGTTATATCTCATTAGCGCATATTTACACTCGTTCACACCATAATATTGGCAACGACAACATAACAATTGTGCAACGGCTATTAACGCTTCTTCCAGATTACATTGTTTCTTATCTGAAATAAGTATAAGATCTTAAGGTCGAGTTCAATTCATCTGCACACATGTATGCTGTGTATTCAAGTAATTTTCAAAACTTAACTTATGTCTTATTTATGCATTTGGCAGCTGAATTTCGACAGGAGTTAACGAATACCAGATACATGCAGGAGTAAGTCGGTAGGCATGCCGCTTCTTTCCTTTGTTAATTACACTTCGGTCATTTTTCAAACTTATATGAACATGCATTTCAAAGATTTTGGTTATTTTACTGTTTACATCGAATAATAATAATAATTTGCTTTATTCCAAAACAGTACTTGTGATACAGAATGGAATTCTCAGCATTTTTACTACAGTATTGCATCCAGTTAGTACATTATCAATAAATAGAATTCTACATAGATTGAGGAAACCACAGTTCATTATTACAACAATACATTGGCATGTCAGTAGCAAAGGTAAAGCTGAACAGTGTTTGAAGGTGTTAGAAAAGTGGGAGCTGTCTTATTAACTAGCGTAAGCGAGAGAAAGAGACAAAGCAGCACATAACGGAAAAAGAAGAGAGAAAAGGAAAAGAAAGAAAGAAAATGTTGTACCTATTGATGATGTGGGTTGGAAAGACGAGATCCAGTTGTACTACTGACTATTTAATGAATTATAGGTGTCACGCCTAATGCTTTCTTTATCACACAGAACACGAGCTAAGTTGGGTATGGTTGAGTTTTTGTACTTGCTGGTGCGAGCATATAGTTTTCTATATTGGCTTCTGGTTTTACCTGATGAGATGCAAGGGGAGAGTTGTGAGTGAAGAGGGTGGTATAAACAGCAATCAGAAAAATATGAGAGGATATTGGATCATTTCAAGTTGAACAGCCAGAATAAACTGGAGGATAAGATTCATTCTAGCAAACAAAAGTCGTACTTTTGTGCATGAGAATTGCTTCTGTAGGCCATGTTTTGTTGTTTACGTGTTAACATTCATTAAAGGATTCATAAGGCGGAATTCACAAACTCATATGGATGGTCGAAAAAATTAGTTGAGACATGTTTGTTCTGTATTTACTTTTTTTAGAAATCGTTTTCATCTCTCTCTACGTTTGTATTGTATTGAAGAGAAAAACAAGCATAGTTTGTTATCTACAAAAGATGACTTTACAAGCGTTGTTTTTCTCCTCAGAACAAAGTGAAGCCGATCAGAGTCTTTGAAATGAGTAAATGCGTAGACATAAAATGATGGGTGGATCGATCACATAAACATCAATTTATGGTTTAGTTATTTTTATCTCGTCAATGATCGATATTTTTGTGCTTATTTCACAGTTACCAAAAAACTACAGGCTCTTAAGAAATAAACATAGAGAATGTTACCTGTTCAATATATAACAGGAAGACCAACAGCTCATCAATTAAATTGAAAAAATAGCATTTATACATTCAGTTCTGCATCAACGTTCTGTTTAGCTGCGTTCTTGCAAATAATCACTATGCTTTTATTAACTATTCTGTTAGTCTCGTCGCTTGATGTACTTGATGGAACATGTATTTTCTCTGTCTTCCCTACGAATTTTATAGTTTCGAAGTAAACATTGTACGGTGGTACGGTTTACTTACTCGGGACTACTTTGCGCAGTTTTGAAAATATTAGAACAGTTATTCACTTTTAAGAAGCGTGGCTTAGCGAATCGGTAAACATACAGACAGAATGCAATCAACCTCACTAAGTACTCTACTGCTTGGAGTTGATAAATGTCAGGATACAACCAAGAGGGAAATGATGAGAAAGCGCCTGTCTAATATTCATGAGCACTCAGCATTAAAAAATAAGATCTGGATTTTTAACTCTAATGTGAAGTCAGTGCCAATATACGGATGAGAGACTTGGCGCGTCACGCAGGGCACTTTGAAGAGACTACATATCTGCATTAAAAGCTGTCTTTGCTCAGTAGTGAAGCCCAGATGCCTGGAAAAGGTCGACAACATGGGTCTCTGGGAACTAACCGACCAAAGAACAATTGTGTAAGAGATAGACAGCGAGAGTTGGAGGTAGATTCGCCATACTCTGAGAAGGCCATCAAGCGATATCACACGCCCGGCTGTCAATTGGAAGCCGAATATGAAGCGATGAGTTTATCGTCCGAATGTGACATGGAGGAGGTCATGCGTAGATCAGGTGAAAATAATGTGCGGAGACGTTGACACCGGCAAAAACGTTGGCGGAGAACCAAACACAAAGGAGAGGCACGGCTGAAGCCCAAATCTCATCTGGAAACTAAGAGAGACAGTAATGAAAGAAATAATATAATGCCTTTCATATTCTTATGATATGTATTGCTCACTATTTCGTTACTAAACACGTTTGGCATAATTTTGGATTTATCTGGGAAATTTTAACATTTCATACAATTACAGGAATTCGTCTGTAAACAATCCTTTGTACTTCTCAAAATATTTGTTTCTTGAACACCAATCTCAGGGATTTTATTGAGGCTGTAATTTGCTCTTTTCATTCGTATTACTCGCATCGTCAACATCTGTTTGTGCTGAAGAAAAAACACCCTGTTTGAGGAAACGTTGCAGTAATGCAGAAAACATGCAATCATCTGGCTTTTCGATGCATATATTATAAACAGAGTAGTTTGTGATGATTCCGTGGACTTGAAGTTGGGTGCAGTTATCAATCAGCTTTTTCTTGTTGACATCAACCAGCAGATTGAAATTGCTTAAAAATCAGCACCCACTATGGCATGACGAACGTCAGCTACTATGAATATCCATCAAAATCAACGACGTAAACCAAGATCCAAAATAAGTATATTAATCTGTATGCTAGTTTGGTTAGCTGCTCGAAGTGAAAGTTTTGCAGCTGTGCTAGAAGACCGCCTGGAGAGTGAGGGAGGTATTACACTAACTTCGGCTCTTGTGTCTACCAGGAATAATGTGCCTGTGGTTTTGTCCCTCACGTAGAAAAGGCAACTTGAATGGTTGCCAGTAACAGCCGTCGCCATCACTGTCTGGCTGGGGAGTTTCCCTGAGCCGAGTCGCTACTACTGAAGCACATGGTTTTAAGCACCGAATAGCTCGGTTTCCAAACTTTCTAAGATACCACTGATATAAGTATAAAACTTGGGCACTGTGGTAGAGTATAACTCCATAATGGTTAAGATTTTATTTTGATAAATCACACAGTGTTGTACAGTTATATTAACTGATGACGTTTCGAGCACAAACTATTGCTCATAATCATATCAAGGTACTCACACAACTTCTTTCCTTCATTTATATACATGTTTGGAATCGATTAGATATTGGAATAAAATTCAATATGAGATAATGTACATTCAGAAATAATAGTACGAGTGTTATTAATCCATTACAATTAGATGGGAAATACGACGAGTGTTTTTATAGTCATAATAAGTTGATCTTTAGAATGTTATGATGTGCTTGAATGGAAATACAATTTTAAGATTATTTATCATCCTCTCATGATTTGACCGGCGGTAATAATATCTTCCATATTTCTGGTATTTGCATTGAGTCACTTCTGTTGCATGTGTTGGGTGTAGACTCGATGAATAAGGATTCCGTAATCAACCTCTCTTTCCACCTACCTATATTACTTTTTAGAATTTTAACCCTATCCCACCCTATTGTGTGGTTGTTTGTTAATGCGTGAAGTGCAATAGCTGAGCTTTTTCTAAATTACTTATGTTTTCAGGGTCAATCAGTTTTCCCTTAGCTAAATTCTTATGTTCTGATACTCACTCAGAGACAAACTTTGTAGATTGAAGGACCCGTTAGACCCAATTAAACAAAATAATATACTTTACAAAATACCCTGCAATGACTGTGAAGTCAACTACATAGGTCAAACTAGTAGATCAGGGATAGTCAGAGTATCAGAACATAAGAATTTAGCTAAGGGAAAACTGATTGACCTTGAAAAGATAAGTAATTTAGAAAAAAGCTCAGCTATTGCACTTCACGCATTAACAAACAACCACACAATAGGGTGGGATAGGGTTAAAATTCTAAAAAGTAATATAGGTAGGTGGAAAGAGAGGTTGATTACGGAATCCTTATTCATCGAGTCTACACCCAACACATGCAACAGAAGTGACTCAATGCAAATACCAGAAATATGGAAGATATTATTACCGCCGGTCAAATCAGAAGAGGATGATAAATAATCTTAAAATTCTATTTCCATTCAAGCACATCATAACATTCTAACAATCAACTTATTATGACTATAAAAACACTCGTCGTATTTCCCATCTAATTGTAATGGATTAATAACACTCGTACTATTATTTCTGAATGTACATTATCTCATATTGAATTTTATTCCAATATCTAATCGATTCCAAACATGTATATAAATGAAGGAAAGAAGTTGTGTGAGTACCTTGATATGATACTAGCAAATATTTTGAGTACTAGACGTTGAGGTCCACTGTCTTGAAAAAGACCGTTGACGTTGCCTTGACCTGGAGGGTGATCTACTACCTCGTGCACGTAAGCTTGAAATTTCAGTTTCTAGCTTTTCCATCTTATTCGTCAAAGTCAAAATCGCTGACAATATGGTTGTGTCGGTAGGAGACGTCCGTTGAACTGGTAACCCCTGACTTGTCGATACGTTGTATATACTGGTGTCATGCATTGCATCTAGTATTCTGTCTGCCAGCTCACTTAGTGTGTCTAGGTCGACCTATTTGGAGGAGATGGTCAAAACCTGTTGGATATGTCGTGGCAGCCGTTGCAACCACATTTGGCGTAAAACCACTTCGCCAACTTTGTGTGGATTAAGCAGTTAACGCATATGCCTGAGGAGCTGAGATGGAGTCCGTGAGCCTAACTCGCATGCAGTGAGTAACTGTTGGATCCGTTTCTCATCAGAAACACTCCTTCTTTGAATCAAAACTGCTTTGAGCCTATCATACTGGTGGTCTGCAGGGGCGCTATCAATTAAATTACTAATGTCCGCTAGAACCTCTGTGGGCAGTGCGGCTGAAACACATCCATACTTCGCGATCTGTGACTTGATTCCGCGGGTAGCAAAGAGGGGTTCGATGATGGCGAACTAAATCCGCGGCTCAGTAAAACCGAGTGGCGGTAGACGCACATGGACTATTACGTTGATTGATGAGTCCTGTGCCTCGTTAGTCACAGCTGAAGCAGGTGAACGTGTAGGTGAGGACATGATTATTATGCGAATATACAGGTACACAGATATAAATATGTAGAATGTGCAGTCAAAAATAAAAATAATAACAATAGAAATATAGATATTTTATAAAGCTAAGATGTTCAAACAGGCTCACCAATTAATTTGTAGGGGACTGTCTAGAGCAAGTTCATCAACATAACAAATATGCGAATAAAAATCCAAGTCAATGAGAGTACAATGCAACAATATATTATCAAAATGCAGTAATGAGTTATATTAATTAATAGGTTACTTGGATATGTTGTTAAAGTCCTTGTGCTGCAAATTATTTATATAATCCACAGAAGCGTTGACTGTTGGAATCGTGTCTACTGATAGAAGCTGTGTTCTGGTTGTAGAGTTGTCTTCGGATAAGGATAATAGGTTCCTGCAATAAATCCAAAGTATACAACACGGTTTGAGTGGAGCGAGTAGACAGAAATGGCCAGAGAGAAGGCGAAGCTACCAACAGTATAGTGTATTTCAAATTGAAACATAAATCGTTTTGAACAAGAGTCATGTACAATGTTTCTAACTTCAACATCTAATCAAAAAGTGTACAATCATATGGTTACGTACTCCACACATCTTTATCTCTCTGAAATAGCTTCCAATCGTATGTTGACATAGAAGATATCTGAATATAGGATTTGTATCGGTTTACTATAACTATTGTTTGCAGGAAACAAAAGGAAGTTTAGGTTGCCGCTCAACCTTGACAACGACCGTAATGACAAGGTTACGATTCAGCATTTAAAAGGACCTGTTACGGTCACCTGAACTCTTAAAATCACTGAGAATGTACTAATCCAATGATATTTGATGATTTCGAAATAATAGAGAAGATTTGTAGCTCAGGTGGATGATGTTATGGTATATAGTTTCTTTCATGGTGCCTTTCAGAATGGTATATATTACACATAACCTTACCTGTTTATACGAAATAAAGGTGGCCTTCCTTATAACCAGTCGTTTTTCAATAGTCTTTTCTCACTTTCTCTCTAACATGCACAATGAATTTTAGACTGTAGGAAAACTATTGCCTTCCATTATTCAGGTTTTATAAAGATATTGAGTTTTCCACAAAACAAAGAAAGACTCCTCTACATCCCGGCACATGTGTTGTCATCGCTTTGTTCACATATCTCAGTAATGATCGAGGTAAGTTGAAGTGGTGTAAAAGGCTGCGTTATATAAGCCTGTTGAAGACTTTAGAAAAAAACTTTTGGAGATTCAAGCATATATTCTGATGTTTATTGTAAGTGAATTTTAAGTTTCTATGTAAACAAAACAATTGAAGATTTTGTTTATCTTTCCTTAGTATAAATTTGGATTTACGTCAACGTAGACAAGGATCGTAAGGAATAGTGTCATGGGTGTGCTGAAATTTTATCAAAGAGAATTATTGAAACTGCCGCAACAGCGTGTCAATTTAAAGAAAACATATTTATCTGTTTGAATGATGACTACGATTGTAAACAATAACAACAACAACAATTTTTCGTATATAAGGCGTCGAAGATCTGCTTAACGCATAAATCACAATGTTCTCCAGCAGAAAAGTAATTCTTCTTCTTTGTGTTTTGTGTCTGGTTCGGGAAAACAAATGTGGTAAGTTGAATTAGAAGGGATAATATTTAATTCTCCATGCATTAAACAGCTTATTTATGAACGAATTCCTACATAGCTGACTTGCAGATATCAGAATTTAAAAATTCCGCTACCATAGCTTAAATTTTTTATTTTAAAAATGATCATATCTGTTACTCACCCACTTCTATAAATGTAGACAGGATAGTGAGGAAAGACAATTTGTCATAACCTTTTGTTAAAGGGAAATAAAAAAGTGAACAACTTTTGAAATTTATACGTGTCGATCAAAAATGAGTAAATCGAAAGAAATTAAAGAAAGATAATCGCTAGTATTAGATTTGTCCGTGTTAATTATAAATAATTGTTGTCAGAGATATGTAGAAGAAACACCGAAAGCACAGTAATTTTTGAGACATGAGTAGAAATTAGCGAGTACGCAGTTTATTGTTCTTCTCACTTCATAAGCAAGAGCATTTAAGTGTCAAAATGGACAAAAAATGTGTTCACTAACACCTAAACGAATCACCTGTTATTAGTTATTCTTATCACAGACCGGGGGATTGCGATTATATTTCTCTGTTGCACGGGATTCTCGGTAACTACCTCTAACTCACCCATTAACTAAGCACGAACATCACACGTGGACGTCTAACCCGTTGCTTCCCCTTTTTCAGTCCTACTTGAAAGCCTGGTATGCAATCCTGCTCAGAGGCTTTCTAAGAATGTGATAACAGTCGAAAGTGCCTACTAGGAGAATTATTGAGCAATATTGCTCAGATGGACTAGTAACCTTTAAGTGTTCTTTGATTCTTCTCACTCCGAAATGATGATCTGATGTTCAGTGTCCAGAAAGGTCTATGACTTTCTCCTTTTCATGGATTGGCATAGCAACTTTATTTCCAGTCGAAAGTTACCTTGAATAACTCTTACACCTCTTAATAGCACTGATGTCGAAATATCTGCTTCAGAGTCTGTGTCATTATGTTCCTTCAATAATTGCATGAATAAATGAAACTTATAACATGGTAAAGTGAAGCAGTATTGTCTCTTCACAATTACCTAAAGTCTGAATATATATATTTCGTACAATTTCGTTTCATTTGAGACGAAAATGTAAAGTAGCATCACTTTTGTTAAAAAAAAGTTTGAATTGTATTTTAAAACTATCACTTAGCTTATATTTATTCCATTTTAACTAAAAGGAAGTAAGTCCTTCATTCTGTTTTCTGTATTAATATATATATATATACATGATTGTTCGCCAAGCATTAAATGGTTATCGGAGACTGACACCCTCCCTTAATTAGTACGTGAATTTCAACCATTCAATACTTGAAATCCTAACTGCAAACCTAAAGAGATCATTCACTTCTTACTGTGCACTTTGGTAGTGTTTAGAGAATATTTGAAAGCCCCTCAAGCAAGTGTATTCGCAAAACCTGATTATTATTATTATTTATTATCACGGAGCTACTTAAATTTCGCCTAATAAGGAGGCAGTTTGAATTACTGCAATACTAAAGGCCATATATGCAAATGTATTTGAGCTTCGGTTGAATTAACCTGTTTGCTTTTTTGTACGAGACGTTCATTATTACTAGATTTGCTATTATCCTCCAATCATTTCAATATTTTTACATTTCCGTGAAACTTATATGCTTGTAATCTAAATTGTCGAAACTTATTGTTCAAATGTCCATATATTTCAAATGCATTTAATTGAACAGGATGTGAGTCTGATATTATTATTATTATTCATCTGACATGGGCTTTAATACTTTTCCTACACCATAGCAAAAATATTGTTGCATGCATAGTGGATGAGCACAATCGTATATCAGTTTGAAAAACGTTTACCAATAAATCATATTTTGAAAAGCATCTTTATAGTTCGATTCTATACAGGCAATTGACAACGGCGTAACTCAGATGTATCCTTTCAGCGTTAATATTTTATATCATACTACACTACTTATGATTGTATTAGGTTTACAAATTCTAGTCTGTCACCAACCAACTATACCACCGATGAATAAATGAATTCAATTTATTGACAGGTGACATTTGCAATATCAGTATCATTTAGTGACTAATGTGTAATTTCGTCTGAGTTCTTCGTGAGTCAATGTGTATCACGTAATACTACTGCAAGGGGGGGGGGGGGGGCTACTTTTCAGTAACACTCGATTATAATCTTAATTGTTAACAATTACTAATCCAGAGATCCTTTTACCTTACATGTACCTAAACAGTAAGTGAGTTTACCATATATATATATATATTACTTCACAGAAACTGTATGACTTCACAACATGAGATATGAAATTCCATTGATACTAAAGCGCATGAGCACAACAGTTTTGATAAATCCACTTCTATGCGAATCGGGGAACGGTCAACAACCATTGGTACAATCGAAATCTACTTGAATATATAACTGAATATTCGATTTGTTCTGAATCTACCTCAATCAATCTTTCACTGCTGACTTTCCGGTTTATGCAGCATCAGTAAAAACATTTGCCGAAAGTAAATTCATTTCATCTAGAGACGATAGGATCATCTGCGATGACATTCTCCTGAAAAGGCCTTCTTTTTTTTCCTGAGTTATTTCTGCCGATTTGTATAGTGCACCTCTACTTAGAATGTTTATGCGTAAACTTTACTTTATATTCAATATCTAGAATTTTATTGATTAATTATTTCACGTTTTATCTCGATTGCTTTTCAGCTGAACGTGGGTTCATTGATATTCACCTTGAAATAGCTCTAAACGTTTGCATAGAAATACACTGTTCTCTACAGTTTTGGAAAATTCAGCCTTCCACCTTCGGCTGTTTACTTCACACCATACCAATTGGGATTACATTACGTTTGTAAAGTGTAGCCTGTTATCAAAAATATGCGTACTGAAGTGCCTAAGAAGCGCTTTGATGAATTCAGTTGTCTCGCATGTAACATCTTCATCGCCAAAATCTCTAAGTAGCAAATGCACAATTTTGTATGTGATTGTCTGTCGCATGCGATTTCAGTGCTTCTCTACTCTTCTCAGTGTGAAATCATTTCTCAATTTTATAAGGAATTTCTTCAAATACTAGTATGTAGGTCGAATTGAGATTTCTATGTGACATCACATCATAGAAATGTTTTTGCTGCTTCAATTAAAATCCGAAAATGAATCTCATTTTGAAGCAAAATGTTTAAAGTTAACAAACAAGTCTGAAATTCTTCTAATCAGCGATGAAAATTATGAATAAGAACTACCGCAGTTATGATTTTGGCACCAAACATCAAGAAAGCCACCAAAACTGGTACAGAGATAACCACTCAACAACTACCGTGAAATACGTCTACTATCTTTCTGAGAATATATAGAATGTGCACAGGCAATTCATCACACAATGTATGACAGTGCCAGTAACTTCCAAATAAATCGTAGTATATATCTGCTACTTTGGATGGACTGGTTTCATTAGAGGAAATGAGACTTATATTGCTACATACATGGCAATTCACTGATAATGTTAAATCCAACTAGGTGTAATGATTACCGAGTATTTGTGGTCAAAAGTGCTTGTGAACCATCGGTCCTCAAATTTTTGGTACTGTAAAGAGAAAATATAAACATTCTCTGCCAACGTCGGAGAACAGATGCTCACCATCATTGGTCGTTGTAGAATACGAGTTCAAAATCAATGAAATCTATTCCCTAACCACAAGTGATCAGTACAAACGCTGTTTCTACATATTTTGTACATAAGATTCTTTCTTCGTCCTAATATAATGCGCCAATTGTTTGGGAAACCCAGTACTAGTACACGTTTGATGAACAGTTATTTGTGCAATGAGTTCTTCTGTGACATCATACTGGCTTTGTAGTTCTATGATCTAACAGGATATTTCATTGGCACTTGTGAGGCAGAACATTTTTCTTCACCGAACAAACTACTTAAAAAGTTTCAATTTTGCAATGAAAGTACCTTTTTTGATTTTCTCCAATTGTGTATCTAATTGATCAGCGTATTGTCAAATTATCACCGTCTATTTTCAGGGTCTTGGCGTAAGTGATGGTGTTTCTTATTCGCTGAAATTAAACTAGTGATGTTTGCAAGCAAAATCACCGTGAATGTGGTCAGCTTGGCTGACGTGAACACAGTGAGCTACACTGTGAATTCTATTACGGATCAAATTTTTATTTTTATTAAATCACATAGCGTTATAGAGTAATACTTTTGCTGATGACGTTTCGAGTACAGATTATTGCTCATAATCACATCAAGGCACTTACACAACTTCCGGGCTTAATTTATATACTCTACTACACTGGCTGAAATTTATCCCTATACCAATAATACCTTGTTAACTCTTATTCATTGAAAATATGCAGATAATTACTCCAACGACAACCTATAAAGGCTTGACTACTCACAAAAGGTTTTTTCCCTTGAGCTATGGAAGAGTACTCCTAACACGTGACTCAACAGTTTTTGATGCATGGAACTTATCGAAACAACACTTTTATTATTCTTAGAACAAACATTCTGCTATGTTGCCAGATCAGCTTCACCTTGGTCGCACCTTGCGCATGTTCGGCGAGCTGAAACAGCTTTTCCAGTGAAAGCATTTCATCACAGGTCAGAATTCAGTATTCAATAAAGTCAAAGTGGCAAACTATTCGGAAAACTGCATTTGGCAACAAACACAAAAAGGAAAAATAGTTTGTTGCTTTCGATAGTCTTTCAGACACGAATAACGTTTTGAATTATGAAAAGATTTGAGTGAATTGTGAATAAACAATGGGATAACCCAGCTGTGGATTTAAAGTCACCAACATGTAAGTCTCACGGGGTCGGGGGGGGCGGTGACAGGCACGAATAGCATATTGACAAAGAAAAACAGAAATAATGCAGATAATTTTTCAGCCAGATTATCCTTTTTCTGAATTTTATGTGGGCATATCCATGTTACACACTGATGATTCAATCAGGAAAGGAAATATTTCAAGACATTAGCATTATTTGTTCTATTTCTTCAGATCGAAATCATTCAATGCGCACTTATATGAACGACTAAAACCATCAGTCAAACTGTCTAATCTTAGTGCCACACAACACTTTTCTAACACTATCGCAGGTCTTTTGATGATAACTCCGTGTGAATAGGACACACATCATGAAAACTGAATAACCCTTCTGATACTCCACCACTTATCTCATTGTAACTCAGAAAGCTATACCACCTATTGCGAGTTGTTGGATTGAAGGCCTCTTCTTATCTTCTGTTTTCAGTCACGAGGTCCTCAGCCGTGAAGAAGGCTAGACTAACTGCTCACGGCATAGAAGATATTCAGAATGAAACTTTCTTAAAGAGTTGTATACTATACAATTCAAGTGCTTCAGACTGAATGACATCTTAATTGAAAATAAATTCATATTTATGACGCAACATTTAAAGGATAACAGTAAAATGCATTTCTCCTTTTATGTGAATAGCATGTGAGTTCTTTTTTTTACTTACTTATGCCATTATTTCACAAAAACTTCTGAAAAACGTGTGACAAAAACACAGTAGTTTTACCATCTTGATTTTATCTGCGGGTATAAATGCACTATGTTCTGATGGTTTTATTGATTTCTAATAAATTTTAGAGTCAGTTGACTTACGCTGAATGAAATCAATCCGACTTCGTCTTGAAACCAACTGCCACGAGAGTCGAATTGTGAATGCGCTGGTTACTGTATATCAACAGATATTGTCGTCAGTGTTGTTCAATGGCACTTGCCTTAATGTTTTTTTGTACATGGCAGCATTGCATAGTTTTGTTGCTCACTATATCCGGGATACATTTGAGGATAGTTTAGTTTAGTTTTATAAGGATGTACACTCTTCAATTTGAAAAGGAGGTTAAAGGTTTAACATATTCGACTTTATTATTGTTTAATCAAATGAATGGAAGAAGACACACAACTTTTGCATCAGAACTATATTTATACATTAGCTGGAATATTTTTTGATTTGAAAGCACACTGAGAATGATTCTGTGAATGACGCCTTACTAAATTTGAATGATACTCACTGCACTTAGGTTTCAATGTTGCGAAGCTGTATTTGTTATCGCCAACCTCTACTTTATGAGTTTTATTGTTTGTTAAATGTATAAGATGGTTGTATACTGCATGACATCAAGGTTTGGAAATGAGCGATTATGCAGATGGAATTCAAGCAATGTTTTCTCTTACACCACTCAAGGAACAGAATTGACTTCCTCATGATGGGTAATGTGGTAATCAACAAACACGACTGATATTTGCCATAAAGCTTTGTGATAAACTCATGTCTACAGTATCATCGTATTGTTTGTGAAATACAGAAGAATTTTAAAAACGAATTTTTCTTTGCTTTGCCTGTAAAGACTGACAAATGGAACTCAAGATAAAAACGATTTCTTCACACTCACTAATTTCTCTGATAAACACTGAAAGAAACTTGTGTTCCAAAATATTCTGCTGCATCATTCTATGGGCAAGGAAAAAGACTGTGTCCAACCAAGCAGGACTAAAATTCATCAGGGTTCTTAGATTTTGCAATGATTCAAAGGAAGACAGCAAAATCTGTCATACGTTGTGTTCTCCTCCTCAATGTTTATATAAGAAATGTTATGCTGTCTTTTACAATTATTTTGTATATTTGAACTTAAATAGTCAGAGATGGAGGTGAGTCTTGCAGAATTATTGTTAAAAACCATCAGTGTAGACAAAACAAACCTGCACTGAGCTAAGTACGGGTGTGCCAGTCTAATGAATTATATCAGAAAGTGGGTTCGAACTGATTCCGTGATTTGGTTCATGCCTTGAATTGTGAACAATAATGTTTCTTCAAGCGAAACTTGCTTTTTATTTTCACAAATGATAACATAACTTCCACGATTTGTTTAAACTACCTGAGGTGGGGTGCTATATCCATGGGGTAGTTTTACCTTGAAATAGTCTGTAAAGATATTATTTTGCAGATAGTACTACAAAAATTGTAAGAGTCAATCTGAATATCACGTCCTTTCTCATGATTTTCACCCAAAGGTTTTTAATGTCATCAGTTGAACATGCGACCACAAGGATTCCAGTATTAATTTAAATGTTATGCTAGTGAGATGGAATAATATCCGTATTCATCCAAAACATCAATAAGTGAGAAGTCTAAAATCTTCATTGTCGACACTAAAACTCATGAAGAAACACCGTTTGTTATTTTTCGGGCATCTTCGCCCATATATATGTAATGTCTAAACAGTATATACTTATTGAGAACATATGGATTTAAAAGCCTTCGAAACGAAGTTGTGTAAAAGCGACCTCAAAAATAATGCGAAATTCCCGGTTGGTAAATATTACGCAAGAGGAAAGCAAATTTCGAAAAACGAAACCCTTCACTGAATTGAGTCATTGGAACACGTTGAGCAAGAGAAATCCATAGTTTATGTATATTTTGAAATGAGAACATAATATCCGAACAGGGATGCGTTAGCTGTTTCCGTGGGGTCAAAAACAGCACCTCAGAAAACACCTTTATAACTAGAGTAAAAATGATTTTGTAACGGGATAAAACCGTGCACACCTGATTCATCTGTCTTTTCAAAGCCTTAATATTGAAAGTTCGTTTTGAAATCCTCCCTATATATATGATGTACATGATAAGACTTGTCGAACTCGGATACTTCTCGCTTATCTAAAATATTTGCGACTTCCATGAGAATTTCGATTCAATTTTCAGAGGATTTCTTCTGTTTATGATACTTTTAGATCGTCTACTTTACTTATGTAAGTGAAAATAATCTCATTTCTCATTTGTTATGTATATTTTTTAATGTAATGATAATATATATTTTATGTTAACTAGCTTTATGCCACTTAAGAATGTCAAATGTTTACCAGGCATTGAGATCTTCAGTTGTGGTACGGTTTTCGCCTGAAGACATACTCAGTGTTGCTGTACATTGATTACTGAGTTTCTATGCTGAAACAAAGGAGTAAATCTGTAAGCGACTTTCTCACTCTCAGGATTTTCACAGTTTGTGGGAGCGAAGCACAGCACCATTGGAACTCTCATTCTTGTGACGTTACACCTTGTGAACATTTTCTTTTTTGAAGGAAATACGTCGCTAATACTTTATTCCTATATGAGCCAAATGAAATTCGGTGCAGCTTTGTGATTGTTATTTTAACAGTTGATTGTCAGCGAAAATGACATCTGTGCAAATGTGGATATCACTTTTCCAATTGATTTCGCCAATATTACGTTCTGTATTTTTATTTTCACGGCATATGTATATACTCGTGCACAATGCAGATGAACATCATCTTTGTAAGTAACTCTCCCTCTTTACATAAAGTCGCAGTGTCTGAATCTTGATTCGTGTTTTTTCTCTCTCAGTTATTGTAGCAGATGCATGTGTGCTCTTCATCGAACCTTCTATTTTATTCAGGTATACTTCCGTAAGATATGGATCATTTGAGCTGCTCAGCACTTAACAAATATCCATTACGGAGATTGTTTGCTGGAAACAGAAAGCTTAAAATCACCTGACCAATGTAAATTTTATTA
The DNA here is from genome assembly GCA_944472155.2 of Trichobilharzia szidati. Classification (NCBI taxonomy): domain Eukaryota; kingdom Metazoa; phylum Platyhelminthes; class Trematoda; order Strigeidida; family Schistosomatidae; genus Trichobilharzia; species Trichobilharzia szidati. The sequence continues at coordinate 110,368,287 of OX235274.1, read as the reverse complement.
TACACGTTCGTGACATCTGCAAATTTTGAAGAACAATTAGGTGGTTTTCTGAAAACTCTTTGTAAGACCAAATGGAACTCCAGAATTTAATACCCGAATGCATAGATTCCCTTTTGTTGCATACTAATTTGGAAAGATTCAAGGTTGGCGGTGTATAACTGGCGCATTTTCAAGTTGCTTCTCCAGTCAGTTGATTTCACAGAGGTTGCACGTATGCGCTACTTAAGCTGATCTTATAATTTTTTGACACAATTACGTCATGTTTAAAGATGCATCAAGCAGAATGATTTTCAGGTTGGTTTCTAACACAGTTATGAGTTTGAACAAAGCAAGAACTACAGTTTTAGCAGAATAAAGTGGTACCATCTTTTATTTCATTGCCTTCTCGTCAGCTGGTTACAGGGCAAAGACACTGTTAAATATATCTACAAAAACAATTTCAACATACTTGCACAGAGTTCATTTTAAACAAAAATCAATCGATCGATATATGCATACAATAATAATAATATTTATATGTAATATTAAACACTATTCCGAACAACAATAATAATTATACACCATGAAAACTTTTTCAGCATTTCGCATTCAGATGAAAGAGAGATAAAAAATATCCAGTTACCAGGGCGAAGAAAGACTGATAACCGCTTCTTTCTGGATTGCACTTGGTGGAAATGGCTTCAGCAAACTTGAGGAGAATTGATTTCTTTTGCCTATTGATCATTTTAAACGACTTTTCGACGTCCACCTCATGACCCGTGTCGAGGAGACGCCTGGTGGTGGTACTGTTTAACGCATTTGTACCCTTCAGACGTAATCTGTTTGGTACATGTTCAGAAAATCATAGATATGCCCTTCTTTCTGTTCTTCCAAAGTAACTGCTCTCGCAGTTGAACGCTGCAGCATAAAAGAAGATTTCCAATAATCTTATCTCCATCGCATTTTAATTGCCTATCAACTTCAAGACGGTAAGTTATCGTGAATAACGTTTTTCCATGACTTTATGATAATATTGTGCATTCCTGTAGTCTTTGATGGCCACTTTCGTAATGGGCAACTGAACACAGCAGTATTATTTCAAAACCTGAATGTGCACAGCCAAGGAAGAAAATCCGTCCATAGTAGCAGCATCATAAACAAGACTGCTATTTCAGTCATCAATCAACCAGCATACAAAAAAGAGACCACAGGTTACGATTCAGGATGGATGATGGATATTATCTGAAATTATTATACGCCTTGACCACAAAATTTAAACGACGTGATGTCGAGTGGAACATTGTTTCCTTATCTTAAACTTTCAATGCTTGAAAACATCAGTGTGAAAATAAAAAGCGGAGATTTTTTAATTTGTCCGAAAAGTTTTAAATTATCTTTTCTTTGTACGAAATTCATACTGAAGGTCAATAGTTTGAAAATATAAAGAGTATCTGATGAGCTGCAGGAAAATTGTGTGCGTCGGTGGCACAGTGGTTAGGACTCTCGCCGACCATGCACATGGTCCGGGGTTCGATCCCCTGCCGGCGCACACCCGATATCTATGGTATGCCTGAATTTGGGCAACCGATATCCATGCTGAAAATTCCATACTTGTACTGAAAATACGGCGTGGAATCAAGCTGTAAATCAAAAAAAAATAATAGACCACTATATATTTTTGTAAGTATAAATACGATTGTACAGCCTCTGAAGATGATTTCGTCGATAAAGAAAATTTTCTTCGCTGAATCTGTCTTTCATTTTCTTCATGACTCAATGGGTATTTTCGGTGATATCATAGAGTCTTATATCTCCGGTATTTTGGGTTTTAAAGCGTATAACGCTTAGTGAAATGTTCAGTATTATTGATAAATATTGTGAGAATTCCTATGTGAAAAGCGCGAACCGTTAACCCGGAATGCAATGTGGAAGTCAACCCTTGCTGAACTGATTGGTATCTTTCAAAATTGCTGCTAGTTTTGCGTTCACTACTAAAAAAATATCAACTATGGAACTACTATAACACTCATGCATAGACGAAAACAGTCAGTCACAATGTTTTCAATGAAAACATTCGCCTAACAGCTTCTCCTTTTTTGGTTTTTAACTTCCCTAACATGATTGAAAAAACATTTCTTTCAGTCAGTTGAGATTTGAAATTTTGTCAGAAAAATGCGCTGCACAATAGCTAGTTCTAATCGACTCTCTTGTAGAATTTCTGGATTTCAGTAGAAGTCACCGCCTTCTTATCTACGAATAGTGTCCTTTGATTGTTTGCACGAAGGATTTCATCATGAGCTGACATCAGTTGGAGAACCACTGGAAAACCTGCAGGGAGTACTGGACAGCCGTTTCATCCTAGTTTGGGACTCTTCACCAGTACGCACCCACTGATTGTATCCACAAGGGTACAACGTGAAAAGTCATAAGAAAGAAACTTCAGTTTGTTGACTATTGTCACTTATAATATAGTCAACTTCATTTTTTATATCCTTGGATTTATCATCTTTTTATCCGTTTTATCTGAAAACGCACTTGTTGTATACAACTGTAATTTATAAGTACTAATAGTCAGTAATCTTTTTAATTGTGTTTATGAAAATAAAGAGAGAATTGTGAATAGAAGTGAGTATTTCAATCTGTGCATTGGAATGAAATCACCTCGATGTAATTCATGAACACTAAAATATCAAACACATTCTTTTCATTTTTGCATAAATGAAATGCTGAAATACCTAATAAAGATTTAATATTTTGATTATTTTCAAATGGATCGGTATTACTTGAAAGTACAATGATGAATTGCAGCATCGTTAAAAACAGTAGTCTCAGGGCACACTTGGATGGAATAACTTTTCGGGGGACATTTCGACTTGTTTATGAAAAATTTCCATTCGAACATAAGTAGACAGTAGACCGGTAGTTCAGCGAAGAGTCTCTTTTCGGCGAATTCATTTTCATAGCTGTTCAATCGCAAATATTGTATATGGTTGTTTTGTATGTGTGTGTACATTAAATTTGTCAAATGAAAATACAATTAGTAAGTTCAAATGAATTGGATGTTGATATAAGAGGGTAGTAACAAAAGTGATGAGTTGTCACAAACGATTGTTAAAGAAGAGTTACGAAATAATGTGAATAGTTTGATGGAAGAGTTGTGCTCAGGGCGTACATGAAAACACAATAGCATACAGAGTTACGCAAGTGTTTTGAGTAGTTAGAAAAATAAGCATACAAACAAAAGTTAAGTCAAATCTCATAGTAACCTGTGAGAGTACAAGTGGTTGAATCATTTTCTTTTGTGTGCATGTTTCTGGTTCTTCCAACTGAATGACTAGGGCTTCTGCAATGCAAAGAAGGCGAAAATGTATTGTCTTTGGCAGGTTGTTCTTCACTCTGTAGATTACTTTGAAGGAGGCGTTTGTTTTAGATGGAATGACCAGTGTTGACAAGATGTTCGATTATTGCACTCCTTATACGGCCACTACTTCATTTCTGCAGCCACGCGGGATAGTGTTCTTTAACTTTTTTTGACAGGATGCGCGTTGAACGACCGATATACCTGGCTTCACAGCAACATGTGAACTGATATATACACATAAAAGTGGTCAGGAGCGGGATCTTGTCCCTAGGGCTTTTGCAGATCAGCGGGCGACTGGAGAACACTACTCTCAATGTTGCCGCGAAGAAAGTTCTTCTTAAAAGAGTCGAAATTCTCCTTCTCAGGACATCACTGAGTAGGTCACTTTTGAAGTCAAGGTTCATATATCAACATCCAATCCATATGAACTTACTAATTGTATTTTCGTTTGACAAATTTAATGTACACACACATACAAAACAACCATATACAATATTTGCGATTGAACAGCTATGAAAATGAATTCGCCGAAAAGAGACTCTTCGATGAACTACTGGTCTATTAATATTTTGACTTGTCACCCAGTATTTCGTCAGATCAAATCAGCTGATATCAAGCTTTATATGATGTATCCTTAAAAGATTGAAATTTGTAACTTCTTTGCACAGTAATAGAAATCGGGCAAGACTGTAAGTTGCATTCCATAATATTTGACTTTTCCTTTCACTGGAATGCCATCGAAATCAGATGATATTATTTAATATTATTCATGTTTTACCTCTTTAATGAGCTATAAAATGGCGCAAATCTTCATAAGTAGTTCTGTAGCTGCGAAATTCAAGCTTTATTCAATAATGACCGCTTTCACTCTCAAGTGAATTATTGGCGTCTGAAAAAATTATTATTCAGAATACATGGAATGTGTTAATTTTGCCATTTCAACAATATGAAAAAGAGAAGACCTTCAGCGAAGAGACTCTTTTCGGCGAATTCATTCACTTAGCTGTACAATGCATATATTTATAATTATTTGTGTGTGTGTATATATGAGGTTTGTCAAGTTTAGATAATTGATCAGGTAATACAAGAATGATCTAATATAGAAACAAGGTGGCGCGTTGGTGGCACAGCAGTTAGGACTCTCGCCGACCATGCACATGGTCCGAGGTTCGATCCGCTACCGACGTACACCCGATATCTGTGGTCGGCCTGAAAAATTGGGTTACCGATATCCATGCTAAAAATTCCATACTTGTACTGAAAATACGATGTGGCATCAAGCTGTAATAAAAAAAGGTTAATTGGACAGCAACTGAAGTAAAATTGAGTTAGTAAGTTAGATGACGTAATATAATTGAATAAAATATTTCAACTTAGGTCAGGGTAGCAACAGAGACTAAGTAGAAGTGGGGTAGAGAATAATGCCATTTAAATTAAAACTGAAATTGAGCAAATAAATTGAGTGACTTATACAAATGAATGAGTAGAAATTGAGCGTTGGTCAAGTCAGTAACAGTGGTAGTTAGGTGCAGAAATTAAATCGGGTGGGGTTAGAGAACAAGAAGGTTGAAAATGTAAAGTATTACAATTGAGGAGACAGAAAAAACTAAAAATGGATTAGGTAGCATTTATTTGTTGCGTAGCAAGAAAGATTACGTCCATCGCAAGTGTAGTGATTGAATGAACTTCTTCTTTGTGCAGAGTTCAGGACTTAGCAAGTGAATCGCCATTGCTTCTGCAGTTTGCAGAAGTCTGATTCGCACACCTTTAGGAAGACCACTTCGTATTCTGTAGACGACTTTGAAGTTTGTTTGTGTGTAGCTTGGTGTCCGGAATCTATCAGAGGTTCTTAGATGGAGCTGCGGGGGCATCGTTTTTCTCCTTTGTAAAACCATGTTAGTAAGTGTTCGGTGATACGTTTGGAACAATAGCATTTCGACAATAATGCAGCACATTCACTTTTATCTTTATATTATGGCATATATAAAGAGAATACTCGGTATTTAGCTATGTTATTTTAAATTACTGTAAATTCCTCATCAAGGTCGACGTGGCAGTGAGTGGAATAACAATAACGAATCGATATCTTTAGTTTTGACAGTCTCACCATATTCAAGCAGTGTTTTTCCTAAATGAACAGATAGAATAAAGCAACTTAAAAAATTTATGACATCAAAGACAAATTTAGTGAGGAAAATTTTCTTTACCGACGAAACCATCTTCAGAAGCTGTGCAGTCGTATTTACATTTACAAAAGAGGCAAAGTTGTCTATTATTGAGTAATAGGGGGGACATAACGTGGTACTCAATGGAAGAAAGTTGGGCATTTCATGAGGTTAAAATTGCTAATGAGTGAGAATTTATTATTATTGTTCCATTGGGTTCCTAGTGGAACATAGGGCTTCAACTGCACGTCTCCACTTGCTTCTGTCTTCTGCTGTTCTTTTCACTTGCGTCCATGTTATTCCATACTGTTTCATCTCCTCCTCACACGATCTCCTCCATGTCACCCTTGGACGTCAAACTCGCCGCTTCCCTTTCGGGTTCCACTCGAGGGCTTGACGCGCGATGTCACTCAACGGCCTCCTCAGCGAGTGTCCAATCCATCTCCACTTCCTCCTGCATATTTGTTGGGCGATTGGTTCCTGTTTCGTTTGTTCCCATAGCTTCTTGTTTGTGATTCTTTCTGGCCATCTAATCTTCAGTATGGAGCGAAGACAGTTGTTGATAAAGGTCTGCAACAGGCTGTTGAAAATATTCTTGGTGACTCGCCAAGTTTCTGATCGGTAAAGCAAAATTGACTTGACGTTTGTATTGAAAATCCGAATTTTGTTGTTGATGGTGAGTGACGAAGATTTCCAGATTGGTTTCAGGTTGATGAATGTGTTTCTCGCCTTCCCGATCCTCGTCCGTTCCTCCTGTGGTTGAGACAATGCTCCCCAGATAAGTGAAAGAAGTAACCTCTTTCAATTCCCTCCCGTTGATGGTGATTGGCACTGGATGTTGCTGCTGTTGTTGGTTGGTTATTTTCATAACCTCCGTCTTGTCTATGTTCACCTGGAGTCCTGTCTTTGCTGCTTCTTCCACCAGTTTGTCGGTTTTTGCTTGTAAGTCTTCGATTTTGTGTGACATCAAACATAAATCATCCGCAAAATCCAGGTCTTCTAGGTTCTTCATATCGGTCCAGGATATCCCTGTCTTCTCGTTTCCCACTGTCTGACGCATAATCCAGTCCACCACAATTAGGAATATCATTGGTGATAATAAGCACCCTTGTCTGACTCCTGTGTTTACTCCAAACGCTTCGCTGAGTTTTCCGTTGTGGATCACTTGACATGTGCCGTTTTTTTTCGAATAAAATACCTCAGTTTCTTCAGTGAGACTTTACGCCTTCAACCGTGTGATCAGGATGAATTTTTAAAACACAAAAGAAATCAGTTGGAGGGAAATAGACGTTTTCTTAGTGGTCATCAATATGCTAAGCATTGACAAGACGTGCTGAAAAGCAACAGTGAGCAGGTGGGTTTGATCTTACTGTACAATGTGATCTAGTTTTCCAAATGTCTATTCTTTGATTAAGGATTCGCTTAAGAATTTTAACTGCCTGATGCACGTTGAGGTGGCGTGGATGGATGAATTAACCGCATTCTTCAATAGTAAAATATGTGCATTGGTTTGAATCCCCTGCAATGAATGCACTTCTACTACACTCGTTAGACGTCATCATGTTGCTGTTCCACTAATATTATCGCTGCAAACCATCGTTTCAAGAGAAATGACTTCTGTAGATCTCTTCTTTTACTCAATTGATTAATTCAGTGACTACTAACCAGATTAAAACATTCATTTTATAATGTGTATTTTTCTACGTTGTGAGCAAGAGCGATATGTATAAAATTTTTGCCGGTGGGATTTTAAATATCTTCGTTCTATGTCTAAATAATGTTATTGTCCATAGGTTACAATAAAGCAGGTAAGGATTCATTTGTACATGTATGACACTAGTCGACTTGTCTAGTGACTGTGGATTCATAATAATGCTCAACTGACTAAATGCATTGGGAAGTCAGGAAAAGACGTGTAGATTCCGCTATTCGGTTTGCAACACTACTCCCAGCATCTTTCACTGAATTGCATGGGCACAAACTCTGTTATTTATTAAGATTATTGTTCACGTTGGACTGGTATCTCTGTGCGCTAACTGTAGTTTTGAATTAACACACACCTAACTGAAAGACCTCATTCTCAGTGTACTTGAAAATGTCTATGTTCGATCAAAATTCGTTCAGTTTACTGACGATTAAGTTATCAAATAAAATGGTTCATAGAGTGCTTCTTACTGAAAGCGTCATTTACGGGGACATCGAGAAAGTGATTTTCGAGGAACGATCTTGATTGGCCCGATTATATTTGGATCATTAATACTTCGTCGCTGAAATTTGTACTTTAGTCATTCGAAGAACTGTTGAAAATGACGTTTTTACAGATGCATATCTCTGTTATGAAGTAGTAAATTTACGTTATTCATTATTATTATAATATCATTTTCTTTAATTCCTAGAGGAACATAGGGCTTCAGCTGCACGTCTCCATTGCATTCGGTTCTCTGCTAAAGTTTTTACCTGGCTGTAGGTCTGCCCACGTGCTTTCATCTCCTCTTCACATGACCTCCTCCAAGTCACCCTTGGACGCTTCCCTTTCGGGTTTCACTCGAGGACGTGTCTAGTGATGTCACTTGATGGTTTCCTCAGAGTATGGCCAATAGACCTCCATTTCTTCCTGTTTATTTGTTGCACAATCTGTTCCTGCTTGGTTTAACCAGAGAACCACTGGGAAACCTGGAAGTACTGAACACTTGATTCGTCAGCCTAATTTGGGACTCTTCATCAGTACGCACCCACCACCGGGGTTCGAACTCAGGTTACAAGGTGAGCTCGTAGACCCCTACATTTATTATGGTTACTTTTTAAAAATACGGTTGAAGTGAATCTTTCTGGAGACCACAAGGATGTCATTGCGTGTCATCTTATACCGCTATATTAGAGTACACATTTTTCACCTTTGGCTTCACAAAACTTCAAAGACATCATGTTTACATTCTCGTGGGCTGTTATAGGGCATCTCATCGATTTGCGGATGGGTGTACCTCCTTTATCCTCCTCTAATTTAATTTGAAATCAGTTTGCCTTAATGTAATAATAGATTATCTTGTTAGGGTATCAACTTTTCAGCCGGACATTTATTTACTATGTTTATTCCTCTGGAAGGATGAATAAACTTCGAATGTTGTATATTTTTCGGTATTCTGAAAACGTTATTAGCCAAATTTTGAAAAGATTTTCAGATTATTCCATCTCCACCGAGACGTTGTTCATAACACTGAGTCAATTTATTTCAATAAATATTCACATCTACTTAGGACAATGAGATCGCTGACTTATTTAACCATGTTGAAAGATTAATACGTAATCTTAAGTAATTTTTAACATTTTGTATCCATCGCATGACGCAATAATGCTGAACATCTAAAAGTGAAAATTCCCTCACCTTTGTCCATTTAGATGATCGTAAGATGCAATTCAGTATATTTGTGATTCTTTACAAGAGACTTTCATTATTATTTGAATAGATTCCACTTCAGTCGTACTGTTATAAATTTTTACTGCATAAGTTGCTCGTGAACCCCTCACAAAGGAAACTGACATCAATTTAAGGCAACAGTAAAGAATAGACACCAAAGTGAAATGACCTTGAAACGACCGATCCGATTCTTTCAGTTAAAAGTGGCATAAAATTAATAAAACAAATTATATATGTAATAAAAATGAACTATGCAGGATAAATATCCCTTATGTGCTGCAAAAGCTGGTGACAGTTTCTCATGGGAGTGGTTGTAGACATATTAAACCAATGGCGATACAAAAACTCATCTAAATGGCTATATACCATATCACTTCGGGAACCATTTACCATTCTGATACGTTTTTTGAGATGAGCCCGAAATCCTTCAATGGAATTTGTATGTGTTCCTGTTACAGGATCCACCAGTTCAGAAGAATGGTTGACTTTGTGGTGAATATAGCCTAGTGATGATAATTGATAATAACCTCTCCATTCGTCTGTGTGAATGGTAGTTCCTGGGAGGGCAAGTCGTTGTATCAGCACTTCTGTTCGGGATGCCTTTACGAATATTTGTGTCTTAAAGTCCCAGCACCCAAACATGATTTTCTCTACTCCTCTCTCGATTCATTTTTTGCTTAATAAGTACAGTTTCGTCAATATTCACGACGACGCCAACTCTCCCGAGTACAGAGGTGAACATATTCAGCTTTTGTGAGGCAACATCACGGCATTACTGATACCACTGCACTGTTGAAATCTTTGTATTCTCTGTTTCTGCAGCTGTAGCAGATACTGGTCGCTTTAGTAGCCAATTGTGGCATATACGCAATATTTTAATAAGGGACAATTTCGATTTGGATAAGAATGTATCTAAAAAATTACCATAATGTACAACTTACCAACTTGCACAGATTTCCTCATGTAACAGTGGTTGCATCTTAATGCATAGCCGTCAACAGCTCGGCAATACTTGTGTAGAGTCATTATCTCTCCATATATTCAGGTTTTAGACCTCCCTATCAACCCTTTTTCCACACAGAAGTCGAAAACTAAATCTGGGTGAAACTTGCAACGAAGTTCATGAACCGCATCCATTTTGAATGATGAACGATCTGACTGGTTGTTTCAAGGTCATTTGACTTTGGTGTCTATTCTTTACTCTTGCCCAATTTAACACGAGACTGAAGTAGTTTACGGAGTGAAAACAGAATTGGTGAATGAAAGAATGTCAGTTCTGCGCAAAAAAATAATTTTGTTGAAAGTATATATGGAACTGCTTGTGAAGATGGATTAGCTTCTTCTTTCAAATTCATAAGTGCAACATAAAAAAGACTGAATGCATCTCATATTGCAGATTATGATGTTTCGGTGTTAAATGGACTATTACTGAGAATGCATCCATCAACCTTTCAGCGGAATATTATCTTATAAGCAGGAATGTATTAATAATCGTATATCAAATATGTTCAATTTTTCGAATACCAGTGAATACTCGAAGCACTCAAAGTCATTCTGAAGATTCGAACAGTCTCTTTGTCTTCTACAATTGTGTAATACCTCGTTGTTATACAGTTAGCGAGTAATTTCTCCTCGAGATACTCTTGAGATTACTGATAGTACATAAGCATTCAGTGAAACGGAGAGCTTATATCCTAACTTTTGTGACAGTCTCTCCAATCGACTTCCTGCGAATAATAGTTTCTCTAGTTTATGTAAAAATACGCTTAAGAAACTGTAAATCTGATGGGTAACAAGCTTGAATATAGTTTTCTGATGATAACAAGGTAAGCGGATGTTTGTTTTTTCAATATTTTAGCGTGTAACTTGAATTGATACTCAGAAAATCATTTTTATCCAGGTTTACGTGGTAATCATTAATATTTTGTTATTATAAAACGTACATTTTATTTGCTTGCACAAGCAGTCAAGCTTGAGGATTGTTATTATTTCGAAAAGACGTTTTAGCCCACAATGCGCCTTGAATATACTCGAGATTTCAATAGGGTACAGTAAATCTAGGAATGTTAACTCTCAAAAATGCGGTGTCATTAGAGAAACCAAAACATGACTGACATTAAATGTTTTATTATGGCCAATTCAGCATAACAATGAAAGAACAGACTAAAGTAAATCCAGTGATACCCAGTGTTGACAAATACTTTTTCGTCAAATCTGATTTCACTGAGTGTAGGTAACGTGAAAAGAACGAATGAAGCGTAATGTTTCAAAAGAACTAACTGGAAAAACAAGGACTTCAAGAAAAATGAAATCTCTGTAAAATTTATATTCATACTAAAATCTGCAAGACGAAATTTTTCCTGTTATTTTAAAGTGGAAGCGAGTAAGCATACATGTTCACTTTATTTAATGAATATTGGTCCTGCTTCTTACCTTCGCTTTTTCAAAAGTTCACTCAGATTTTAAGGTTGATGCTGAAACTAGTTAAAAATGAGATCGACTTAGTTCCATCAAAACTGTTGAGATAAATTTTCGATTTGATTATTATCTAAAGTGTTAAAGCGTAGGACCATTGACGTTGAAGTAACTGCTCATTTAAACATTACTTAAGTCCAGATTTCACCTTTTGGAATGATGATTCCATGCAAGTGATCATAAACAAGTTGGTATTTAAAGTTAAGAGATATGAGCTGATGTCGCTTGATAAATTATTGCACCATGTTTCATGATTTGCGGAGGGTTTGAAATGTAGAAATGAATTAGGCATACAAATTTATAAGAGAGATTCATTGATGTATTTATTCAATGAAACTTAATTAAATAAACAAACTTGGGGAAATATTTGTAAGTGTTTCCTTGTTGTAAACAAACGCGCTAAGTAAATTTCAATAGTCAGCCTATTTCACTAAAATGCAGGCGGACAATCAATAGTTTCTGCAGCACTGTCGTTAACGTGTGTCTAATGGGTTCAGTGTAAAGACTTAGATGGGAATGACCAGTAAATAAAGGCTTCATTACATATTCGAAGTTGTGTATTTCAGTGTTACCCCTCATTTGTGTATCCAAATAAGATTTGACTGGGTCACATTCTTAAAATATGCTGCCCCTTAACATTTACTTTCAGGGAATTTGGAAAGTAAGCTAAAAATTTCTCCGATAACATCGTTCAGTCGCAATTACAATAATAAGTTTTCCTGAAAGTGCCATAATGTTTGCTTATTTTAAGGAATACAATTTTTTCAAGAAAAAATAATGCAAAGATGTATCTGTATCAGAAATCAGTTCGACAGATGCTGATTGCATTCTGCACTGATCCCTTAAGTGAGGAGAACACCATAGGAGACAATTAAATTTACTCTTATGATATGTGATATGAACAGGGCATTAACATGTGAATATATATATATATATCAGTGGGGTAAGAAATCTGAGCACATCTTCCGTCCAGTGTGTTTCAAGCGTTGTAGCTAAGGTCTGTTCATATATTCTAACAGACTGTTTGGTATTCATGCCGACCCTGAAGTTTCTTTCATCGCTTCAGAATCCTTAAAGGCAAAGGAGTGTAGGTTAGGTGTTCTTCGGTTGTTACTAGTGAACGGTTTGCCAGTGGTTTTAGCCTGAAAATGTTTGATGTGTCACAGAATATCCCCGATAATTTTCCAACTTGCTGAATATCCAGATATCTGCAAACTGTTGTTTGTTGTGCGGTCTACTAATACATACTTTCTGGGCACATGTTTTTTAACTGATATCGAATTTTCGGTTACCATAGTTTTGTTGTCCACACATAATCGTCGCAAAATGTTCCGATTCTCACATAGTAAAAACAAGTCTCTCAGTAACACGAAGCTACGTTTAAACGCCATCTAATTCTTTCGAGTGGCATCGAATTTCACAGATTTTGAAAACCTTGAGCATCACTAGAAATGTGAAACAAATGAGTGTCCCAATGTGCGTTTTCTGTGAAATTCGGTGTTATAACTCTTTTTAGGTTTGAATGCGTGTCACGTACACTCGGTTTTCCACAGCCTGCATAGAAGTGAATGTAGAAACGTATCCATATCGGAGAATGATCTTTCTACTGTTGACCGTTTCATCCTCTCATAGATTTGTAGACCAATCATGTTAATTGCTCCCATGTTTTCTGAACACTTAACTTATTTTCAAATTTTATTTGAATTTTTGGTGAATCGGACGTATATCACTGAAGCTATTGAGGCTAATAGATGACTGGTCAACAACTACGGGCCTGATTACATTTTTGATGGTCATCTTTTGACAGTTGTACAGATTTTATTAACCTCATCAAAATTTTATTGGTTTAGCTTCCCTGTCTCATTTCGTTTTCTATTTTACAATATCACTGAAAAATTCATCAAACTAATTTGTAGAGCGCATAGCAGGTGAGAATTAATTAATAAAATTATTAATGTTATCATTCATCCTTTTATTTAAGGCTTCAGAAATCGACTTCAGACACATGTCCGCATCGCAGTAAAAATTCAGTCATTTCTTCAGCCTGCCTTCATGTGTTCCAGCAAGATTTCATTTTTGTCTTCACATAACTCCATCGCCCAACCCTAAGTTTTAAATCCGACTGGACATGAAGAATGGTGTGTGAGATCGACTGGATAATTATTCAGAGTACATTTTTGCTTCTTTCTGCATATTGCATGGGCATAATCTTCTGAATGGTCGGCCAAAAAAGTTATTTTCTACTTATTTTTTTCAGCTGTGTCATTTTTGGTGACAATCTGTAGTTATTTGGAAAAGCTGTTTGTGAAAATTCAGTCCTTCATACTCCTATTTAGTTGTGAGGATCAAAAATCTTGCCTTCAGGTGGTGCAGACTGATGCTTGTTACGTACGGTCGCATAGTGAAAACACCGCTGTCTTGTCTCCCTTGTCCCTCCTCTAAATATGTAGGTCTCTATTTGTGAGTACTGAAGTTTGCGCCGTTTCAGAAATTCAACATCCGCAGAATTCCATGGACTTCTTGTCAGTCCGATAACTCCCCGTCTCTTCATTAGCCGTGGTTGATTGCATGATCGGTTTCACCACGTTCAAGGATGTGTCAGGTGAGAGTAGGCTGCTGAGCCCTTCTACTGACTACTTCACATATCTTTTCATTGATAATTACTGGCAACCACTATCGTCAGATGGCTATTGAGTTACTTTTGAAGGTGTTTGTGAAGCCTAAGTCCGTAGTTCTGAAGTAGTTACTACACAATCAACGCTGTCGCTTACCTTCCAGACTTCTCTGATGCTGAGGCGAAGAGCCAGCCAGCGTTATAGAACCTTAGTAATGACCATACGAAGTACTGTATCTGAGGCCTTCCAACTGATTCCCATGATTATTCAGAGTTTTGTTCCCCTATGAATTTGAAGAGTCCTTATTCTGAAGGATTTTAGTCATCTACACATGTTACTTTAAATTGCGACCTCTCTTACCTGCGAACTACTGCGTTGCAGTTGCAGGCACGTCAAGACTATACTTCCGTTTTTCCTGACATGGTTCTTTACAATTTACTCAGTGTTAAACAAGCTGCGTAAAGCTTCTCCTTTTGCTGTCCACTTCCACTGAAAATCGTTTTTTCTTCTAAGCTCCTGTATCCTCTCTCCATTCTCGCAGTTTCATGTGTGTAGTACTTTTACCGCACTATACTTCATGTCTACAGTCAACTACAAACAGTAATGGACAACGTCCCAAAGAGCGATATCAAAATCCTGATGGGTGACATGAATGCGAAACTGGGAGGAGACAATACAGGAAGAGAATTCAACATGGGTCGTGAGGCACTCGGTGAAATGAACGAAAATGGTGAACTCTTCTCAGACTTCTGCGCCTTCAATGATTTGGTGATTGGTGGCACTGTGTTCAAACACAGGGATATACACAAGGCGACATGGATTTCACCAGATGAACACACCAAAAACCAGACAGACTTCATTTCAATCTCAAGGAAGTGGAGATGGAGCCAACTGGACACAAGATCGAGGAGAGGAGCAGATGTGGGTTCAGACCACTATCTAGTACAAGGGACATTCAAGGTGAAGCTGAAAGTCTCGAGGATACCTGGGGATAGGCCACAATGCAAGTTCAACACGCAAAAACTGAAGGACACAATCACACAGGACATTTTCACTGCAACTGTCAGAGCAAAGCAGGAAACACTACGTGGCACCACTGAGGAATCATCCGTGGAAGACCATTGGAACTCTATGAAGGTGATTTTCAACGAAACGTGTTCAACGGTTTTAGGAAGAAAGAAGAGACAAGACAAGGAATGGCTCTCAACGGACACTTGTAAGCTAATAGAGGAGAGGAGAATGGTGAAAGAGAAAATGATTTAATGCAAAGACGGACAAGAGAAGGAGATGCTGAGTTCAACTTACACAGCAATGGAAAAAGAAGTGAAGAAGAGTGCCAGGAAGGACAAAAGACAATTTTACGACAACCTGGCTACTGAAGCTGAGAAGGCAGTAGGCAAAAGGGACACTACATCAGATAACCAAGTCCCTATCCTGGAAGAGATCAACACAAGTGAAATCTATAAAAGACAACCAAGGAAACCCAATTAACAAGGATGAAAGACAGATTAAACAATGGGCGGAACACTTCAAAGGACTCTTGAACCGACCACCACCTACAACCCGTTCAGAAATACCAACAACAGCGCCTACACAACTGCTAGTTGACACCGATACTCCAACGAAAGCTGAAGTCTTGTATGCAATCAAGCTTCTGAACGGTGGAAAAGCAGCTGGACCAGATGGAATACCTCCTGAAGCACTGAAAGTGGGCCCGGAGACGACAGCAGATATGCTGACTCCATTATTGCAAAAAGTCTGGAAGTAAGGAAAGGTGCCTACTGACTGGAGGAAAGGTTACATCGTGAAACTACTAAAGAAGGGCGACTTAGGCCCCACTCTGCAAGAACTGGCGAGGAATCATGCTCCTGTCGACGCCAAGTAAAATCCTGAGTCGCATCATCCTGGAGAGAATCAAGGACGCACTGGATACAGAACTCCGACCAGAACAAGCTGGATTCAGGAAAGGCAAATCATGTTCTGACCAAATTGCAACTCTACGCATCATCATCACAGAACAAAGTATGGAATGGCAATCGAACTTCTACCTCAACTTTATAGACTTTGAGAAGGCCTTCGACAGCGTTGACCGCGAAGTAATTTGGAAACTACTCGAGTACTACGGCGTACCCCAAACATTCATCAACCTTATTCAACAGCTGTACGACAACGGCACATGTCAAGTGATCCACAACGGAAAACTCAGCGAGGCGTTTGGAGTAAACACAGGAGTCAGACAAGGGTGCTTATTATCACCAATGATATTCCTAATTGTGGTGGACTGGATTGTGCGTCAGACAGTGGGAAACGAGAAGACAGGGATATCCTGGACTGATGTGAAGAACTTAGAAGACCTGTATTTCGCGCGTGGATGATTTTTGTTCGATGTCACACAAGATCGAAGACTTACAAGCGAAAACCGACAAACTGGTCGAAGAAGCAGCAAAGACAGGATTCCGGGTGAACATAGACAAGACGGAGGTTATGAAAATAACCAACCAACAACAGCAGCAACATCCAGTGCCAATCACCATCAACGGGAGGGAATTGAAAGAGGTTACTTCATTCACTTATCTAGGGAGCATTGTCTCAACTACAGGAGAAACGGACGACGACGATGTCATATCAAGAATCGCGAAAGCGAGAAACACATTCATCAATCTGAAACCAATCTGGAAATCTTCGTGACTCAACATCAACAACAAAATTCGGATTTTCAATTCAAACGTCAAGTCAGTCAGTTCTTCTATACGGATCAGAAACTTGGCAGGTCACAAAGAATATTTCCAACAGCCTGTTGCAGACCTTTATCAACAACTGTCTTCGCTCTATACTGAAGATCAGATGGCCGGCCGGAAAGAATCACAAAAAAGAAGCTATGGGAACAAACAAAACATGAACCAATCGCTCAACAAATATGCAGGAGAAAGTGGAGATGGATTGGACACTCGCTGAGGAGGCCGCTGGACGAGTGCTTGAGTGGAACCCGAAAGGGAAGCGGCGAGTGGTTCGTCGGTGCCAGGGTGACATGGAGGAGATCGTGTGAAGAGAAGTTGAGACAGTATGGATTAACATGGATGCAAGTGAAAAGTACAGCAGAAGACAGAAGCAAGTGGAGGCGTGCAGTTGAAGCCCTATGTTCCACCAGGAACCCAAGGGAACAATAATAATAATATAATACTTCATGTCTGAAGTCATATGTAGGTGACGTTTTACACCCCTTCTAAACTATTCCAGTATTATTCCGCTCAAGTTTCCTCACTGGCGTCGCTTCACGTCTTCAATGATTTCACATTTGACTGAATAAAGATGGTCTCCCACGCTTCATCCATTTATTTCCTGCCTCTCTGAGGACTGTCAACTCGATCTTAAAGTAACTGTGAACTAAATATGTATTTGAACCTGCTTATTACCTGTAAGTTGCCTCTCTACTATCTTCGGAACGAGATGTAGATTCTTGATGTTTTTATCCATCCCTGTGTGCCTCTGTGTCTTCATGCCTTAATTCAATAAAATCCCTGGGTCTGAGTGTTTTTTGAATCATTTTTCAATCGGTGAACGTTTCTGCTTCCTAGAAAAAAGTAATCGTTTTGCTGGTTGAGGATTTTCAGCTTTGATAATTGTGTTGATCTGAGAAGATCGCCATGAAACGTTCCTTCTTTGGCGGAGTTACCACAGGCTAGTAAATAATATGAGACACTACTTAGTTGCATTACAATGTTCTCAAGCAGGTTCCAATTTAACTAATTATGAAACTTTCGCTTGTTTAAATGAAACCTTTGACAAACTAGTATTCTCATTTTCACTGGCTTTCATTATAAATGCAGCATGTAGCTCTACGCTAGCGAATTCAAGAAAAAAATTCTACTGCCTCTCTTTTGTCGTTCCGAATAATGAATGCTATTTTCCGCATTTCTTCTTGACTATCAGATGACCCGCAGTGTGAGTTTACAGAAACTTTCAGAAATCCCTTAAGTTAGACCATTTTTCTCAAAAGTGATATAATTTTCGATTACTTCAATAAATTCACATTGTAAAGTAAAACGTGCAATCAGCGAGTGTCGTCACTTCTGTTGCTGTAATTTCTGAATAATATCATCGTTTTGGTTTGAATATTCGTAGCATACATTCACTCCTTCTAATCTTGCAAAAAAGTTAAACACTGAAATGCATCCATGCGAGAAATGCCTTAGACTTGTATTGACCTCTTGTTTATCTACATATTTTGAGATTAATGCCATATCGATTTTCACTACTACCAGCAGACTAATCCAACCTTTGACTGTGTTATCCAAAACACAATTTCAGCAGCTAAGGAATAGAGTATGTTTTTAGAGAATGAGCGTCACCCTGTTAGATTGATCTCACCAAACAATTTCGCTCGATTTTGAGTGCAGATGATTGTGTTTCAGACATCCTGCTATTGCTACGTTGATTACTGTCACTTTGAAAGTTTTCTCATTGAATGTGTGTCAGTGAGTTGACCGATTGAGAGGTTGACATTTCTATCGCAGTATATCTCATTTTATGAGGTTCAAAATGACAACACACTCATGGTTTTATTACCTTTTTTAGGTTGATAAAAATAACATACTGAACGCTTTCTAATTTTCACCGGCATTATTGCTTCAGCAACAAGTAAGTGGAAAACGCTTTAAAAGACATATATATATAAATATATATTGCTTCCCTTAACCTGGTTTAATACCGAAATTCTAACATTTGTTTAATTCAGTAAAAAAAATAGGTAAGGTAGTCATGCAGAAACACATTTCTTACTGTTATTAAGCTTACAATTAATTTGCAGAATGCTAAGCTATGCACGTTATCCCTTCAGCATACTGGAGATTTGAATGTGTGGGATTAACGGTACACGGCTGTTCATGGTTTCTTTGCATAAGAAAATGTTTAGATATCGGGTGTCGGCTATGTTGGCTCGTTATAATAGGGCCACAGAAAGTTCGACCTGCGTATTTAACTACTAAACTGTCCAAAGTTTATGGTGGAATTACACCTCAGTTTACTGTTGTTACATTTAAATAGTTAAGTCTGCATTGTGTTCTTCAAATAGCGTTACGACTTCACTCAGTTGCATAAAGTCTGAGGAGCAATCTCAGATGGAATTGGGTGTTAATTTGTTGCTCGTAAGCTAATAGTGATTTTTACCGCACACCGTCAAGTGATATATTAAAGCTTCATTGAAATGATAATGTATGACAACGTGATATTTTGCTCATTACTAACAAAAACGGAAGGATTTTTAAAAATGTGATCTTATGGATCCTTGGGAATTTTTCACCTGGTTTATCAAGAGTCACATTTGCAGGGGTAGTGTGGAGTACTAGAGTAGGACTATTCATAATGACTTGAGCCAAATGGATAGTCACATGTGTGTTACCATTCTAAAGGGGTTTGTTTGAAGATGGAGCGACTATCATACTTACCAGTGTCTTATGATTGTCTCCGCTTACACCACAAAAGACTACACTTATAAAGCAACAGGGGATGGGTTCTTCCTAAATCTGCACAGTTTTCTGCTAAAAGCAAATTCTCCTGTTATTGTTGTCTTGCTCGCCAAATTTCGCTGTTAAGAAAGGAAGTTGTGCAGGTCATAGAAGTATATTGGTGGCATATACATGGTTCCATGCCGAAAACAATAACCTTTCCTGATAAGAACTAACTGAATATATGGGGAGAGACAGTGGTTAACATGCAGTTCATCATCAACATAGAGTAAAACGAAACAAAAACTGATGAGCAACCGTTGGTGAGTGTGAAGAGAGACTGCAGTCCTTCCTGGAACACTTGCCTAGATAGTGGTCATACCTTAGTTCGTATATGCATGTACTAACGATTGAACGGATATAAAAAGCAAACAGCAAGGAAACATTTACGCCACACAACACTTCGTTACTATTCGGGGGATGGAGGAAGAAGATAGAAGCACAGTTGATGATGACAGCATGTCTTGCCCTATGGAAGCCCAACACAACATTCACTCAGCTGTTTAAGTGGTGATTACTGCCGTTTATAACCGAAAGACAAACGTTGTGAATTACCAATGTATTTGTGTTACTGACAGGAGCAAGAAAGCCGATTCGGCTGGGCTCAGGACACAATGATTGGCAAAGGCTGCACAAACGCAAACTGATTAAAAGCATCAGCGTCGATCCCGCACAGTGGTGGATGGCAAAAGTAAAAGAGATGCTAGGGATGCTAGCAGCATAAAACGCCAGACAAAGAATCAGGTTTGTCAAGGTAACATTTGTCAGAAGAAAGAGGAGGCAGATGGGACAACTGGTACCTGTGCGTCGGTGGCACAGTGGTTAGGACTTGCCGACCATGCACATGGTCCGGGGTTCGATCCCCTGCCGGCGCACACCCGATATCTATGGTCGGCCTAAATTTTGGCTACCGATATCCATGCTGAAAATTCCACACTTGTACTGAAAATACGGTGTGGAATCAAGCTGTAAATCAAAATAAAAAAAATAAAATAAAAATAAATTAGCTTCCGGGAAAGACGACGGTGAGTCAAACAATTCTGCGAGCAGCCGAGCTGACTTACAACTACACTGTAACTACCCAGTGTTCAAAACCTAGTCGAACGAGATGCAGATATCGGTCATCCATTCGTAATTCAATTCGCAATCTCTGTTTCAAATTTGACACACACAAAGCAACAGTCCTAGATGAAGTTACTTTATCCTTAAGTACGATGTTGACAAAATTTTAGGTACCTACTGGCAGTCGTAGACAGTTACATCAAACTGTTGAAAATTACCGATTAACTCGGTTTATAAGAAGGTAAACATGTCTTCCTGCAACGTTAATTAGGGTTGAGTGATATACTAGATCAGTGGTTGTGTCCAACAATCTCACTTGTTTCTCATGAAACACGTGAAAACTATGTAGGCTGTAGGGAAGGGGGAGTACACACTGACCATATGCCCATTTCCCACCATGGTAAGGCTCGTGAAAGTGTGTATTGGACTAACCAAGCATTCAGCTTGAGTTCACGCAGCCATACAAGAGCTTATGGAGATTTGTTACCTGAAGTGATGATATTTTTCTGTGTCCCTCTGAAATGTCTGCTGTCCCTATTTTCGTTTAATTTGATCCCAGATGGGATAATGAAATTGACATTAGACAACTTTAGAGACTTAGGGACTGACTTTGTCCTAAAGAAAAAATTGGTTCACTTGGGGTATGCTGATTGTATCCTTCCAGGTGAAGACATTGAAAAAATTAAGAGTTTCTTGAACATATTAAGTAGAAAGGTACGCATGTTTGAAAAGGAATTTGTTCACATCAGTTGTAGCAATACTTGAATGGTGAAGTTGCAGGACATGTTGGCTACTTCCATAATCTGGTAAATGACATCGTCGTTCATGGCCTAGTGTCAGGCGAAATTTTAGCAGGAATTGTAGGCGCTTGGATGGTTTTCACCATCCCACTTCATTATTGTAGCAGACGTGGTATTTGCTTGTCGACCCAAAAACATTCGAAATGCATGGCAGTTCGCTGAAGGCGAAGGATATGAAAAACCATATATGACAAAATCTGTTTGCCTTCCATCTTCTACGTTGAGTGGCATTATGAGGTGAGCAATATTGGGGTTAGGAATGGAGTGTTACGTAACGAATGGAAGTCGGATGTTTTGAGGATGTGTTGCGCATGGCGGCTAAACACCCTCCCTGATGGGCAGTACCAGTCGAAATGGAATTCTGATGGGAACGCGATCGTACTTGCCACACGGATTCTTGACATTAGTCTAAGGGGCCCTTGACAGTTATTTTCATTCAAACACATGTTGAGGTGTACATTGAAGGTTTGAGAACGAGGATGTCTAAGGAACAATGGCTAGAGAATGTTGGTGGGATAGCTCTCAAGATCCAGGTTTTATTCAATTTGTGACATCGCACAGCAACGAAAATCTCACGTTCAGTTGGTTTCACCATCTTCTTTTCTGACTACATTCTACCTCTGTGTGCTAGACGAAGTATGACCACATGAGCTGTACTTCTATGCAAAATAACTATCGAAAAACAGTCAGTAAAGAAGAGGTGACGGTTGTTTCAAAATGCACGAAATGAAAATCAGTGTCTAAGCATCCACTCAAATCGTTGTTTACTGAGACACTGTTTGCTCTTTCAACAGTTCACGAAACCGAAAACGTAGAAACCTATGCACATTTTGATAGAGATACTCGCTGGCAATATACCTTAAAAATTCTTGAAAAATTTCGTAAGTTTTATTTAGCCGTAACTTTTATGAATACTGCGTTTTGGTTTAATTAATGAAGAAATGGCGAGTAAGTAACATCACAGATAAATGAAACTAATAAGATGACTACATTCCAGTTCAATATCCATTTGGGAAAATAGTGCCCTGTAGCAGGTTTCAGCCTACAGGATCATAATAGTTACTGTAAACAGAATTACATACGCGTTTTCACATGAGACAATAAAGAAAGAAAGAACCTTTAGAGGCTGATGGCATTGATGTTCACAGATAATACGAAGTATGCTAAAGCAAGATCTAATATCCACAACTTCTATAGCATTCTTTCTGTGTAGTCCAAAGGCAAAGCAAAACATCAGAAGTCCCCGTCCAAATTACGAGTTGTAATTTCGGTACCAAATCGGAGTGAGGGATGATTGCTTAACTTGCTAGGGATCGTGCACGAAGGAACGAACGACCGTGACACGACGGCGTACCAAATAGCGTGGATGTTTGACCGGAAGCCCTCAGCTGAATAAGTTGACTTAGGCAATTAGTATCAGCATCCAATGTTCAGTGATGAATGTCGTGGTCAATAATTCTGGGGAATTACCTATCACTACAAACCTTTTACGAGGACTCATTTATAAATCTATTAGTTTTGAATTCATTCGGCCATAACTGATAAGAACTGAAGAGGTACCTTGATGGCATTTTATTAAATAACCTAATATCACCTGATACTTGCCTCAAAGATTTGGAGCAGTAGTGAACCTGTGCATTTTATTATCTCAAGACTAGGCTGCTATTATGATCACGATTATTCAAAAGCTTGTATTGTTGGAGAAATCAGAAGAATCAGAGAAAAAAGGAGGTGATCGAAAATGTGTAAATCTGCTTCTGTAAGGGTTTAACATAGTATAACTGTCGAGTGCTGCCATTTTGAAAACTCAATGCAGGGAAAGTATGTAAGTGAAACATGTAATTATCAAGTTGATGATAAGTCTCAAACATGACTTTTGTGAGTGTGTAATTCCAGTGTAAGCCTGTATGTAAGTTTTAGGTGCTCTTTCAAGAGACAAATTATGCATTTTAGATATAGAAAAGCAACATTTAGTTGCTTCACATCCCGCTTCAGATTCATAAAATTTACTAGAAAAATAATGAGAAAGCTTATATGAGAATGGAATACCACAATTCGCCCCTTCAGGTTTCGTGACATTAAAAATAGATTACTAGTTATCATCTCAAGCATGAGTGGAATGCAGGATGGCAAATTCTGCTCAACTCAACGTAAATTACGAAAAACAAAGGCGTTAAAATGCAGAATTTAAATCAAACGTAATCTGGTGACATTTTTTGAATTCTTGGTGTTTTTATTAAATTCACTCGGAGCATTTTTGATTTTTAAGGTTTTTCTATTTCACGAAAAGAAAACCAGTTTGTGATCTTTAATTGAAACAGCTAAGAGGTAAATTGGCACTTATATAGCCGGAATTTTCAGAGCACCCCCGTCGAACTGGATACAACTCCATTCGTTAACAATTTAATCAAAACATAAATAACTAAGAAAAGATATAAGATCTTCGTTTTAACACGTAATGGTGGTAACTCTCGCTTGATTTTCTATGCAATGAAGATTATAACAACCATGATCCTTTTGTTGAAATCAGTTGAGTCTTGTGAGTTCCCAAATACACAAAAAAGAGTGTTTTTCAATATTTCATTTAGAATTGTATAAAAAAGCATTTCGACATGTAGCACGTTTATTACGTGAAAATACATGTCATGAAAAACACAAATCAAAAAAGTAGAGCGACAGTTGAAAGACTTCCTCATTCAGAATAATAAAAGCACTTTCATCTTGGATATTATTTGCAAAAGAATATGAATAGAATATGACTCTTGTTACACCTTGAAGATTGTTGGAATATACATGACCAGAGAAACAGTATATCAAATGAGTCAACAAACGTTATATGACGAAGTATTTTCACCAAGGAAATTACCGCCATCACCACTCCAATAATCAACTAGTTAAATTTAACTGCAAATACTCTAGACCTTCGTAAGTCAACTTCAATTTTATTCTGTGTATGTATATTTTTCTGAACTTCAGCTCCAGTGAAACTCGAACACATCTCAGAGACTACAGCCTAAACACTTTTATAATGACTATTTCTCGCACACTGAATTGAGCGATGGGATAGCGTTTTTTACATGGCGACTAATGTTTTCTCTTCTATACAAGTTAAATTATGTGAATAATCTTTCTGTAACGAAACAAGACTGTGGCATCAAAACACAGGTACCTTACTGAACGAAGATTACGGTTGATTCGTTGACATTGATTGGCTGGTGGGTTAATTTACTTTTCCTCCATTTTGTATCAGACATAGTGACCATAACTGTATTACAAAGTTGTGGATATTCTTCACTAAAAAATGTCAATCCTTCAAATTATTTCAAACAATACACACACACGAATTAACAACGTAGAGACGATGAAATGCCTGGCAAACTGTTATTCTTGATTATTGGTTATTTATTCACTTACGATGTTTTGTGATTCCAAAAAGTTTGTAGTAAGTTAAATATATTTTGTTTGGATTAGCGCATCCATTATCTTTCAGCCGTCCGTAAATGTAAAATGGAGTGCTTCAGAATGCAAATTAGGATTGTCCACAAACCATTTAAATCTACTCAGTTAATCTTATCTATATTTTATATTAAATATGACGCTGTTGCATTCAAACAGTCGTTCATATCTGTTCTTTAAGTAGAGATGTGAATAGATTGCCTATTCCACAGTTACGCTGAAAACTGACAAACTCCTGGTAGATCATTCACTGGATTACAGCTGACTTCCGTTCTCATCCATGAAGTTGTGAAACTAAATTTCCAGTTTATGTAGGCCACTCATTTCTTTTCCTGTTTGTTCTGGAAAGCAGAAATCTCTGGCTCCATAATCTACATGAATGACTGAAGTATTTCGCATCAGTAGGTAGCCTTCCTGGACGTTCAGCTTCTGAGGAGAAATGATGAGGGAATAACTCAGAAATTAACTCACTACAAAATGAAATTGAACTTGCAGCTAACTAACTTCTACAACCTTGTCCTTTCAGGAAGAAAACAAAAATTTCCCTTCTCAAGAATCAATCACATACGCACGGAAGATATAAAAATCTTAGAACTGTAGTGTTTCAGTAACGTGATAACTTCGAGTGGATGTCCACCAGCTTTCACCTTTAAACATATGAAGTATGAGATATATAAATCATATAATGGAGACTTGTCAAAGCGAATCTGCATCTCAGTGATGACTTATCAACTAAGATACCACGAAGCATATAATTAAAAGCGATTTAGAAAACGCCTTTCTCCTCTATATCTTTGCTTCTTACATCCTCTGTGCAACCCTCTTTTTCATCAAAATGCGAAATAGAATGTTTTCGTGATGACAACATTCGTTAGCATATGTCATGTACCTGGTCATGTGGAGCTAGTTGACAGTCCGTACCAGTTAGACATTTTCTGGACGTGCAAAAAGAACATAGTTTTCGGGAGAAGAACAGAAACCAACCGCTAATTCACTCCTGGGGTTCCTTTTTCCTACATATTATTCCATATGCGGAGAGATATCGTTCCAGGTGATAGTAAACCTGAAACGAATTCTTAAGTACGGGTATCCGGATAAATTATTTGATCAGAAAAGATGCGATTGCCTTGAACAAGGCGAATCCTCAACCGTGTATACAGAAGCAGTTTATCCAAAGAATTTTGTAATCCTGGCCCCGAAATTTCCTTCCCTAACTTAACAGTAATTTGAAATGCAGTCCGTATTCAACTGGTTAATTATCATTGTCTCATTTCTTCGCTCCAAACTTAACAACTGAACTTTTAACTTATCAGTGTCCCTAGTCTCTTAATCTTTTGAGCAATGCCCTTGTTACACAACACCCTTTACTTCTTTTTTTCTACTGTTGATAAATTCTGAATTATGCTCTTTTTAGATTCTTGTTGAGTTATGTTACTCACCATTTGAAGTGGAGCTTTGTAAAGGCTACACTTTGCTGACCTCACTTTTTGACTTACATGCCGAATAAATGATATGCAAAGTTCCAGCTTAGTGATCGTAATTCACTGCGTTGCTTGATAACGGAGTCTATTCGGAAATCGTAGAGATTTGTGTTCAATCAGAATGACTGCAAATAGAAAAATGTATTTCACTGTCCACCTATACGAATACGACGATTTACAAGGGTATGAATATTATAATAAAGGTATAACACCTGAAGCATAATGGAGGATTTTGTGACTGCTAGTTTTCAAATATACTGTAGTTTTTCTACTTTGAACGTTTGAGTAATTTTCAATTGTCCTATTTTGAAAAAAAACAGGGTATTACTGCAAAAGTGAGTGAAGTATTCAACCTCATATCGTCCTAAGCCATTGACATATTTATTTCCATCTACTCGTCTCGTATCGCTCGCCAAACAAATGCTTAGACAAAAAAGTTGGATAGAAAGCTGATCCCATTATTTTAATCAAATTTTCGATTTTCGCGTCGATTGATTAGACCAAAGTGCTCAGTCTCCTGTTGACATGTCGGCTTCTTGTGAAGATTCATTGGGTTCGAGCGTCGGTGAGAACATCATCACTCACCGGGAAATGCAGGTACGTCAAGATGACGAGTTCAAAATAGGACGAACTGCAGTTATCCTGGATTCCACTGCTAGTCACCATCCACAAATTGAATTCTGATCTCATTATTGTCTGATATTTTTTGACTCAAAAACACTGAACGGATGACTTAATCAATACTTCAAGTTTCATAAATACTTGGTATGTTTCGGGAAATGTCCAAATTAAGAAGCTGAATGTATTATATTCCATTCAAAAATCTTCGATTAACATTGAATTAAAACAGATGTTGTGAAGAATATTTGCTGTGGTTACCCATGAAAGTTAATCCTCTGAGGTGTGTGTGTGTGCGTGTGGAGATTTTGAGTTCTTCATATCTGATGTACAGCTAATGGAATTGATTGATCTAAAACTGTCTTGATCTCACACAGTTTAACTGGTGCTGTCTGAAGTTTTTTGAAAAACTTGAGCAGCTAAGAATATCTAGAACGTAATACTGAAATTTTTCAATGCAATCGGAATTTACTACAGGCAGATTGATCACTGAGTCACCCATTCAATACCGAATACATATATATATGTTTATGTACAAATTAAGGCAATAGTAAGTTTTCTCTTGTTTATTCACATTTATTTTGAATGATCAGGATTCTCAGCAAATCGGTGGACGAATCATTTGAGTAGCTGAACAGGTGTCGTCGGTGGCACAGTGGTTAGGACTCTCGCCGAGCATGCACATGGTCCGGGGTTCGGTCCCCCGCCGGTGCACACCCGATATCTATGGTCGGCCTGTAAATTTGGGCTACCGATATCCATGCTGAAAATTCCATACTTGTACTGAAAATACGTGTGGAGTCAAGCTGTAATCAAAAAATAATAATAAATCTAATAAATGTATATGAGCTTTCGCTTAGCATCCTCAAATATCTGCTTTTCAGGAAAGAGTTCGTTTGCACTGACTGAACATAATATGAATAACAGTTAAATAAAAGATTTCATTGATTTTCTGTCTAACAATGATACTATTGCTGAACACTAAACAGCCAGTTTTATTGTAGTAAGACTAATGAGACTTATTCCATGTGATGTTGCACAAAAATACAAATTCATATATGTCCAAACCAAGTTCACTTCTAACAGTTTGAAAGAATTTGACCATTGAGTATATGATATTCATTATAATAAAAATTTTCTTGTACTTCCCAATGAATGTAAAACAAAACGATATTGTTCTGTATACTGACGTTTCGTTATTTAATGCTAATAGCTGCTTTATCAAAGTAGTATTATTAAACCAGAATTTACAAAACCTCAGAATATATATAACAACTTATTCATCGTTCCTCAGTATGGGGTCAGTTTTACGTTGTCAAGTTGGTCAGTGGGTAAAGATAACAAAACCAAGTGTAGATTGTTGGATTTGATCAGTGTGTAAAATTATAAAAGCAGCGTGTGTTTACATAATGAAATTGCTTATCACATTCGTGCTGATTTTGTCACTTCATGGGGGAGGGGAGGGAGGTGTTGTAACTATGACAGATTCTGTTTTAGTCCATCATTCCTATTCAGTTCAGACAATTTGGATTCCACTTGATATAAAATGCTCCTGATGTTAGACGTTCTCTGTGATTTCTGAAGATTTTCTGGATTATTTCAATATTGTCAAACCCAATTTTGTGACCTGATTCTAAAGCGTGGAGACGAGCTATGGCTGATGATTTTTCAAGTTTTTCGAGTTCAACTGAATTTCTCGGTGGTCGAAGAGATGCTTCGGTTGAACTAGAAAAACTTGAAAAATCATCTGGTCGATAATGATCACCCTATCTCTGTAGCCTTCGCCTTTAAAGTCATCTACAAGGCAAAGAGTAATCTACCCAAATCCCTACGTACCCGACTCATCTGTATTGCTGAAGCTTTGGCTATCGAAACAGAAAAGCCAGATCTCTGTGTACAGAAGAAGTTCGTTCAACCCCTCCAACTTTCATGGTCTTAATCCCTCTTAATCCACAATCATATTTTAGCTCCACCAATTTTTCATTTTTCATTTTTTCATTTTTGTCTATTCAATTTGTATACTCTTCCTTATTAAGTCAATTGTTACTATTACTACTCTCACTTTTAATTGTCCCCGGTATTATTTCACTTGTCCACTTGTCATTCTAAATCAATTCCTTTTCTACAACATTAAATTCTATGCTATTAAATTTCACACAAAATTTCGTAACGCTTTTACTTTATTCGATTTGTCTACTAATCCTATAATTACACACCCTTTTTCAAGTTCTATCCATCCTATAAATTATTCCATATATGATATGAATTTGCTATGCCACTTGACATTTAACCACGATTATAATCAAAAACATTTTTGTTTTAATTGCATTTCATATTATGATTATTGTTTTATGCATTCACACCTATGTTTCAATTCCCTCACCGGATATAAGTTCTTAAAAACCATATATATATATATATACGACTGTATAGCTTGATGATAAATTCGTTGTTGAAAAGAGTCTCTTCGCTGAATCATTTGTTTTGATTTTCTATACATATCTGTTTATGTATAAATTCAGACGATCGTAAGTTTCCTTTCGTTTAATCACATTTATCTTGAATGATGAGGATTCTCAGTGAACCTGTGGACGAATCACATGAGTAGCTGAACATGAAAACCTCTAATAAATGTATATGAGCTTCCACTGAGCATCTTCAAATATCTACATTTCTGGAAAAGTTTGTTTCCACTAACTGAACGTTTGACGTCAAAGTTTATAACATGGTGAACTGATTAAATAAAGTGTAGTAGCTTGAACTGAAGGTCAACTTATTTCCTTATAAGAATATTGTGCTATTTTTCATATTTACAACTGTGTTATCTGCTCTTCTGAAGTTTTACTTGATGTGATTTACAAATGTCTCTGAGGAAAATGATGATTTTCAAGTGTTGGTTTGTAGGGATTTTATTGGTTACAGGATTTCATCATGAGCTGACATCAGTTAGAGAACCATTGGAAAACCGGCTAAGAGTACTGGACTGCTGTCATATGTGACGACATGTACTCGCTGAAGACACTGGCTAGTGGTCGCGGTATGTCGTGAACTGGCAGAAGTTAAAATTGATGGGTTGGTCATTGGATCGGGTCCCAGTGGCTTAATGGTCTACGAGCTCGCTGGCCTTGTAGCCAGAAGGTCCTGGGTCCTGGCGGTGAGTGCGTAGTGCCGAAGAGTCTCAAACTAGGACGGAGGAAACAGCTGTCCAGTAGTTCCAGCTGGTTTTCCAATGGTTATCCAACCAACGTCAGCTCATGATGAAATCCTGTAACCAAAATAGTGATTCTTGGATTACACAAAAATATGCTTCTTTCCACTGGTTTATTTCTGATTCATTGTTACACACAGTACACACAAACCGTTATCTGTCTCTTCAACGACATGTTACGAAGAGTAGATAATTCCGCCATAATATGAGTAAGAGTTGAATAAAAGACAGGGAAACTGTGTTCATAGAAAGGAATAAATATTGCAAATACTGTCAGTGCAAGCAATACACATTTTGCATGTCAACAACAGACTGCAAGTTACAGATTCTATCGCTCAACATTAAACAGCCAGTTTTATTGTAGTAAGACCAGTGAAACTTGTTCGATGTGATGTTGCTCAAAAACCTAAATTCACCTTCACTTTTTACTGAATGTAAACATCTTAGGTAACTGAAACCAAGGATACATATATTATTTGGCGTTTCATATTTGTGAGCAGGCTTCTTCAACTCAGTAAAAGCAGTCTCCTGCTCAATAATTTCCCAGAAGATATGTAGTAGTTGTTAGATATTTTCCTGGGAGGAACAATCCTTTAATAAATACTGCTAGGCAAAATCACGAAATTTTGATTCTCTGACAGTTACATCAAGCACACCTGCAATTGCTTCATTTTCAAGTTAAAGTAACTAACTGTATTCACTAGTAAATTTCGGCTCATAAAAGGAAACCAGTAAATAGCTAAACTAATAATACGTTCTTTTGAAATTATCATATTTAAAAAAAATTACAGAGAAGGGATATGATTACTGGTAAGTCGTTTTGATGGAAAGAGAATATGCCTTTTCTTTTCTAATGACTCGATGATTCATATGCGTACATACAAACCTCTAATAAATCCACACGAGCCTTCACTAGGCATTTTCAACTAGATGCATTTCTTTTCCCTAATTTTTGTAAGGGTCAAATTGGTTAACAAATAATTAATTTTCAGCTGTCGAAAATGTGTAGGAATGCTGTAGAAGAGACAGATAAAGCTATCTAGAAAATTTTGACATAAATGACAGCTTCTATAATTTTATCTTCCTGTTCAGACAACGGTTTAGTGCTGTGGTGCATTCATCCAGTCCAGTTTATATTTCTGAGGTTCCTGGCCTTCAGTTGTACTCATATTTCACCTTCATTTGTGACCAGTTTCATGACTACACCTTGATAAACAGCGTTCTGTGCAAACATACTCACTGAAGAAATTATGAAATACATTAATAATGTTGGCAGCATAACTGCGCATGAAAATCTGTATCATAGCGCAGTGTACAGCGAAAAAATTAGGCTCAAACAAGATTTGCAAGCGACATAACACACATGTTAAATAAGCAGTGTAACAGGCTATGTATTTTCTGTTCAGTCCCTGCTTTCACTTATATATATTACATAGCGCAGTCATGAATATTAAATTTCAGAGACAAACGCAATACCACTAAAAACACTCCTGAGCAACTACACATTTTCGTGCTTGTTGGGCCTATTTGGCATTTATGTATCACACCCTACTCGTCAAAGCTCTTTAACCATCAGTCAGCATCTCTTCATGCTTAACTTTTGGAACTCGAAATAATGGCATAATCAACAATTGGAATTCATCTCAAATCCGTTAAAAAATCTGTTCATTTTACTCAATAGTTCAAATTTAATTTTAATCTGCTTTTATTACATGGGCTCAAACATTCATCGTAACGCAAACGATTGACCGAAAGCTCCGAATAGTCAGCTTCATGTGCCCATACAGTAGTTTAGGCGTTTTGTACATATGGACATGTTCATAAATGAATTTGACTTGCAAAAGGTAAGCCTACAGGGGAACTTTCACTTTCTGAATCCCATCATAACTCTATCATTATTGTATGTGCTCCAAAACAAACATGAGTGTATAGAACTGCCATGCTGCTGGAACTAACTGAAGGAAAATCTATTCTCCTGAGATTTCTTATAACTACCTATGTAGTATTTTAATGGTAACCAAGGTCAGTTATCTATACGAAGCCAAGAGAAAAAACAGAACTTTTGCACATAAAGACAACCAGTCAACTTGACCTCAGCTTTCACATACGTTGCCAGTGGTCATCGGTAGTGTCGCAAATGACAAATGCATTTAGGCGGCTGGATGGTAAATCTGTCGAACGAAATACAGCATATCAAGGTAAAGGTTCCGATTTGTAGTGAGCCGGTTCGAAGGAAGTTGCCAACAACGACATTGAACAAGATACTAATTATTTTCGTAAAATCGAGAAAGAGAAAAGGACTGTTAATGGGCTTAGACAGAATCTAATTCGTATCGTCTATTTCTATGCTTTCAATGGCAAAATGAAAGTCAGCGCAACATACAAGTATTTTCCCCTATTTATAATAAAAGACAAGGTTCGAAAGAAATTATCATTTAAACTTTGGACCTTTAGAGTTGCTTGAATGCTGGCTATATTGACATGATTGTCACTGATCACTCTTCATTAAAGTGAAGTCCTCTACTCACGAAAACATTCTATCTCAAAATTGTTTTAATATTGGTTATATTGTATTACTATTGACATGTAGATATTTTTTCTATTTGTTTTTCAGCGAGATGATTCTTCTGGTAAATATTATTACGATTATTCGTGGCATAATTATTAACTGCTTATAATTTAATTGAAGATAAGTAACATTGGCTATTCATTAGATTAGCAGCATTGTGAACAGGTGATTCAAAGTTGTCTTTCCCAAAGTCTTCTCTGCATAGTCATAGCTTGTTGAATAACAGTGCATCTGGATAATTGTTTCTTATCACCTGAAAACAGATGAGGTTATTCTCCATCGGTTTATTGAAATCCTCCGCATACATTCACAATCAAGGCATTATTTCACAAATAAAAATATGCTTGTAAAATGCAATCAGAGGTTTAATTAACTGTTCTGTTCCAGAACAGAAGTTATTCAGCACAGTGAGAGCGGCTACTCTTTTTCTTTTACAGTAATTTATTGAACAGTCGAAGAAGTAATTGACTATTTCTTCAGACTTATATTGTTGTACATTGATTGGAGAGCAGGTTTTAGTCCTTGGTCCAGACTGAATTTATTGTTAGTGATACAATTCCATGCACGCATTCAACACATCACAGAAATTCCGTATGCACCAGCTTTTGTCGGTCGTCTATGAAAAATCCTGAATTCACTCGACTTCGATTTTGAAAAAAGTGTTATAAAAATTCAATTCTGACAATCTAACTATGCATCATTTTCAGCTAAAATTTACTGATATTTCCGTATATATTTCAATCTATTGCAGAATTAATGGCGCGAAACATATATCTGAAAGTGTCAGTAAACTTAAAAGCAATACAATGCTCCTTTTTGGACTATTGTGAACATTTATCGTAGAATGAAGTTGTTTTTCTTTTCTTAACGTCATTGTTGTTTCACTCTGGAAATGCTGCTTAAAATTTTCAAATAAATATCTACTTTTCTTTCAATGAATTTGTTTGTTTTCATAATGATTGCTCATATGACAAAGCAGAGAATGACTCTTTCTTCATAAAGAATATTTTGTGAAGCAGTGATAAAGTGGAATAATAAGTGAGAATTACTCAGTGAAACATTTAAAGTAGCTTTTGAAGGGATACACCCTGTACAGTGTTATGGAATGAGTACAAAATAAATAAAGGGATTATTCAAAGATCCTATAAGGAAATGCTTATCACTGAAATAAGAAGTGTATGCAACGAAAGGCATAATAAACACTATAGCTATATGAGAAGTAATTTGCCAATTAATTTATGAATCTGCAATAGAATGCAAATATCACATCATGTCATAAAAACGATGTTTCACTTGGGTGAGGTAAAAAACTAGTTCTTAAGAAGTCAGAGACACATCAGCACTGATTTGCTTGTGAGTTCATGAGTCAAGTTTCGACTATAGATTGACAACACCTCCTTTACACTTCCAAGTGCTTGTGAAGAAGTTCTTTGTCCAAATATATCTTAACATACTCTGAAATCTTCTGTCATCTTGGTAGAAACATACGGCGCTGACAAAAGAAGCTAAACCTCTGAAACTTAAAATCATCAAGTATTTAGCCTAAAATTCTTCTCAGAAATGTCATTCAATACTTTTCCCAGGATAAGACTGTGACACCATTACTCTTGTTGCCTGCTCATAAGTTTCTTACAGCCAAAAGAAATTATCAAATTTATGTGGAAGAAGATTTTTAAAATACGTGCGCATGCTAAGTGATGTCAGGTGACATTTGCCAAAAACCCTATAATTAATTATTTTGTACAATTGCTCTAGGAGTAAGTAGACTATACTTTACAGAAAAATGGCTTGCCTAAAGTGCACACAAAATTAGTGAACCGCTTCGACCAGTATCAGATGTGTTAACCACGGTCCCTGTCATAATGAACACCAACTGCCGCTCTCTACCTAACAAAATAATGTACCTACAATCCTTGATGTCCACTGACACTTATCACAATACTGCGATAATCACATTACAAGAAACATGGTTACACGAATTGTACGATGACAATCTCATCTCTCTAAAGGACTTCATCCTATTTAGACAAGACCGAATATGTGGTAATAAGAAAAGTGGGGGTGGAGTTGCAACTTTCATTAACTCAAAATGGTCTATTTCTAATAATGTTTGCTTCTCATTCTCAAATGACTTCATAGACTGCATCACCGTCAAATGTCGTCCCAAACATCTCCCCAAATATAAGCACATCTTTATCACAAACATGTACATTTCTCCAAGTTGCTCACTATCTAATCTTTCAAATTTTGCTGATGAATTCACCATGTTTTCTGCTGCCAACTTTGATAACTCTCTATCTGTTATTACTGGGGACTTCAACTCGTCAGATTGCTCCTTCCTTGAAGCCCTTGGTCACTCTAACATTGTCAAATTTCCCACTCGACTAGACAAAACACTGGATTTAGTTTGTACAAATGACGAAGGAATCTATGAAGCACGTAAACGTGCACCGATCCTCAACTCTGATCACTCTATTGCTCGTGTTCTACCAAAAATTTACAGCAAAACACATATTAAAGTCTTCTCGCATCTGTCTATGAAAGCACAACAAAGATGCTTCTCATCCGAAAACTTACTCAATCTAAGGTGCATGTTAGAAAACACTAACTGGGATTTATTCCATGAAAGTTCATTAGATGACACAATCGTCAATATAACGGATTATCTCAAGTTTTGCCTTGATATATGCTGTCCCAAACAAACTCTATTCAAACGTCTCGACCGCTTCTCATCTCCTTATCTCAAACAACTTCGCAGGAAAAAAGAAACTTTGTACAAATCCAAAGACAAGTTAGGACTCAAAAAGATTAATGCTCAGATCAAATCAGAAATCAAAAATCTTAATGCTATCTATAATGATACACTTTTATCATGTAAATCTCCAATCAGTATGTGGAAACTTTTTAATGAAATTACTGGTAATAGTAAGCGTTGTAATGCTTTTCCCTCTTATGATGTTAATGCTCTTAATCAGTCTTTTATACGCTGTCCTTCTACTTTAACTACTTCTAATGTTACCTATCATGTAGCTGAAAACTTTCATGACTTTAATACTCTCGATGTTCTAAAATGTCTTAAAACACTCAAGCCCTCACGTAGCCTAGGTCCTGATGGTATACCTGCCTATGTTCTAAAACAATGTGCAGATGTGTTGTGTTCTCCACTAACCAACATCCTAAATGCCTCTTTCTCCAAAAATATCGTACCTGATGCATGGAAAGACATCAAAATTGTCCCTGTCCCTAAACCTGGAAACGGCAAGAACGTAAAGTTCAGACCCATTGCCATCACTTCCCCGTTTCTAAAGCTTATGGAAAAACTAATACTTCTTAAACTCGAACCCTCCCTTAAAAACTTCGAAGACCCCAAACAATTCGCCTATAGACAGGGTAGGAGTACATTAGACGCTGCAGCTGTCTTACACAACAACATCGTCTCATCATTAGATAAAGGTGCCAAATACGTCCGCTGCACGTTTCTCGACTTCACTTCTGCTTTCGACTCTGTTCCTAGATGTCTCCTGCTAAATAAGCTCTCTTTGACGAAAACTGAGTCCTGGGTCACTAACTGGTTGCATTCCTACTTCTCTAACAGAATGCAGTACACCGTATACAAAGGTAAATCATCCTCTGCTGCACTCACTGAAGCCGGAGTCCCCCAAGGCGCTGTACTCTCCCCACTTCTCTTTTCTTTCTTTCTACATGACTTACCATCTTCAAATGACATTAATTTTGTCAAATACGCTGACGATCTGGCTGTATCTTTGCCTATCAAATGTCAAAGCGACTGCTCTAAACTTAATGGCTTTCTGTCAGAAATCAGCCAGTGGTCCAAGGAAAATGGTCTTACTCTAAACCCCTCCAAATGCCAAACAGTCAATTTCACCTTTAGGCATAAATCCGACCTAAACAAACTGTTTGGCTCTCACGAGGTATGCAACATAGACGGCACTGAAATAGAAACTAAATCGGAAATTAAATACCTAGGTGTCATTCTATCTGCTGATCTCTCCTGGTCGTCTCATATCTTAGCAATTTCTAAGAAAATATTCCGTCTTACCTTCTACATTAAGAAGTTAAAACATTCTGGTATTACCCAACCCTTACTCCTACAATTCGTTAATTCTCGCATCCTGCCTATTATTCTCTATTGTTCCCCCTTAGTTTTTCCAGGGCTACTGAAGAAAGACTATAACATATTACGCAGGATGTTAAATGTTGTCAGCAGAGTAAGCAACGTGCCACTTAACCAGCTTGTTAATATTTTGGTTGACAGGCACATGGACTCATGTGAAAAATGGGCCAAATCCATTTTATCTAACTCACACCACCCTCTTCACTCACAACTCTCCCCTTGCATCTCATCAGGTAAAACCAGAAGCCAATATAGAAAACTATATGCTCGCACCAGCAAGTACAAAACTCAACCATACCCTACTTAGCTCGTGTTCTGTGTGATAAAGAAAGCATTAGGCGTGACACCTATAATTCATTAAATAGTCATTAGTACAACTGGATCTCATCTTTCCAACCCACTTCATCAATAGGTACAACATTTCCTTTTTTTGTTCCTTTTCTCTCTCTTCTTTTTCCGTTATGTGCTGCTTTGTCTCTTTCTCTCGCTTACGCCAGTTAATAAGACAGCTCCCACTTTTCTAACACCTTCAAACACTGTTTCAGCTTTACCTTTGCTACTGAACATGCCAATGTATTGTTGTAATAATGAACTGTGGTTTCCTCAATCTATGTAGAATTCTATTTATTGATAATGTACTAACTGGATGCAATACTGTAGTAAAAATGCTGAGAATTCCATTCTGTATCACAAGTACTGTTTTGGAATAAAGCAAATTATTATTATTATTCACCATACCATCCCGTAGCCAAATGGTTAGCCGAACTCTTACAGCCTCTTCATACCGATTTCGTGAAACAGCGTAAAGGATACTTTGGGACTTGTTGAAATGATAAAAGGTTTAAATATTGACAGTAAATTCATCATATGCAATTATAAGTGTTCTCTGAGCTGTTTGGTTTAGTTGCGAAGCTTTCGTCATCCTTCTGAACAACATCTTCAGCGCCATATTTAGCACAAAGTGAAATGATATAAATTTCTTCATGAGTGATATAATTGCGTCTCCTGGTAACCATCTTTACATATGTATTGACCATTTTCTATTGACTTGCATTTTAAACTTTCTGGTCACCTGATTTACTTTTTATTAGTTGATATATTTGGTCTACATTAACGTGTTTGTTAACTACATTTTCGCTTGAGTACCAGGCTTCTAGGAATTCTCTGGCACTTTTCGTGTTTCCCCTATCTACGATTTTGACATCATCCCAATCAAATTGATGTCCATAATTGTCTATATGAATTGATACTAAAGAATACATATCGTGTCTTTTCACGGCTGATTTACGTTCTTGGATTCTGATTCGAAGGGGACGCCCACTTTGGCCGATGTAATGTTTGTTGCAGTTCATACAATTTAT
The DNA here is from genome assembly GCA_944472155.2 of Trichobilharzia szidati. NCBI lineage: Eukaryota > Metazoa > Platyhelminthes > Trematoda > Strigeidida > Schistosomatidae > Trichobilharzia > Trichobilharzia szidati. Next base: position 110,330,083 of record OX235274.1, on the reverse strand, counting down.
TTTGTAAATTGTATTAATTTTATCCCCTTTTTCTGTTGGATCTTTTGGTTTGCATAATATCGAATTAACCGATTTTACTGATTTGTGTGCTATATCTATATCTAACGGTTTCAGTATTCTGGCTGCTATTTCAGAGATATTCCTCATGTATGGTAGAATGAATTTTCTTGTGGTCTTTGATGATGGTTTCTTGTTGGTGTTTTGATTCGACTTTAAACACTTTTTGATGAAATTCTCATGACCAGAAAAGAGGATGGCACAATAAGAGGAAGTGTTTATAGAAAACCTGTATCAACGGGTCAGTATACTCATTTTCTCACCTTCGCACCACTGAAATGCAAACGCAATCTGATAAAGTGCTTCGTTCACAGAGAAACAGCGATTCACTCGGATGAATGTCGTAATGAAGAACATAGTATTATTACACAGCTGCTAAGTGAAAACGGTTATCCAGAAAAGTTTATTGATAAGAATATGAAACTGAAATCAAAGCAGCCCAAGTTACGGACAGTTCCAAAAAAGACCTTATTCTTACAAATGCAGTTCCTTGGGGACAACATCAGCGAGATACTCATACAACGCCTTAGAAATGTGATAAAATGAACATTCCGTGCTGCTGACGAATTACGCTGTGTCTTCAAAAACACTCCTCTTTTGCGTTCGGGAATAAAAGACAAACTGCCTTATTTCGCCTCTTCCATGTGTATCTACGAATTTAACTGCTCCTGTGGAATGAGCCAGTTACATAGGCCGTACAATTAGGCATATTTCTCGTCGAATTTCCGAACATCACCCTGCATAGTGGTTAAGCAAAGGACAAACAAAATCTATTCTCAGTGCTATTCTATCTTATCTTGTGGATACAGAACACAGGATTGATGTTAACCATGCTTTCAGGGTCATCTACCGCATACCAACGAATCTCAATTTGCCTTAAGAGTTCGACTATTAAATATTGCTGAGGCTGGCTGTTGGGATCCATATTAAGAAGCCTAATTTATGAGTCCAAAAGAAGTTATTTCAGACATTGTCCTTACTGCTTGGCCATCTAGGTTTGAATGGTCCTGAATTTTTGTGGAATTTTCCTAATTTTAATTGATATCCTATCTGCAACTATATCTTTATTATTATTATTATAATTTAAGCATCTTTAATGAACTGTAATTTCTTTGATGTTATTTAATGAATCGACATTATTTAAAAACACTAATATTGTTATTGACTACTAATCTAGAATATTCTATGTATATAAATATGCATATATAATTGTAGAGCCAGAAGAGGAATTTATCGAAAAGGATATTCTTTGCTCAATTATTTTGTGTTTCAAAGAAAGTGTTGAAATGCAACGGTCACTATACAGTTGTCTTATTTTCACAACGAAAAAAATATATAAGTGAATAGATTATACTAATGTTTCAGGGCAACACTTTTTCAAATATGAGCCTGCATAATATCAGAGAATCAGGATTTATATATACGGCAGTCCAGCAAAATGCTCTGCATTCACTCTCATCCAATACATTACACGTCTGATAGTAGTTGCACTTTATTTGGCAATAATTCGCCAACGTAAATACACTTGTCCTGCTTTTGGCAAACGTTTTCGAATTTCGCGGACTACATTAAATTGTGTATCAGATGCTGCGTAGCCTGTATCTTCTATTTGACGATTTATTGTATTTACGCTCTTCTTGTTTGCTCAGTCAAACTATTTGATCTCAAATGCAACTGAATGTGTTTGTCGATGGGCGTAATACATACCTAACCTCAAAATCACTGGTTAATTTACAAATACTCATAGTACTGCTGACGTGACAGTTAGAGTAGATTGTTCGTAGAGCAGCAAGAAAGGCTTCCAGCTATGATCATTTCAGGCGAATATCAAGTACTTCATTCTCAACGTCAATCTGTGACATTTTTTCTCAGCTGTATTGTCACTCTTTGTATTTCACGCACATAATTTACCATCGACCTCAACGAAGGCTATTAGATACCAATTCTGTTTGAAGATTTCTTTCAGTTGTTTCAATTCATCATGAACAGTATCTTCACCAAAATTTCTTTGAACTCAGGATCTAAGATGATAATTTAAATTAACGTTCTCTTAATCAGAACAAAACTGTAAAAAATTGATCAGTTGTACTGAAAGACCTTTCCCAAGACCTATTAACTCTCCTCCTAGGTAGCACACTAAGGAGAGATATACGGCACCTCATCTTTGACCAAAGCAGTGATACCATCTGAGGTGAAGAAGACTACAGAGGAAAGAAGATAGGTTTTTGGTAAAAAATTGCAGTAGACAATTTAAATATCGTAAACGTTTTATTTACGGCATAACTGGCGAGTAAGATAGATGATATCTTCCGCTTCATTCTATTTAAGGGATCTTCTCACCGATTCCACCTAGTTCCGGTGTCTCTTCCCCATCGAATAATGCAGTCACATTTACATTATCACTGTCGCTAGAATTCGTTACTTGGATTATATTCGCAACTAATTGTAAACAGAGCACAGAATTAAGAATTATAATAAAAGTGAACAGATCCATAGGCCATGAGGATGTTTGCTTTGCAATTCTAGGATTCTAGGATTAACCATATCTTGAAACTAGGAAATATTTAAAACTCTGTTAGATCACGGGATATCTGTTTGTTTATTTATTGAGAGTTACCACCCTTGGTCCATCTAATTGCTGCTGACGTCAACTATTGGCATATGGTTCATTTCGTTTAGAAATAAATATCAGAACTAAATTATATTACATAAAAATCATTTTTATACGTAACTGAAATACGTTTCACTATCAGTTAATAGATGTCGATATTTCTTGTCGATACACATTGCACGATGTCAACGAAGGAGAGTGGATACAATAATCTCAATATTGGTGTACACTGGATGTACGCTCAATGAACTTCTTTATTCAAACAAGTTTTCGTTTTATAAGAATAAACAATGTCTCTCGTGGCTTAAACGTTTTATAGTTGACCGAAGAACGGAACAGTACGATAAGAAGTAATATTATTATATATTATGATGACGTTATTTGTATAAATTTTACCGTATTGATAGTAACCAGATGTGCATTGTATGGTAAAGATGCCCGATAATTGGTTCGCTGTATTGGTTTATGCTTGGTTGTCCAATGAATTTTTGACTCACCGTCCGTCTTTGAATACCACTCGCATTGAAATCAACTTGGTTATTCTATATGTAAAATAGTATTCCGGGTTCCGGAACAAGTGCAACAAGTTTTTCTGATGCCATTACTGACAAACGCCATTCATAGTTGTACATGTCTGACATGAGAACACAGTTTCATCTGTCGTGCCAGAATTGCATCCAAAAAGCTGATGAGAATATAAGGATTCATCTCCTGTGTGACTGATACACCAGTAGAAGGAATCTGATACTTTTAGACAGTCCACGCGTAACACCTCGTCGTTTGCTATCAGGGTGATGGAGAACACCAAAGCGGTTGTAAAGAAACTACGGAATGATATCATCTCGTGAAGTTTGTCTTCTGAATACCTTATTCAAATTTTTCCAATAATTTAATAATTCCCATTGTAACATAAAGAACACAATATTCAGCGAAGAGACTCTTTTCAACGACTTCATTATCAAGCTGTACAATCGTATATATATGGTTTTTAAGAAATTATATCCGGTGAGGGAATTAGGTCAAAGGTGCGAATACATGAAATAATAATAGTATGAAATGCAATTAAAATATTTGTGATTATAATGATAGCTTAATGTCAAGTGGCACAATAAATAATGTATATAGAATAATACAAATAATATAAAAATTAATAATTTTTATTTTTACAATACTGAATTCTATCTTATCAAATTTCACACCATTTTATGTAATATTTTATATTCGTCTACTGTGCGTCGGTGGCATAGCGGTTAGGACGCTCGCCGACCATGTGCATGGTCCGGGATTCTATTCCCGGTCGACGCACTCCTTTACCTCGCCAAGCCAGAAATAATGCTGGTAAAGAGGAAAGGTTGGACATGAGGCTAGCAACCCCATCCTGTAAAAATAAACACTGCTACAGAAATTGAAAGCTACTAGCTTGAAGCCCTATGTTCCACTGGGAACGTGAAGGAAAAACAAAATCCATGATCCCGCGGGAGTTCAAACCCGCAGCAATAATACCCTTAATACAAGATTAAATGAATACTTATAGTGTCACATTTTCTGTGCATTCTAAATGTTTAATAAATAAAGTGGTATCTTATTTCACTCGGTACAATTACACTGACAGCTAGTTGAATATTTGTCTGCTAATTAGCTGGTAAATAAACATGGTTAACTAGAAGTTAGTATAATTTAAGAATGACTAATTGAATTCCCTGCACCTGTGCATCAGTGGCACAGTGGTTAGGACTCTCGCCGACCATACACATGGTCCGGGGTTCAATCCCCTGCCGGCGCACACCCGATATCTATGGTCGGCCTGAATTTGGGCTACCGATATCCATGCTGAAAATTCCATACTTGTACTGAAAATACGGTGTGGAATGAAGCTATAATCAAAATAAAAAATGAAAAATAATAATAACGAACCAGTATTAGCGAGAAACAAAAAAAAATATTTGAAACTCTGAAACACTGGATAGTCATTTCATGGCATATACATACGACATTAATTATTGTGCTACTCGACATTAAACTATCTTTATAATCACAAATATTTTAATTGCATTTCATGCTACTATTATTATTTCATGTATTCACACCTTTGACCTAATTCCCACACTGAATATAATTTTTATAAAAACCATATATGTACGATTGTATTGCTTGATAATAAATTCGTTGAAAAGAGTCTCTTCGCTGAATATTGTGTTCTTATTCAAATTTATCAAAGGGAGTAATTTGTTTAATTTCTTATTACTTTTAACCTACCTTGATAATTTAATTGGTGGATGGTGACTAGCAGTGGAATTCAGGATGCGCATTTCGTCATTGTCAACCTGAGACTGAGCACTTCGGTCCAATCAATCGACGGGAGATTCTAAAATTCAATTGAATTACCTTGATAATCCCTATCTGATTGGATCACCGAACGCAGTGTTAATTATACTTATTATTCTTAAATCCTTTTTGTCTCTGTGTGTGTTTTAATTGGCCTTTATTATTTCTCACATAAATTGACTTGACAGTTAAATGTGTGAGGAATCAGATTGTTTGAAATGTATTGGCAAATTACATCACACCACATTTTTCAGATCATTTCTGTCTCCTAATGACACTATCCAAATTCATAAAAGGGACTAATCGTTTTAAAATAAAGGGAGTAAAACTTGCATAATATTTTAGGGTATAAGGGAAGAAAGGGTTTGACATTTGATGAGGTTGAAATTGTTATCGAATGAGAAGGAAGTTAGTCGAGTGTCTAATTGACAGATGTGCAGAGGGTGAGAAAATGTACTAAAGGAACACGAGAAAGTGATAATATTGAATTCATAATTAAAAATAACAAACGATTAGGAAAGAGGTTAAGACCACGGTAGAATAAGGGACTGGACAAACATTTTCTGTACACAGAGTTCAAGTAAATATTGACCATTTCATCAATATAGAAAATATTCTTCACTGAAGTATCTATTATATTACTTAAATTTGGTTTCATCAACAGTGAGCAAGTGAACAAGGACAAGTATGGTAAATAATCTTCAATGCACCCATATCTTCCTTTTGAAGCTGCAGTGTCTCTTTACGGTGAAGTCGAAATCTCTTTGATGAAAAGTAGAATATCCGTCTGCTTTTAAATATGCTGAATGGATGACTATCGGTCACTGGATCCACACCAGTGGTCAAAGAGTAAATATGCTGCAGCCGTTACCTGGTAACTAAATGCTGGGCTTACATTCGTGAAATGGAAACTGTTATTGAAGTGATAGAGAAGATTTGTTGCTCAGGTGGATCATTTCGATTTGGTTGAATTTTCTGAGCTAGATGGTTTAGTTGTGTGTAGCAAGTCCTGATTAAAAAATAAAATGGATACGTATCACTAATTCTAAAGCAAGTGGAAATAGATCGGATACATACTGAGTAGAACATGGAATGAAATCACCCGCCAGTTTTTCAGGTGAAAGACGTATGGGAAAGGATGAGTTGGACATGGGTTCAATGGTGTCATGGAGGAGATTGTGTGACAAGGAGATGAGGGCTGATGTTGAGTCATGGAGCGAGGTGGAGAGGACTACCGAGAACAGAGTGAACTGGAGACGTGCTACTGAAGCCATCTGTTCCACTAGGAACCCAAGAGAACAATACTAATATAGGATGAAATGCATTTACACGCGACCATAATATAGGCTGGGATAGAATTACAGTCTTGAAGTCCAGTTTGATGAGGTGGCAGGAGAGACTGATAATTCAAACCTTTTTTTACCGAATCAGGTTAAATACCTGCAATAGGGGTGGTTCAACATCGATTTCAGACATTTGGAATATCGTACTACTCTTATGGTGAATAGGAAGAAAGAATGAGAACTATAAAAATAAGGGGTTTCAAATAATAAATTGTGTTACAGCGTCATCCAGTAAATAATATTGTTTCATTGTATGAATAGTAAAACAAACATTTTAAGTATTGTCAGAATAATGACAATTATTTGAAAACGTATGAGTCTGACAGAGTGAAAGTGTTATCTCTAGTCCTTCTTCAGTATTCTCAGAGTCAGGTAATCTTCATACACGGGCTATACATTTCAAGGTGATTTATCAGGACTGATATTATTATCACTGTAGTTATTTCCTTGATTTCAGAAGTTTTATCGATCTAGTCTGATTCAGCTATTCAGCTATTACTTTTAAGAATGGTAGCCTGATTTTCTGCTGGTTTTGTCAGATTCACTGATACAAATGGCATGCTTCACACCCAAATAATCTAAACAGCTTAATTTTGAACAGAGCGAAAACAAAGGTATGTCACCACTCTTTATTTCGTCTGCTTTTCATCATCTGCGTTCACACTGATTCAATACAAAAGAAACCTAGTTAAGTGTCTCAGCCGTTGAATAAAACGCACATGTTCAGAGGAATGCATTCAGGAAGAAATGTGTAGACTGAAACTTACACTGCAAGAAAATGGATATCCAGAGAACTTCCTAAAAATCTATATGTCAATACCTAGAGATAGGGTGATGATGGATACCGTAGATAAGAAACCTTTCTATCTTAAGTTAAGTCATAAAGGGGAAGTTGCAGCTGACATTCTAAAATGTCAACTTAATAGAGCAGTAGCGAGAACCTTTCCTACAGCTAAACTGGTACTCAACTTCTCAACTAAATCAATTTTCACAGAACAAGTCAAGGATAAATTACCAAAGATGGCCTCATCAATGTGTATCTATGAATTCAACTGCTCATGTGGAGCTAGTTGCACTAGTCGTACTCAGAGGGCTTTGTCAATGCGCTCATGTGAATATGTACCTGTATGATTGAGTAAAGGTATAAACAAATGCGTAAATAGTACAGTCTTAGCCCACTCGGCAGATACTGGACACTCGAAAAAACCTCACCAGGCGTTTTCTGCTATTTACCATGTTCCTGGTGATCTATCTAGAGGAGCTCGAGTACATCTTCTATCAGTAGCTGAAGCGATAGCAATCAATACCAGAAAACCGGCTCTTAGTTTACAGAAAAAGTATATCCAACCGCTAAGTTTACTTTGGCCTACAATAAGGCCAACAAATCCTCCCTATACATTAGCACTTCAAATTCCTAGCGCAAGTTTTTCTTTCCCCTCTTCTTGACCTTTGTGTCACTGACCTTTTACGACTCCATGACCTTTATTATGATTTCTATTACCTTAGGTTTAAGTAATGCCTTTCTAATTTGTTATCGTATTTACAAAATCCTGTTCATTTCACTTCACTAAATTCATTATTGTTATTCGATAATCATCCAGTAGTGGTGTTTTTAAGTTTACACCACATCATCGTTGTTATTTTACAGTCATTATTATTGTCGTTATTTTCACACTTCAACTTACGTCTAGTTTATTTTCTGTAGTATTCAAATTGTCATACACACCACTCACCCACGAAACCTGTATTTTTGTTGACAATATATTAATATATTAAGAACACAATATTCAGTGAAGAGAATCTTTTCAACAAATTTATTATCAAGCTGTACAATATATGTTTTTTATAAAAATTATATTCAGTGTGGGAATTAGGTCAAAGGTGTGAATACATGAAATAATAATAGTAGCATGAAATGCAATTAAAATATTTGTGATTATAATGATAGTTTAATGTCAAGTGGCACAATAATTAATGTCGTATATAGAATAATACATAAGGTGTATAGATTTTGGAAAGGGGTACATAATTATAAGAGTAGTAGACGAATATAAAATGTTACATAACATGGTATGAAATATGATAAGACAGTGTAGCGGTAAATAATTCCCCAAAATTATTAACCACAGCAATCATCACTCAACATTGGATGCTGACCATCACTGTTTAAGTCGACTTGTTTAGCTGAAGGCTTACGGTCAAGCATCCCCGCCATTTGGTGCTTCGTCGTGTCACGTGCGTGCACGATTACTAGCTAGCTAAGCATTCACCTCTATCCGCGATTTTGTCCCGAAATATAATACGTACTTTGGACGACAAAATCTGGTCTTTTGCTTTACCATTTGGTACTCGAAGAACGAACACTATAGTGGTTGTTGGTATAAGATCTTGCGTTAGTATAATCCGTACAACTCGCGAACGTCGATACCTACAGCCCCCTAAACTGGTGAGCCCAACCACGAGCTACATCTTCAATTCACACGCAGATAAACCCGGTGAGTTCGTTCCTTTTTGTGTTTATTCTTGTACTATATTGTTATCGGCATACTTTTCGTCATGAATGATCCTAACCCCAAGGTTATTCGCATACGCTCAACCGCCAAAACAATTCAGCTAGTACCATATTGGCCAGATAATGCTGAAACGTGGTTTCAGATTGCTGAGTCTGATTTTTGTGAACATGGCATAACTGATCAACGTTCACAGTTCCTTGCAGTTATTCACGCCCTACCGCGGGAATTCAGCAAGTGCGTAACTCTGCAGATGTCGGTAAGTAACTCGTACGAGTTGCTCAAAGCATCCATCCTCAAGAGAAACGTTCTCACGGATCGACAACGTCTGGATGAGTTATTTCGTAACATCGAGTTAGGAGATCAGTCAGCCGTGAGCATGCTGGCAAGAATGAAAGAGATCATTGGCCAAAGTCAGTTCGATGAAGGACTGTTTAGGGAACTATTTTTATCCAAACTGCCACAGTCAGTTCAGACTGTACTTGTGACACTTCAGGGTGTTCTCATAGATGACTTAGCTGTCTCTGCAGATAGAATTCTAGAGATAACGAAACGGCCAGTTACCGAAGTATACTCAGTTACCGAACAGACTTCGAAGAAGGATTCTGCAATGATAGAGTTAATCAACTCCGTCCAGCAGATGCTTAGGTCAAACAAGCCTAGCAATTCCTCCTATCGTCGTTCTAAATCCCCTCAACGACAAAGCGCACGTGGACGATCTAAGTCCAATCCACGTTCTCTCAAAAATCCTGACTGGTGTTGGTATCGCAACACCTATTGCAAGGAAGCGAAATGTTGTCGAAAACCTTGTGATTTCGGCAAAGCCTCCAAGTCTGTGGGAATCTATCTCGCCGGCACGCGTTAGCGGCAACCGTCGCAGGTGGCACTAGCCGCTTACTTTACATCCATGATGTAATGAGACAGACTAGATATCTAGTCGACACAGGCGCCGAAGTCAGCGTCCTTCCTGCTACAGCAGCGGATCGACAGAAGGATCCTAACTTCAACCTACAGGCTGCAAATGGAAAACCAATTGCAACCTATGGTCGGAAATACGTCTATCTGAACGTAGGTTTACGCAAACCTATTCAGTGGATTTTCCTAATCGCTGACGTCACAATGCCCATCATTGGCACGGACCTACTTAATCATCATGATTTGCTCGTAGACGTCCGCCGTAAACGATTAATTGACAACACTACTAATTTGTCTATCAAAGGCATAACTTACAGTGGCCCCAGCTTGTCAATCGTTAAGATGAAAGCAATCCTCGATCCAACTTTTCAACCGATTGTTGACAAATATCCGGAACTGAATTGCCCATCTAACGACCTCCCGTATATAACCAGCAATGTTATGCACCACATCATAACCTCAGGACAGCCCGTGACATCTAAAGCACGACGACTGGCCCCTGATAAACTTAGAATTGCCAGAAACGAATTCGATCATATGCTCACCCTTGGCATCATTCGGCCATCGAATAGTCCATGGGCATCCCCATTGCATATGGTACCGAAAAAGGATAGTAACGATTGGCGACCCACTGGTGATTACCGGCGAGTGAACGCCAAAACAACTCCCGACTGCTACCCTTTGCCTCACATACACGACTTGACGGCAACGTTATCTGGAGCATCTATATTCTCCAAAATCGACTTGGTTAAAGCATATAACCAAATCCCGATGGCAACGGAAGGTATTCCGAAAACGGCTATCATCACGCCTTTCGGACTTTTCGAATTCCTACGTATGCCATTTGGCCTCCGGAATGCGGCCCAAACATTCCAACGCTTCATCGATGAAGTATTTTGCGGTCTCGACTTTGTATACGCATACTTAGACGACTGCCTCATTGCCAGTCCAGATAAGGAAACTCACCTTAGACACTTGGACTTGGCATTTGAAAGGTTACGCCAACATGGTGTTACCATCAATATACAGAAGTGTCAAATAGGCGTTGACTCACTCGATTTTCTGGGTCACACTATTGACTGTCAGGGCATTCGCCCACTGGCTACTTCGGTCGATCACTCTAAGAAAACGCGTTCTGGACGTCACGTTAGATTTCCAGAATACCTTCACACCTATTTCACATAACCGAGTTTTGTCATCAATTTTTATGTTGCGTCATTTAACACAAGTAAATGATATTTTTCCTATAACCGTACATAAAATTATATAAGATGTATATTTTTTTCCCGATATTTTGAACTTTACATTATTTTACTGCATAGTAGATGCATGTAATATTTTTTTTGGTAAAAAAAAACGCTTATTTGGTACATTTTTCTTGACAAGGTTCTCAGCATTCTTGTTTTCTTTTCCAGGTGCAACGGGCACTGGACAGGAAACAAACGAAGCACGGGATCCAACGAACAACATTGAGGAAGCTATGTACAGACACCCTATTAGCATAGGCAGACAGACCAGCAGGCTCTCGATCAAGCTGCTCGGAAGATTTTTTTCACCCATCAGGGAACCATCGAGATTTTTTTTACTTCCGGCTGGTCATGTCTTAGGGTCCTCACAAAACCACTAGGGGGGGGAGTGAGCTGTAGCGGTAAATAATTCCCCAAAATTATTAACCACAGCAATCATCACTCAACATTGGATGCTGACCATCACTGTTTAAGTCGACTTGTTTAGCTGAAGGCTTACGGTCAAGCATCCCCGCCATTTGGTGCTTCGTCGTGTCACGTGCGTGCACGATTACTAGCTAGCTAAGCATTCACCTCTATCCGCGATTTTGTCCCGAAATATAATACGTACTTTGGACGACAAAATCTGGTCTTTTGCTTTACCATTTGGTACTCGAAGAACGAACACTATAGTGGTTGTTGGTATAAGATCTTGCGTTAGTATAATCCGTACAACTCGCGAACGTCGATACCCGCAGCCCCTAAAACAGAATTCAATATTGTAAAAATATAAAGATATGAAAATTAGTAATTTTGGGTTTAAAATGTCAAGTGGGTCAAGTGGAAAAGATCTAGAGTGAGAATAGTAATAATAATAATGATAATAATAATAGTAATCGTAGTAATAAGGGAAAAGTACATAGAATAACTAAATAAACAAAAAATAAATGTCTATCCCTGTACGGCCAAGGCAGAAGTAGGGATTGTACATACTTCTTTTGTACACAAAGGTCTGGCTTAAAGTCATGAATTGCCAAGGCCTCAGCTGTCTTTAGAAGTCTGTAACGAAGAAAACGCGGGAAGTTAGCATGGATTCTATATATGATCTTGAAATCATGATCAGGGTTGACAGAGTGACAGAAGTCGATCAGGTGTTCCAAAATAGAGCTTCGCACACACTTCCTTTCTCCCTTGTAAAACCATGCTGGAATATGTTCTCGTATGCGTGTGGAATATATATATATATATATATATATATATTATCATTACATTATTTCATCTCATTTTATTTTATGTTCTCATTGACCATGAATATTCAAAACTAACTGACTATTGTTCCATCCCATTTTATACTTGTTCCACAATACATGTCTGGCTGGCTATTATATGCTTAAATTAGTGGACTTATAATTGTAGAGGCTGAAAAGAAGAATTTATTGAAACCACAATTGTTCGCTGTAACTATTTTTGTTCTGAATAAATTATGGGAATATTCAAGTTACTAACTATGTTACTTTTTAGTACTTTTATCCTGTCAAATCATATTTTCTTAATAGGATATATCCCATACTCAAGATGACAAATATTTGTCGCTGAGTGAGATGTTTCGTTGAAATGCCACTGTTAGACTGTCTTTGTCTGCATTTTTTTCTGAATGTTTTTGTCTGTGTAAAATTTACAGACAGTTGTAATTCATTTTTTGCTGTATTTTTTCGTGTCTTTATAGAATGTGTTATCTATTGATGTGTGGCTTCCGCCTAGTCACTTTATGGTAGCTCGAGAGACGTTTCGATGATAGTCGCTTGTACAATTATTAGTATTAATTTTATTGCTGGTTTTCTGTTGACACTGAGGTAATCTAGTCTTGTTTATCACTTAGTAATGATGAATAACTACGATTCTGCTTTGATTTTGGAAGAATTCAAATGTGTCGCTGACAAAAGATTGCTTAATATACATATGATTGTCATTGCTGCACTCCATTTATATTTGAATATTATATACCTTCTGGTTATATGGAAACGAAATGCAGGAGGAAGAATCAACCACGGCTAGATGAAGTCTGTTAACTGTGACATGTTTTACAGTTTCTTACTAAACAATTATTACCTGGTTTATACATTATTTCATGTAAAAATGTGATCATGAACTGATTTCAGTAAGAGGATGATTGAAAACTAAAGAGTACTGGACAGCTGTTTCATCCCTGTATGGGATGCTTCATCATTCCGCCCCCATAACTCTACCAGGGATCTAATCCAGGACCTCTGGGTTATAAGGCGATCTCACTGACCATTCACCCATTACAACAGAGTTCAGTAGCCTGTGAATTCTAACTTATGTCGAGTCGCGATATATATTACGACGGCTAGCCAATGTCACTAGTGAGTATTTGTCTTCATAGCCGACCTAGTGGACTCCACTAATCAAAACTTCTCACTAGAACGACAGGCAACTTATTATTATAGCCCGTCACTAGTTAGCAAGCGTCAGATTAATTTTCAATGTTTGTTTGCAGGGATTTGAGTGATTTCAAAATGAACGGACCATTGAAATTCGTCGCAGTCTTTGAATGATCAAGGAAGCCGCCTTGTAACTAAGGGGAATTGGATTAGATCCTCTGTGAGATCGTCAGTGTACACTGCCAAAGAGTCTCCAACCAGCTTTCCAGTAATGTATATCTCCTAGAAACTCTACGTTCCATAAGTGAAACGAACTTTAGTCTATACAGATGAATATATAATATGACATTATCCAAAATAATCTCAGGGTGTTTAATTCCGTTGTGGGTAAAATTTGTTTTGACAAACTCTCACAGTGTTTGATAGTAACTTTACTGATGCACAATTTATTGCTCAGGGTGTTTTGTTAGTTAGCCAAATAAAGATTGTTCTCAATGTTTCTTAATATAAACCACAGTTTCGTCAATATTTATTATCAAATTGTACATGAATTAAAGTGATCTTGCATGAACATTTGTACCAACTGAATAAATACGATTATTCATCATATATCTGTAGTGATATTGTCACCTTGCCATAGTTAAGTTGTTACAGTATGCGTTTATCTGTCAATCTGTCCGTGTGTATGTATGTATTTTGTTTAATGTATGAAGAACATGGTAATACATGAGTGATATATGGTGATATATGGCATATTTGTTGAGCAATAGCTTCCTGATTAGTTCGCTACTATAATTTCTTGTTGCTAATTCCCCCTGGCCATTTGATCTTCACTATTTTGATGTAGTTGTGTTCTCTGAGCAAATAAACTATCCAGCTCAGAGAAAACAACTACATCGAAATCATCCACCTGAGCTACACATCTTCTCAATCGTATCTAGATCTTCACTATGAAACGAAGGCAGCTGTCGATTAATGTAAGAAAGGCTGTTGGAAAAGCTCTCCGTGACGCTCAGTTAGAGTGTCTGACGCATATAGAAGATATTCAAGTGTTGTTTGCAGGGATTTGATTGGTTTCAAGATATCATCATGAACTGACATCGGTTAGATAACCGTTGGAAAACGACCAGGAAGTAGTGGATATCAATTACGTTCTGGTTGAGGACCCTTCATCAGTACGCACCCACGGCCAGAGTTCGAAACCAGGAACTTCTGGTTACAAGGCAAGCTTGCAGAGCCAATCCAGTGGCCAGACCATGAATTCCAACTTGTGCCAATTCCCTAAATTTCGTGTCCACTAACGAGTATCATCGCTGGAGAATATTTGTTCACACACCCTACCTGCTGTACCTCACTGACTGATTTAACATTGGCGTTGAAAATACGAATTTCTTCTTTGTGCTGAGTACAACAGATTTTCAAACTGACTTCAGAGTGATAATGGTCTGCTTTGCCTTTTCAATCCTGTCTGGCTTTGACATCCTCGTCCGTGCAGCCGTCCTGTAGTTGAAACGATGCTGTCTAGATAACTGGAGGAAGTGACCTCTTTTAAATTTCTTCCGTTGATGGTGATTGGTTCTGGTTTGTCGTTGCTGTTGGTTGGTAACTTTCATCACCTCCGTCTTCTCTATGTTGACTTGAAGTTCAGTATTTGCTTCTGCTACTCTCATCTTGTTGCTTTTCACCTGTAGATGTTCGAATTTCTGTAAAATTAGACATAAATCGTTCGTGAAGCCCAGATCTTCTAGAATCTTCTTATCTGCCTAACGTATTCTTGTCTCCTCTCTATCCACAGTCCATTTCAGTCCATTTAGGAAATGGCATTGTTTTTCAGAAAGTGTCTGGATACTCTTGATCTTAGGGACAATTCATGTTCTCCTCAGCTACAAGTAGTATTACGAAATCTATAACGCTTCGTATTTTGTTAAAAGCTGTATGTTGAGGAACAAAGTAAACGGGCGAAAAATTCCAAGGGACCCAATTTAATACAATGGTGTTATGTAATTTGCAGTCATTGACTGTTCTTATTTCTCAGGATTAGTAAAACAAATGTGTACTCGGCGAAAACAGTGATGTATAGGAAATTTGTCCCTTGCATATCAAGAAAAATTCTCTAATAAAAACTAGCATGATACTGTGACACTAGTAATTGAATAGATGGATTTCAAGATAACACCATGCGATGTCATTCAACTTACGTCAGGCAAGATGTGAACATATATTACAGAAATTTTCAGAGTATTTAGTTTCAAAATATTTCCCCTTAATACAGAAATTAAGTGTAAAACAATTTTCTGAGGCACATTATTTGTCATAGTGTTGCTGCATATGGGGAGACACCCAGTCACATACATGTTTTCTTCAATTCCTTCGAAAATTGCACAGCATATGGAGGGAAACTAATTAAATATATGCGCGATTTCATGTATTGGTCATTTAATATAATTGCACGATTAAAACAGTAAAAATTGCAGAAGAGTTTAAGCATTTTAATGAATAATAATTCTGGTAGCCCAGTGATTTAAGTAGGTCGCATCTTTTCTGCTTTATGTACTATTATTTATTTTGCAGTCGGATAACTTAGAGTGGTATCTGTATTCATCACCTTAGAATGACAGTCTTAGCCAGGAGGGCTCAAAGTATATCTTGACGGACTGTTTGGGATATCCATCATAATGATACAAGCTTTTCTAAATTCATTCTTCATCACATCTTCAAAGCACAACATGGTTGCCTTTGAAAACAAATTCTTGACTAGATTTCTTTAATATTCTAGTATTGGTTTGTAGGTATGTCTGTAATTAAGATCACAAAACTTTCAAATGGCAAATATTGACCCTTCTATACAGACAGATGATAATTAGACGAAAAGGTAGTCATGCTGTCGTTTGGACCTCAGAAAAATCTGGGACACTTCTAGGTATCCACTATTAATGAAGAACATCAACACTACTTATATGAGGTTTAATGTAACACCTCAACGAGACTTAGTTACTAGTGACCTTGGCGGCCTGTTTGAACATTTTGGGCTACCATATTCCATGTACGTTTTGCATCTATTTACTCATATTTTGTTGGTGTTTACATTTAAAATTATGCATTCTAATCGTATCATTCACTCTCGGGATTATATAAAATGCTTAAAACCTAAAAGCTTTCATATTTGCAATAAACCCGAGAAAGAGCACCATGGTGGTTGGCAACGTGCTTTAAAATCTACACCCATACATCAAACCACTGTTCCGGTTATCGTTAGTACCAACTGCCGGTCACTGCCTAACAAAATTCTGAATTTTCAGTCCCTGTTGTTATACGAAACTTATCACAATACTGGTATTGTCACTCTACAAGAAACCTGGCTCCATGACTCATATGATGACAATATAGTGTCTTTAAATGATTTTAATGTATTCCGAGAAGACCGTGTTTGTTCCAAGAAAAAATGTGGCGGAGGTGTAGCTACATTTATTCATTCAAAATGGTCCATTTCTAACAAAGTTTGTTTCAAATTCTCGAATGACTACATTGATTGCATCACTGTCAGATGTCGCCCGAGACACTTGTCAAAATACAAATTCATTTATATTTCTAATGTTTATGTCTCTCCTGGCTGTACCATATCGGATTCATCTATGTTCGCAGATGAATTCACCGCTTTTGCTGCAGCTTACTTCGAGAACTCTTTATCAATAGTGACTGGCGATTTTAACTCATGCGATCACTCCTTCCTTATATCACTTGACCATGACAATATTGTTAACTTTGCTACCCGTCTCGAAAAAACACTAGATCTAGTATTCATCAATGATGTTGGTATATATGAAGCTCGCAAGCGTGCTCCTGTACTGAACTCTGACCACTGCATCATACGTGTACTTCCGAAAATATATTCCAAATCATACAAACGTGTCTTCCCTCACCTCTACAGTAAATTTCAATGGAGATGCTACTCACAAGAAAACCTAAGCAAGCTCAGATGCATATTGAAAGACATTTACTGAAACCTATTTACAGAACGAACATTAAATGACACAATCACAAACACTACAGATTATCTTGAATTCTGTTTGGAAATATGTTGTCCTAAAGAAACATTATTCACTCGAGTTGACCGTTTCTCTTCTCCATATCGCAAAATGCTATGTAGAGATACAGAACTGCTGTTCAAAACAAATGATAGGTCATGTGTAAAAAAGTTTAATACTCTGATGAAACTCGAAATGCAAAGACTCAATGTTTTATAAAACCAAAGATTCTTGTCATGTAAAACCCCTTCTAGTTTGTGGAAACTTTTTAAAGAAATAACTGGCGGTAAGCGGTGTACTTCTGTCCAATCTCTTAATGTTGATAATCTTAATAAGTCTTTCATATGCTCTTCTGTTAATATCCTTCCTAATGATACAAATCACATAGACAATAATTTTAGTGGTTTTAATACCCTTCTGCTGCTTTGCTTACAAAAGCCGGTGTTCCTCAAGGTGCCGCCCTCTCTCCTTTTTTCTTTCTTCCTACACGACCTGCCTCATTTAAACGAAACTAATTTTGTCAAATATGCTGATGATCTGACTGTATCACTGCCTATCACTTCCGAGTCCGACTGCTCCAAACTTAATAGCTTTCTGTTGGACATCAGCAAGTGGGCTAAGTCAAATGGTCTTATGTTAAATCCTTCCAAATGTCAGGCAGTTAACTTTACTTTCAAGCATCGACGTGACATACATGAACTAGTTAGCTCCCATGATGCCTGTAGCATAGATGGCACTGAAATTGAAACCAAGTCAAGCATTAAATACCTTGGATTAGTTCTTTCCTCTGACCTTTCATGGTCATCCCACATCTTATTAATCTCTAAGAAAATGTTTCGTCTTACCTTCTTCATTAAAAAGTTAAGACAATCAGGTATCAACCAACCTTTAGTTCTGCAATTTTTAAACTCCTGTATTTTACCTATTGTACTCTATTGTTCTCCATTAATATTTCCTGGGCTTCTTAAAACAGACTATGTCATATTACGAAGGGTATTAAATGCTGTGAGTAGGGCTTGTGGTTTGCCACTGCGTGAGCTCGCCAATACTATAGTCGAGAGACACGTAAATTCCTGTACAAAGTGGGCAAAGGCCGTACTGTCAGACCCTATGCACCCCCTTTATTCACAACTATCCCCTTGTATCTCATCAGGTAGAACGAGAAGTCAATATAAGAAATTATATACTCGAACCACTAAGTACAAAAATTCTACAATACCGTATTTAGCCCGTATTTTATGTGATGAAGACTCTGTTAGACGTGAAACATAAGTTACTATGTAATTAGCATAGTGAATCGACACTTTCATTGTTCATCTTTCTGTAATTTTATGGTGTCAACCTTTCTATCGTTTAATTATAACTTTGCTATTTTTATTTTAGTTGTTATTACTATTATTACTATAATTTTATACTTTATGCGTATTTTTCTCCTTACTGCTTACAGTAATTTGCTAAATAACTGCTATAAAAACGTTTTGTTATTATTATTATTATATAGTGATTATTTCTTTTATTTATTTTTTGTTGTTGTCGTTTTTGAGTAAATTAGATGCAATATTGTACTGAATGCTGATAATTCCTTGCTGTATCATTAGCACTGTTTTTGAAATAAAGCAAATTATTATTAAATTTTCTCTTTCCCTTGAAATTAACATCAATTTAAAACGTATCCTAGTAGGTTTAAACTAGAACAACAGAAATTCTTCTCGAGTTTTAATAAACTCGATGAAGTAATAACTGAATTTTTCTACTTCACAACATAATTCTAAGAATGCTCATCGCCATCTCTTCAAGTAGCCTAAATGAATCTGTCACTGTGTTGTTTAAAATCATAATTCATATTAACAGGAAGAGAAATTTTATTAAATAGGTATATATTAGACATGTGAACATATAAAATTTACAAGGAAAGATGGTTGTCAGTTAATATAACAAGCAGTTGAAATAAAGCAATGAGTGCATAATTAATTACAAAAACACAGGATTGTTACTGTCCATCACACAACACGCAATTTTCATCTTCTCTTATTCTGGAAAACAAAAAAATTAGGAAAATGATAAAATCTGGGTGGATGGATATAGATATAGTATTCAACTGAAACTGCGGTGACAGATATTGTCCTTATACTACAGTTATAACACCAGTGAACTTTGGGCGCATACCTACATTGTCTTAGTAGAAATATTCGAATGAAGATAATCATTAAGGCAAGCAACCACACATTCGAAATGCGCTCTCAGATTATTTGTGTTTGTGTAAATTCATCCCATCTGACTTTATATAACTGTGCATGTGATTCGGGATTAAAACATCCTTGTATCCTGTTCAACTGTGATTTTGAATTTACGTTTCACTCTTTTATTTTTAAAGCAGTCCTGGAAGATTCCAAAATGTTTACATCCAACTTCCAATGTGGTAAACTTTATTCCATTGAGCAATTAAAGATATATACATATACATATATATGCCCAAACCAGGTTCACTTTTAACAGTCTGAAAAAATTTGGGCATTGGGTACATGATATTAATTATTTAAAATGTTTCTGTATTTCCCAATGAATGGAAAGCAAAACGATATTGTTGCTTTTACTGACGTTTCGCTATTCAATGCTGCTAATAGCTTTATCAGAGTAGTAATATTAAACCAGAATTTACAAAATCTCAGCTTATATACAACAACCAAGTCGTCGTTCTTCAGCAAGAGGGAATTTATATCTGTACAGTTTGCGAAATGGTGAATATAACAAAATGATGTGTAGATTGTTGGATTTGATGGGCCTATAAAATTTCTAAACAAATCCGAAGCACAGTTTTAAAGTCTGCATTGCTGTCCTGTAACTCGATTGATGTGCCGATTGAATTATGTCAGGATATAGTTATATTCTAAATGTACTTATATTTCAGTTAATTATTGTAGTAATATTGTGGCGTGTGCCACTGATAAGATTTATTACTGGTATATACAGAGACGTTCATCGGCATAGAAACACCAGATAGCGGAGACTTAGGTTTGAAGTCAAAGTGAGCAAATTATTCAAGGTTTCGGGAAAACATGTGAGACACGAAAAGAAGTCAAAGAAACACAATGCGAAGTCCGGAAGTAGCAGAACACGGAAGATCTGTGCAGCAAATGACGATTTTCAGATAAGGTGTAGATAATTTCGCTATATAACGATACCAAAATTACAAATAAACATTCCGTCACCAAGCCTCTTGTCTTCTACCGTCACAGTAGTAGTAGTTACACAGCCGTTATGCCGATTTTATGATGTCAGAATCAAAAATATAAAATGACTTCCACTAATGTCTTCTAAATGTTTAGCTTCTAAATGTCATACTCCAGCCAACTTTGACACACACACACACAGACACACAATCTGTCAAGATCACTGCTTG
This sequence comes from Trichobilharzia szidati, assembly GCA_944472155.2. NCBI lineage: Eukaryota > Metazoa > Platyhelminthes > Trematoda > Strigeidida > Schistosomatidae > Trichobilharzia > Trichobilharzia szidati. The sequence goes on along the minus strand of OX235274.1, from coordinate 110,309,269 downwards.
GTAAATCTACTCACAGTTTCTCACAGTCAACGAAAAGACTCCTCTCTTACTGAAGCGTGAAGATGAGTGCTTCCCATCACAAAAAGAGAACTAGACATAGTATAATATAATAGTATAATTTCCCATGTAAATGTTTCTTACTCCACAAACTTCATTTGGTGGTGGACAGATAGCCTCCCCAGTAATCTGCTTCGTTTGAATTCTTGCCACACCTGATTGACAGGGGAACGGTTGTCCACCGACAACTACTTTGAGACCACCAGAACAAGAAATCTGTAAATGTGTTAAACAAAAATTAAGAGAAAATTATCCACTTTTCTGATTTATCACACATATAAATACTCCCCAGGAAGTACACAAAAGTGTAAATGCTCAACAGAGCAAAGTAGATCACTAATAATAAATTTTAATGATAATAATAATCACTTTATTCTGAGCAATATGTTCACATACAGTACAGAGTTTTCAACTTGGTATTATCTACTCCCTAAATAGAATCTTCAAGTAAATCACTAATCTACATTATACGGTTAGAAGGAATTACGTTTTTCTCTCCAACATGCTCCGACCCCTGACATATTTTGTCACTTCAAGACAAACCAAGTGGTATGTTGAAAGTCATTCATGTGTGTAGAGATTCTTCTTCAAGTAATGAGTAGATAGACGGTCAATACAAAGTATAACTGAGAACGGTTGACGCATTCTGCTCTGTAGATAATTAGATAGCCCAGCAATTTAAGCAGGCTGCCATTTTACCCACTACATACAATAATCTTTTAGCACTTCACAGATATAACGACGGACTGCGATGAAATCTTGTGTCTTTGAGCTTATAAGAGAATATCATTGGTTCCTGTCTGACTACAAAATATCACCATAATAGGGCTGCATTCTTCAAAACATACCTGATGACAAGTGGCTTTGATTCGAGCATCTCTTGAAACCAACCCATTCATTCTGGCTTCCCAAGCTCCTTTATGCCGAATACACACTGAATTATTGCCGAAATCTTGACCGAACATATTTCCTCTTTGAGCTACAAAGAAAATACAATGTAAGTGAATTTATTATTAATGAACTCTGATTAGTGATATTAATTTCGAATTCATAAGTTATTAAAATTCTAAAAGTAATTCACTTTCACCATATGAAAGCTTCCTCTACAGTATTAAGTGGTTAGACGCATGACAACAAATTTAAGTTGAAAGTATTTACCCTAGGATTTTGAAAGAAATCCACAAGAAGCAATAATCTAATCTAAAGAAAACATTTATTTTAATAAGGCATAGAATCCTGACTAAGAAGTGGACGCCTTGCAGTCACATGGAATGAAAGTCTAGTCACCAGTTGTGATATTTCCTAAGACAACTGTAACAAAGATATGGTGATCAACGGATTCTCTTTAAATATATATGTATATATTCTTCGTCTAATGGAAATGGATTCGGTAACCATTAGCTGAAGAGTTAGTTGACAGGTACCATACTTAAATATCACATTTGAAAAGAGTGTCAGCTGGTATCTCTGACAAACATTCACGTTCTTCTAATGTCGAATATATTTCAAGCATGTCAACGGAGGATCAGACATGTTGGCCAGAGGAGACAGGCAATAGGAATCTCTGGGAACCAACAAACCAAGAAACTATTGCTCAACAAATGTGTCGAGGGAGGTGGAGATGGATCGCACACACACAGTGAGAAGACCGTGGAATGGCATCACGTGACAGGCACCTGAGTAGAAGTGAATGGTTGTCCGTTGAGCATTCGACTATGGTACGTGGGAGATAAATCATGAGAAGAGGAGATGAGAGCCTATGGACCATCATACAGCCATATAAAGACAGCTGCAGAGAACGGGATGAAATAGAGGTGTTCAATTGAAGCCTTATGTTCCATTCGAAATAATAATGATAATAATAATAATGCAATTAACTTTGAGTAATACAGATTTGAAAAGGCTTACCATGCTGTCTGTTTAAATCATGGTTACAGTATGTCATCAGAGGCTCTTCAAAGAATGTTTTCATCGGCTATTCGTCCATAAGGTGAGTCAATAAATGAACGAAGAGATATCGAAATATGAATATTTGCAATGCATAACTCTTCTCATAATATTTCTCAAAATGCTACTACCTATCTGCTTCAAACCAAAGAAAGTTCAAAATGCGATTTGTTCAATCAGTCTATCAAACGATTATTCTACTATTTTCGTAAGAAATTATTACTTAGTGAATGAGGAAGTTTCGAACACACTTCAATGTTCGTAATCACATCAACTGTAACTACACAACTTTGAAACTTGATTTTCATAGTTTTATTTCTTATATTCCAATCGTCGAAAGGGTAGATGAATTTCTCAGACGTTGGGGAGAAATGCTGAATCATGCGTATTGCACATATTACCAGTTAATTTTATAAGTAAAGCTTCATTTATCAATCTGTCGCTCAACCCTGTTATACTAGATTGTAATACTGTCACCTTCTGTAATATTGCATGCTTGTATGAAACTGATTGCAATGTCACGGTTGAGCTATTTGCTAGATTTATTATCTTGTTAGGGTGAACTAAACTATGTTTTGCTGGATTTTCGCACTCCACTGAACTAACTGACCCCGTCCTGCTATCCGGTCCTATGTATCTGACCTGACAGTCATCTTAGGGGATTGGATATACTAGATTATTTTGCCTAGTGAGCTCCACAGGATCCTTTAACCGACATAACTAAATTCCAAATGAGTTCGTGGATTATAATGCCACTTTCTTTCTGAAAACAAAACACTTATTTCGGCAGAGGATCTCTTTCCGGCGCATCCATTCACTTACCTTAATTATATATACTTAAGTTAGGGTTATTGTTGTCAAGACTTTTCAAAAATGTGATGAATAATTAAACTGTGACTAGGAGGGAATGAAGATCAGCAAGAGGGTACTGGTCATGTGTTGTCAAAAACAGCGTCGCTGCAAAGAATGTCCTTTTCAAGGATGCCGAAATTCTTCTCTTGACGATGTTGCAAGTAAGTCCCCCTTGAAATCCATATTCGTGTGCAGTATCGTTTTTGAAACAAGTGATGTTTTGTTCCTCTGGACCTTTGGTTTGTTATTATTGTTGATGAATCCTGGAGGGTATCCATTTTAAATGAAGGTCTTTTTCAGAAGATCCAGTTCTGCTTCCAGGACGTCCGGACTGTAAGTAAGTCGCATCCAAGTGGCCAGGCATTTAATTAGATTTCTTCTCCTTTCAATAGGTACCCAACCGTAGCAACTTGTTAGTTGATCATTCAAAGTGGGTTTTCTATGGATTGTCCTTCTTAAGGTTCTATCATGTCATCTTGTTAGTTGCACATCAAGAAAGCGAATTCCTACTTTATTAGAAATTCTGTGTATGGTTTCAGAGGTTCTCTCTTTGTATGCAAGCAAACCAATTAGTAGGGGAATTACATGACCTATGTTTTACTCATATATCAATTTGGAAGATGTCTAGTGGTTCGACGAGAATTATTATTTGTGAATAAAACCAATATAAGCTACTTTCAGACTACATTTTCATTTAGAAAACAAACTAATTCAGTAAGGATTAAGGTTAATAAACTCCAACATGTGCATCTAGATATTATTAATAACTATTATTCCTATTTATAACACATAATTTGAAGAAGACTTGGTTTAAGATGTGAAGGGAACACTCACCTGAACCATTGGACATCTGTCCACCAGTGTACTACTCCCGCCTTGATTAGGAATACCTCTGAAATATTGCTCAGGTGGAGGTAAACTTGTAGTAAACTGAGCAACAGAACATAGTCCAAAGGCGGTTTTGTGATAACACATCAAATCACTCTTCTCTTCACAATACGGTTCAATACTCTTTCCCCTGAAATATCACAAAATGTCAATATCAATTTGAATTCATCTTCCAATGAGTAAATAAATATAAGATTATGCAATCAAAGCGAGTGTACTTCCATTCGAGCAAATAGTATAATCTGTAAACATTCACTATGACACTCACTGATCATGCATGCATTGGATGACTTACTGTTGCTTCATTCTGGTGATATACGCATAACAGCTTTCCATTACAAAGCTACAGCCGAGTCCTTTGCCATAGTCCCATTTTTCAGCGAGTGAGAAATCGACGTCCCACCAACTATTATTGGAAAAAAGAAATACAGCCATCAGCATCCAATAAGAGAATTCGTATGTGTGAAAAGGGAAACATAATTCGAGTATTACCTTATGTATCATTATCATAATAATTTCTGACCTAAAACGAATGTGTTTTATGTAACTGTGTTTATTACTCTGATTTATTACTCTTATTGAAGTATGTCTCGCTCACTTACAATTAGCCCAGTGTAATAAAGTCAGGTAAAGTAGGATAGGGTTGAAGAGTGTTCGTTCAATGTTATATTACCAAATGAGACTCTTGTGACATGTTGTGACCAGTGAGGTTCGGCAGATTGGGTCTGAGGACAAATATGCGTCGATGATATTGGCAAGTGGTAGCACCACTGAATTCTGAACCAAGTTGCTGGGTGATCGACGAGCTTAGTTTCTTAGTCTGAAGATCCTGGATTCGATCCTCATTGGAGTCACTGGCACGTACTGATGAAGAGTCACAAACTAGGATGAAACAGCTGTCGAGTACTACCTCCTGGTTTTCAGTGGTTCTCTAGCTGGTATAAATCCGTGATCATATTATTTGATCTATTAGTAAATAACTATTCATCACGTCTATTATGGTTGAATGTTTAGACTATATCTCTACAACTGTGTTATTGAGGTACTCTTTTTGCAATACTGAGTTTTCTTAGTGACTAAGCAACATCTCTCCCATATTTATTGAATCATGGATTAACTACTCATTTAGACATGAAGAAGATGGTTGAAATTTATTGAGATTTCTATCTTGAATCTCGCGCTGATCAGTTTTATTGAATCGAAATTTTCCTCTACTGACGCTTCGATTAGGGTTCCAGTTTATCATGATCTAATCTAACCGATGCGAGTCGAAAGTGTAATTCACAAAACTTATTAAAACTGCTACTCGGGACTCATCAGCTGGATTCGCCTTCACACTTATTCATCCATGGCGCTCCTTTTGAAACTTGAACCCGAATTTATCTTTCCAAACAAAAAATACCATCATACTAGCATTAAGTTGTTGTCAAAGCGTCAGCACTGAAAGCCAACATGTCAACAGAAATTCGACATTTCAGTTCAAAAGGTCAATCAGCATAAAATTCAAAATAATAATTACAAGAAATAACAACCATTACCTGGTGCATAGTAATGGCCTAATGGATAATATTCAGATATTCGAAACGATGAATCCTGAATTCGAGTATCATTGCGAAATCATCACCCACTTAGAATGCAGGTACATTTATATGAGCAGGCCCAAATAGGCCAAGTCTTGAGACCTGAATAAAACTGCCAACCATCATCGACCAAATGAAATGAGTAAAACGGTATGTCATTTTAATACTCATCCCTAAAGAGGTTAGAATCAATTTACCCACTAAGAAGACATTCTGCTAGCTGTATGGCATACACAGTGAGCTAAAACAATTTTACACTAACACTTATATGAAGCATAATGAAAATAGTATATATTTCGTAAGAATTCACTTGCACAGATCCCTCAAACAAAAGCTTTTCGTCTTTTAACTCACCCAGAATCCTTAAAGAATGCCAGTGTCAATCGTGATGCCACTGTCTTCACGCCAGTTACACCTGCCATAATTTCATCCTGTAATAAATAGTGTTTAGGCATTTTGTATATTTGTATTGTATTAAACAGCACTGAGAATTGCTAAAACGCGCACGGATCCTAACACGTTGTCGTTTTGTTCTAATCGAAAATTCGATCTCAGTTCTGTTTGATTCTACGCCAGCAGAAGTGACGTGTTGTAATCACCAGGCTACTTAAATTTCTATTCAGTATAATGCACAAACTATCTTCCATAATTTATTGTTCTAATCATCTAATAGTGTTCTCGAGTCGCTACATGGACCCACACATATTTTACTTAGGTGTTACTCGTAATTCAGAGCACTACTCAAAGGAAATGAGGTGAAAAGTATCTTTTAGGATTTGATATTGCTTCAGATGGAAGAGCCTGGTATCACACGACGTATTGCTGAATACTGTTTAACAACAATGACAAATACATCTTCAAAGTTAATAAAAGTTTTCAGGTTATTGACTTACACCAACTGTGCGTTTTTCAAAATGTGTGCCAACAGTTCCTTCACCACCTTCATTCTCTATATCAATCCCATCCAGATTAGGACAGTTATAGTGTTTACGTCCTTCAGCCTTGTCAAATGAAATAAAATAAAGCCTTTTACTATTGTAAAGAAATCAGCGTTTAGAGATTTGTGAAGATATATTTAAAAAAATAACAGGAATGAGTGGATATGTAGTAAATTTTTGAAGAAACACTCTATATTGGATCTGAAATACGTTAAGGTATTCCTCTGAACTGTATAGACGTTCCGATGGGAATTAATGAAATGTGTACAAAACGTGTGATGCTACGCAACATACTTTATACTAGGTTGGTAATCACAGTTCATAACCACCGACAGGTGCATATTAGGGCACTATTCAGTCATGTTTATTACAGCAGTTTTAATATAGTCTGTATCATATGACAGCATTACAAACCTTGTTCTCCTACGAGAATAGATTTACTGCATATGCGGATTCTAATGTGATTTTCTGTGTTCTTTAGTTTAGCCTGGACTCACAGCTTACTAAAGATCAAGCTAGTCGATAACTGCTTCACTAGACCGAATACACGTTTTCTGCTCATGATCGAACTGTGAAACGGAAGATTTCCCTAGAAATTAAAACACTGGAAAATTCATCGAGTCATCACATGCGACTGATTACAAAGTGATCACAAGTGGTTCAACAATTCAGATATGATGAGGAATACTCGTCGATTAAATTGACCTTTGGTGTCGCTATACTACGATTTGGTGGAGAGTTAGTATTCATCGACAACTGGTTGCCATTCCAGTGGCTAAATGGTCAGCTGGCAAACTCGAAGATATTGGGTTCGATTGCTTGGAGAATCCGTAGAGAGCAACAATCGGTTGTCCAATGCTAAATGGATTTCGATGATTACTCAACTGATATTACGATCACCTGCTGAATAAGATGTAATCACAGTGCTCGAAATTATAGTTCTGAAAATTACAGATCATAGGTTTTGATGTTTCAGTGATTTTCATTTTGCTAATGCCATTTTGAATGTGTTTTAAATAGCTATGATTCTGATATCTAGTGTCAATTTACAATACTTAATCTTCATAGGTTATTCCCGTTTATTTAACGTGATATTTCAGATAAAGTCACAATATTTTTGTAAGTAAACATACCAATAGTTGTGGAGTGACAAAGGATAAAAATTGTTTGCTGAACGATCCCACAGCTGAAATCCATGGACGATTGATGAGTTTAACAGTGTTCCCACTAAAAGATGAAATGATAAATGCACAAAGCAGAAATTTCATCTTCCATATATGTGAAAAATAATGTGTATCAAACAGAACCAGAAAATTTCCTTTCTTGTTTCTTCCACAAGAAGTGGTCGTCCACATTTGACAATCTTCAGTAGAATGCACCCATGAGCACATAGGGGACCTACCTCAGGACATTCAGGTTACAACGAGGACTCATTCATCATTGAACATCTGGGACGGAACTGCCTTGTGGTACAAAAGTCATAGCTTCGATCCCCAGTGGGATCATGGGTGCATAACACTGAAGAATCCCGAAGCAAGAGGAAACGGGAGTTCGCTACTCTCTGGTATTCAGTGTTCTTCTAACTAATTGCCATCAATGATCAAACTTGAAATCAATCGAATTCCAATGAAATTACACTTGAATATAACAACAAGGTCATCTGAGTGAATTACTGAAACACACAATATAGACGATATTTTTGAAGATGTAAAAACTAATATGAACAACGGCTTCTACGCTCCAGTTCTGTTTTCATGTGTTTTGGTGATATTAGCTCTATGTCGTACACATATATATAAATATGTGATTTCTTGCCATATCATTCATTCTCTGATCGTAAATATTGTCAGTATCACCTCACGTTGTGTTACTGGCGTTACTTACTGTTTCGTAAATATTTAGTCTCACCAACAGAAGATGTCTACACATCATGCTTAACTACAGGGACAAGAAAATGACTGAATTTTACATTATTGACACTCGAATATCAATGAGACTTCTAATTGGGTTGGACTCAATCACGCAGGAGGCGAGAACACTGGCATTTATTGAGTCGACTGGAAAACTCTAAAATATTCGAACTTTGTGAACGATTTATGTTAACTGACGCAGGAGCTGGAAGATGTACAAGATAAAGATCAACATGTTGTTAGAAGTGGCTGGCAGGGAGGACGGAACGTCAGGTGAACAAAGAGAACACAGAGGTGATGAAGATACCGAATCCAAAACAACCAGCAGCGGTCACTATCAAATGTGGAAATTTGAAAGAGGTCAGCCCGCTCACGCATACAAGTACCATCGTTTCAACAACAGGCAACAGAACGGATGAAGTCACCAAAACGAGTTATGGTCAGAAACACAAGACAGCTCTTCATTATTAAGAAATCAGTCTGGAATCAAGATGCAATCAGCATAAAGTAAGCGATTGGGATTTTCAACACTAATTTCAAGTCAGTCAGTGTCTCTATATGATTCAGACATTTGGCACAGGCGTTATGAATTGGATGAAGACTTTTACTAACAACCACCTTCGCCGGCTGTAAACTGAATAGCAGATGATGTGAACAGAAAGAATAAGCGATAGGTAACTCTGGGAATGAACAAACCAAGAAGCTGTTGCCCAATAGATATACCGAAGAAAACAGGAATATATGCTGGACACACACTGACATCTCATGCCATGTCCTCGAGTGAAATCTGAATAGGAAATAATGACACGGATATCTGAAGGTGATATTGAGGAGGTGGTATAAGGAACAGTTGAAAGTTATTGGTTAGTTGTGAAACAAACTAAAGAGGACTGCAAAGAAAAGGATGAAGTGGAGACGTGCTGTTGAAACTCTGTGTTCCACTGAGAACCTAAGTGAATAATAATCATAACAGAATATTAAGGAATAAAAATGTAGGTGAATAGAATTCATGTCTCACTTTGACCACTCACATCCCTAAGGGAAGATACCATGACGTCGACAAATCTAAAGCTTGACAAATGTGGTAGCAATTATCAGGACCGACACACCTAATGTTATATATCTGTATAAATAACCGCTAACAATCTCTAGCTTTGAAAACAATGACTTATGATATAGGGGAAAAATTGGAAACCAAACATTTGAGTAGCGTCTTATATGTCGAACATACCGGCATGTTGTTCTTAAAGCCAACGCATTCCTGAAAACAGTAATAATAACAGGTCTGAATATCTCCTGTTTACACACAGTCCATCATGACGTCATTCGTGTTGAATTCATCATCGACTTTGATTCCCTTATTCATCCACAGCGATTTCAGTATTTCACTAATACACTGATGAATAAGTTAAAATTTTAAGTAAGCGCGGAGTTCGAATTGATAAATCGATTGTGGTGATTGGCTATTTCTATTTCCGCATTGTTTAAATTCTGACCTCTACATGTTGATCTCCAGTTTACTGATATTCGGCCACCACGGATTACAACTTTTAAAGAAAACCTAAAATTTCACTTTGAAATTTATCTGGACAATAGAAGTTCACAGGGAAGCAAAAGGTGTCTCACCTCGGTACATATTGTCCGCGATCATTCATTGGCGGTTTGCCTGTTTTCGGATCTCTCGGTGTTCTGGGATTACCATTCTCATCACGCATCAAAGCATAGCTAGTTCGAACAAATCCCTACAGATTAATTTGTAAAATGAAGACAGATGTAAAGTTATTAGTATGATAATGGAACCACTAATCGCTATCTATGGTGAGGCAGAAATGGATGGTGGAATAAGATTTTCTTACAAACAGCAAAACGATATGATAATATTACTTTCTGATGATGTTTGGAGCATATTTGATTCCTGATAGACACGTGAAGAAATATAATTTTCCAATGTTATTTGTATGTATATATATATGCTAATTGTCGTTCTTTGATTTTATCCCATGATAAAAGTATGATTACTAATTATTGTCTGACGAGATATACATATGTCAATTTCCCGTTGTGTTAAAATAAAACCATCTAATGCTCACCGAATGTAGTTAATGAGCTCACGACTATGCGGCAGTGTGGAGGATATTGCAGTTCGAATCTCTGTCTAGTGGAGTCTTCTGCCTTGTAAGTGCTTACCAGCAAACTATCATTTCATTCCTTTACGCTCCCAGTGGAATATAGGGCTTCAAGCTAGAGTTTCGAAGTTTCGGTAGCAGTCATGTTTATGTTTACGGGGTTGCGTTGCTAGCCTCATGACCACCCTTTCCTCTTTACCAGTCTTATTACTGGCTTAGCCAGGTAAAGGAGTGTGTGGGCCGGGAATCAAACTCTGAACCACATGTGTGGTTGGTGAGCATTCTAACACCAAGCTTCCAATGCACGAATTCATGAAAACAAACATCTTCTTAGGATTTTTGCATCATAGGAATCAATAAATTATTTGCTGGATACAATCGAAGGAGAGAAATCACAACACTATGTACCTAACGATTCTTGCATATTTGTTTGAAGAGGAAACTATGAGGAACAAGTTGAATACGATGACTGAATTGCCAGTGTTTCAATCCAACACAGGGTTAATCATTTCAGCAATTGATTTGCTTGATGTTCTACATGCTAGATCAACTAGCAACTTTACTGCATTATGATCAGTCAAGAATTGCTTTTTGAGCCATTTACACTTGCATTTTCACTAATTCATTGGATTTATTTCGCATATAGACTATTCGGACAAATACCCTAATGTCTTCACTACAATGTTTACTCAAAGTTACATGTTAAAGAAGTTGCCTATATGGACTCGAACATCAACCGACGACAGTGCATGCTCTCAGTCAGAAATGTCGATGTGGGATTGTGAGCATATTCATGCCGTATGAAATCATTCATGTTGTAGAAGAATAACCCTCTGAAGTCATCAGAATACTTCTTGACTTCCCAGAGACTGTAGTGATACATTCTTGGTTTGAAGCCAAATGGGAACATTAGAGATTTTCTTTAACTCATATACATCCAGCTGACAAGTATCAAGTAGGAGAGAACAAGTCGCCGGGCTTTCATTGTGAACCACATGAATGAAACGTCAAACAGAAATTAAACTCAGTCGATATTAGGCTTATCTTCTCTAGATCTTCTGTCTAGATTTATGTGAAACGTCATTTCTGCCAACTGATTAGGAGATTTCGGTCACTTACCAAAGCATGCGCTAACTCATGAATAGCTGTACCGACCAACATCGTCTTTCCTGGTTCATCTACTTCCATTTTCTGTGGGCAGAAGTTGATTGCTCCCATAATCGGTCTGAAGCAATACGAAAAGAAGGGGACATTAACAACAAGCAAAGTCGACTTAATCAAAAACCTCTCTTCTCTGCTTTTCTAAACATTCCCTCTCTCTCTGGATATCTATATACATACATTACATCCAGCCTTGTAATAAATTAGTTGAATGCGATAATCGAACTCCTGGTCAACACCGGCTATTCTGACTCAACAAACTCCCCCATCAAAGCAATATACAGAGTGAAAGACAACCTGTTACAAACAATAAGCTCTCGTCTTCTCTGCAACGCTGAAGCTCTAGTCATGCAGAAAGAGGACCTGGAGCTCTACATTGAAATAATATTTCCATCCAACTCTACAAACATGGTGACAATCCGCTTCAATGTGTTGTAAAATATCTCAGTTTTGTAGACGTCAATTCTCGACAGGTTCGAAGTCTAGGTGAGTGATTTTAAGCCTACTGCTTACAAACAAGTTAGTAAGGTAACCAAACAATAATTTGTTATCAGTCAACACAAAACTTTAATATATTACTACAATGGGCTTCTGAAGATGTAAGTTTATATTTTACCTGCTTTGATTCTGCTTCTGGCGAAGGGGACTGCGACATTCAACCAAACAGTATCATCTCTCTGTTTCATTGGTTTCGAGTTTCTCATAAATATCAATTAATATACATACAGATACACAAACATAAACATTCTAACCTGTCAGTTGTTGGATGCATTTCACATGGACCAGCAAACGCCAGTGTTGATCCACTAAGACAACCGCCTTTATTTTCACTCTCCACAAATATCACATATTCATTGGGTGCAAATCCTGGGCCGTCTCGATACACATCTTTGAAATTTCTACCATCCGATGACTGAGAACATCCCTTGTTGTATGACAGGAAGAAAGAGAAAAAATCAATAAATAAACAAAGTGAAAAACTAATAATCAGTTTGAGAGATGATCATATTCAGCGTGAAAGTAGTCCCTGAAATAATGGAGAAGGTTTATACCTCGAGGAGGTGTTTTCAGTGTGTCTGTGCGCTCTGAATCAGTTCAGGTAACTGCGTGACTACATCATTATTACTATGCAATCCCTAAAATAGTCGATATATGCGAAAATAAATGACTGTTGTCAGAATTACTTTGCAACGACCTTCAAATTAGGACAATTACATAGATGTATGTGTATATATGTATATACTATATTTTCATAGGTATTTGTTTAGACAACATTTGCCCTACTATCATCAGGCATGATTATCTTATAGATTTATCATCCAATCAGACACAGAGTAACACTTTAAACTTGGGTCAAATTAAACGACGTCCACTCACTAACTGAATTCATTTTGAAAGTAGCTTTTGACATAGTTTAACATCTTTTAAATAAAAATGGTTCAGGCATGTGCACACATGAAATGTCATCTGATGAAATTGTTACAAATGGGCAAAGGCTATTTAATAACACTAACGGAGTCTGACAGTGAGTAGGTGAGTGGTTCAATGATAGAATGCTCACCAGTCAAAGCGAGGAGACCTGGTTCATTGGTACAAATCCCTACAGAATCCTCCAGTTTGCCAATAACTACTGCATGGATATCCTGAAGCTGTGCCCAGAAGTGATGATCACTGGTTGACGACGTCACTATATCATGAATTGACAGATTCAGAATTCACAGGTCAGTGAATTTCAGGCCAATTGACTGAGTGGTGAACGGGCTGAGTCTCGTGAACTGAAATTCCTCAGTCGAATTACTGTTGAAGTCATGGGTGTGCATCATCTCTAAAGAAATGCAAACTAGAAAGAAATATCTCTGTTCACCAGTGTCTAGTTTTCAATAATTTCTAACTGATGTTGATTTGTGATGAAATCTACACAGAAATATCAATTTCAAAACACCCAATGTCTTTTAAAAGCTTACCATTCTAATTTATGATTCTGAAGGTGGGTGATGTATTTATTTTAGTGATGAAACAGTGTAATTCTGACTAAAGTAGTGAGTGACCAGTATTACGCAGTTTAGAAGCAGATTACTTGTGAAGGACAGAAAAGAAGAGAATATTCTCTTTAGTTTTGAGGAGGTTAAGGTGTATCGTTCACTGAGTGTTTGATAAAAGCAGCCAAACTGTCTGACTATTATTCACATCAAATAAATATGCAACCTCGATACAGGTATTTTGTAGGTGTATTCATGAATGCAGATGCTTTATCTAAGAAACAGGAATGCATTTCACCTCAGTCATGACAGTGATACGAATATACGCCCAAAATGCATGATACAGTAGATGCTGCTTACTCAAAGTGAAGATTTGGCAGTCTCTTGTAAAAGAAATATGTATGCTGAGCAATTTCAGCATGCAGACTGCATAAGACACATTTCATTGTCTTCCTTAAACCATTTCAGAATAATTCTGTTCTAAATCTAGTTCATAAATCACAATATCTGTGTACTTGAATGATTTATCAACGCGTCGAATACTGTCAGGCAGTTTCGTCTGAGAACCCTGCAATTACAGTTCATATGCATAATCGGGAATCATAGTGGAAATAGTTTTCAGTGGGATTGATTGAATAACGCCTTAGGATGTATTCCCTCCTTATTTATTATGAATTATTAACCACTCTTTCATCCTACATCAAAATGAGCTAAACACAGAACTTACTGAGGCGAACTGATCTGGTATGGGATGTTCGTAGCATTTCGCTTGAGGTTTACACTTGTCTTTGCAAAACTTTCTGCCTGAAACTGGTTCGGTGTAGATATACGGTTCGACACATCCTCTATTGAAAAAGAATTCAAATACATACATACATTTATGCTTTGAGGAATAAATTTTACATTGAATGAAAACCAGTTTAACTGTTCTTGTGATAATTTAGAAGAAAAATATACAGTGTTTGAAGCCAGTGAGGATTGTTTCTTCAGGCGCGTGTGTGTTTGCATAATTTCGGTATACTTGCTCGCATTCATCAGATTCCGAAGAGGATATAACTTTGGTCCCAAATCCTACAAACAAATAACTTTTAGTTCTTAACACTAGTAATATTGAGGTACTTGGTCAAGTAGTCCATGTACGAAGATCAGTGGTCAGCTATAACATCGCAAAGTCACAAAAGTGAATGCATAATTTTAATTAACACCAGTTGCACAAAAAGCGTTTCTCACGACCCAATGGCTTAGTGGATAGATCTATGGCGTTTGAAGTGACTTGTACTTTGTTCGAGTCTCAGAGCGAACATTGTCACCCACTGGGGAGCAGGTAACAAATCATAACCCCACCCCCTACAGCATTTCCCTGAATTAAGAAGCGGACAACTAAAATAGACATTCGCTGACCATCCTACCACTAGGCGAATTCTCAGAAGTGAGAATTCATCGGCGATCGGCAGAATGGCATACCAGTTCGCCTCATAACCTGAAGCTTCTCGGCTGGATATCTCTCGGATACTTGGGTGAGTGGTGTTGGGGAGTCTCAGAAACAAACAGGAAGCAGCTGCTCACTACTCTCCGGTTTTCAATGCTTCTCTAACTAAAGACTCTTTGTGAGCAATATTATATTCTGTATTCTCTGCTATAAATCAGAATCAAAACTGGGAAAATTGAGAACTGAATGTGTAGTTAAAATATCCATTCAGTTCAGAATACAGGGTTATTGCCTACCTACCGTTGAACTAGGAGTTTTCTGTTTGGTGGTTTCCGTACACTCAGTGCTCTCGACCAGAAATTAAGCGCCTTCTCCACCACTTCAGTCTACAAGATAAAACAGACAGATGATCATATCAATGAGAGCGTTTTGTTAAGTTTCATCGTTATAATTGTTTATCGCATTTTCATCAACTGAAAAGAATACAGATTGCACGGGTAGGCGTCTTGTGAGAAGCTTCATACATACACTTATTCCTTTTTATGAATCTGAATCAGGAGAATAATTATGATGAGAGCGTTGGTGAGAGCGTTTACACTGCAACTACTTAACCGGTTTCATGGATAAACAGAAAACCAAGATGCAATGTTCTGTTGAGTGAATATCAATTATTTCTGAATGTGAAAGTGTTGTGTGAGATGATGTTACTTGGCTCAGAGTCCATCGTAGCCTTCTATTTACTAACCCGAATGCGAATTTAGGATTGTCCCACGTTGTTGTTTCATAGGCTGCATTCTATTAGCAAAGACATTTGTTACACTCACGGAGAATTCTAAACGCTCATTCCATATTGTAGTCCTCGTTGAATATGTTACCCAGAAAGACAACGAAGAACTCGCAGAAAAGTTATCCAGGTGAGACAACACATTTCCACAATACGATATTCGGTATCCGCCAATCGTGACAGCTAAAATTGAAAGATGTTCTCAGGGTCGGAATAGCTATCGTAATTATGCCTGAACAAATGTTAGGCAGAATTCTAAAGTAGACATTTGCACTGCTTCGAATTCAGTTTCACTCTAACCATCTTCTGCATCAGGAGGTATCAGTGATCATCAATTGTGAATTCGCCAAGTTCGAAAGAAAGGGATAAGCTACTTTGTAAATTGAGGGAGAGTGGATCGCTAACGCTTCCATGGTTCAGTGATAGAATGCTCGTCAACCAGGTGCGTGGCTCAGGGTTTATTCCTGGACCGATGGAATCCCAAATCTCGTTTCAATGGCGGCGTGAGACTGGCAAACTCTCCCGTGAAAAAGAATAACACCAGTGCTACTGAAAATCCAAAGCTGAAAGCCTGAAAACCAATACACTACACAAAAGAATAAAATAAATAATCAACCGTAGAAAATTGGCAAGTGCATCCATGGCAGTAGAATGGCGAGAACCGAGTTCTCAATAAATACACACATGTGCCATTGTAAAATCAGTTTTACACACGAAAATGTCCTAAGAAAATGAAGACGATTAAGAGCATCTTGTAGGCAGAATGAATGAATTCTACTCAGCTTAGGCAAACAACTCATCGATAAATACTGCTTCATTTTGCAAGTATTCACAACAAAAATCTCCGACACTGTATGACTGATCAAAGGTATAATGCAATTTCAAGAAATCAGTTTTAAAGGAGAATAGAAACATCAGAAAAATGGGGGATTGCAAAAGAAACAAACAACAATTTTACAGATCTTAAATAATCAGAGTTACCTTGAATCGACCAAATAGTGGATGTCTCTGCATACTTTGAGTGTATAGGATGATAAATTTCAGTGCATTGCCACCACTTTGACGTTTGTCGACTGTTTTGCCTAAAACACCATAGTTCTGAAGAGAATGTGAGTTGCTCTTCAACAAAGAACTCCGCTCTTACCATAGTTATATTCGGCATAATCTCACAGACATATTCACATTGCACGACTACAGCCAGAGCAGCGATGATGCATAGCGAGAAGAGAATATTCTTTGGACTCTGTGACATCTTGGTAATGGGTAATGGTAATTGGAATACAATACTCAAGTATTGCTGCTTGGTTAACTATCATTTCGTCTACTCCTTTATATACTAAAATTGTTGCAGCCTCAATCTATAAACATGCAACTCATTTCATGAATAGAATAGAAATTATGTCAAAACAATGCGTTTCTCGGAGTTAGTTAGTTGAGTGACCTGGCTTGAAACTGTAAAATGAGAAAATGGCACCATTTGGAGTAGAGCATTTTCGCCTGTAAATCAAATATACCTGCTGTTATCTGATAGAAAATCTTGTGGACCTTCTCCAACTGTGCTGTTCAAAATTTGTCACAGCAGATTCAACACACCCACCTCCTACCTTCATCTGAACCTTTCAACTTTATCAATATGGGTGTATGATTATTTCACTACTGCTAATCACTTCAAGATTTGTACTTTATCATCAATGGCGCTGTTTGCGCTTTTGTTTTTGGTTTATTGTCCTCGGATGTTTTGTCTTCTATGATTCAAATTGTTTGGAAGTATTGGCAGCTGGTACAAATATCGAAGACACTTTCACGGTGAATTTCACCTTCACGAAGTCTGTTTCATAAGAACGCCTCAAAAGCAAATTGGTGAATCACGAACTTTGTGAACTCCGGTTTTTGTACACAGAAATCTGCATGATATGCCGTGATAGAATGGTCACGGTGGTGTATGTGCATGGAAAGTAACACTTTTAAGTGGCCAATAATTTTTGGAAGTTCTCAGTAGTCTCTTTGCGTTCAGAGAGGAATACATAACTTCAGATTTCAGTCTTGAAGTTGCAATAATGCTAATATTGTTAAGGAGTTCGCCTCAGTGAGTTGTTATGGAAGATTCCATCAATGAACCAGCGTTGCGTAGAAGATTTGGTCTTAAATATAAATACGTAGAGCACAGGTTGGTTATCACTGTCATTTTCTCTAACTCGTATACCCAACTGAATATTATTCATCTAGTCACTCGCGTAAACACTCAGCCGGCGGGATGCTCTGAACTATTGTGAATTTCTAACTAATAACAGGTGGTTGCGACTTCGATTTCTCCCTTTGAGCCATTCGTCAACACGGCCTATTTGCAACCACGAAGACAGTGGTGGAAACAACTGCGAGTCCTGAATGGCGATCGACTCCAACAACCAACCACTAGTTATTTATCAAACATCTACTGTAGGATGTAAAACTGTATAACACTGACTGACTGACTGAGATAAATCGTTGTACACTACTCACATCAACCAGTGGTGCTTGACAGCCAGATGGGAGTGATCTAAACACCCGATGGCTGTTCGTCTCCACCGGAGTCGAGCTAATTAATATGAGAAATGAAAGACTGATTTACGGTATAACGAGTTCACCCAACTAGATAGCCAGGAATCTGGTGGTTTCGACTAATTCGACTCTCTCATTTGAGTCACACTAGGTAAACCGCTATTGAGCTCGGTACGAAGAGAGTGAAAATGCCTTCTGGTGCACAGATCACTTCGAACAGACTAGCAAGCATGACTGGTTGACATGAGTGGTATACAATTACCCACCTCAGCCGACCAGTAGTATGTAGTTTTATAGATGTCAAATAAAGCTGACTCCCATGCACATCATTTCGAGTTCTTCGCTTCCTACATTTGCATGTTACATTCTCATGCTCAGCACGATACAATAAACAATTCAAGACGGGACGTTTCCTCATTTGAACATCAAAGATTTGAACTGAGTGTTGATTTGGTGTGATAGCTACTTGGAAGTGAGGATAGTAGGACAGGAAGACTATTCAATCGCTTCTGGTTTTGGATAATCCCTGAATTGCTGTAATAGTGATGGAGTGCTTTTGATGCAGTGTGGACTTCTCAGAGTATAGTACCTTAGTGCATATGATTTTCGCTTTAGATTTCATAAATACATCCAAGTGTCTCTCCACAACAACATTAACGAGTTAGCTTAGAGGCGTACTACTCGTCGTAGCTACTGCTTTTAGCACCGTTTTGAATGGAAAGCGCTCCACTTCGTTGCTAATGGAGACTGGTGTGCCTCAAGGCTCTGTACTCTACCTATTTCGTTTTTCTTTCTTTTTGCATGACCTTCCATTTTCTTCCACAGCTTGCTCCCTTAAATATGCGGATGGTCTTACTATTTCTGTCCCAGCAGCTTCTACTTTAGGTTGTTCTTAGATGAATAAATTCTTGTCTGATGTTAACAAATAGTTCATTATGTAATCGTTTACTGAATACACCCGACCGATAGCTGCTTCCTTGATGTAGTGGTCGGGCTTGCATATCGCAAAGACCCAACGAGCTACACTGGCTGGAGCTCATGTTCCTGTAGGTCCTACCATGCCAGAAAATTCGTTTGGATAGCGGTTAGACAAAAAGCAGCTACGCAGTCCAATACTATGATTCAAACAAACCCACAAAATATCATGCCGGATCGGTCGGGGCCCGGATTAACAACGACCGCGCTTCTTGCTGCTGTGTCACAGGGCAGAAGTGATAAATATGCTACTGAGACACACCAAACAAGAAAAAACAAACGAAAACAGGCCACGTGTGACCGGCCTCAAGCAGTTGTCCCCTGGGCTCTGCGGTCACGCAACACTAACCTTTTCTCTCTCCCCTTCTCAGGCGTGAGGCTAGCAACCCCACCCTGTAAACAAAGCTGCTACAGAAACTTCAGCACGACCAATCTCCTTGCGTCAAAAGAAAAAGTCTGTGTGGGGACATGGAATGTCCGTACTATGTACGAGATTGGCAAAGCTGCCCAGATTGCAAACGAAATGAAAAGATGCAGAATTCAAGTACTGGAGATATATGAAAGCAGATGGAACGGGAACGGACTCACCAAATTGTCAACGGGTGAGTCAGTGATCTACTCCGGTCACCCAGAAGATAACCACTCGCACACCGAGGGCGTGGCTATCATGATTTCACCAACGGCAACGAAGGCCCTGATACAATGGGAGGTGATCTCGCCCAGGATAATAACCGCCAGATTCAACTCCAAAGGAAGGAAAGTGTCAGTTATACAATGCTATGCACCCACAAACAACGCAGACCTCGAAAAGAAAGAAGAATTCTACAGACAACTACAGGCAACAATGGACAATACTCCAGGCGGCGACATTAAAATACTAATGGGAGACATGAACGCCAAACTGGGATCAGACAACACAGGAAGGGAACTCATCATGGGTAGAGAAGCTCTCGGAGAAATGAATGAAAACGGAGAACTCTTCGCCGACTTCTGCGCCTTCAATGAACTAGTGATTGGTGGCAGCGTTTACAAACACAAGGATATCCACAAGGCTACATGGGTGTCACCAGATGGGCGAACCAAAAACCAAATCGACTTCATCTCAATCTCAAGGAAGTGGAGGCGCAGCCTGCTGGACACAAAAGTAAGAAGAGGAGCAGACGTTGGCTCAGACCACTATCTCGTACAAGGGACAATCCAAATCAAATTAAAAGCTTTCAGAGAAACAGGAGCTGCAGATAGACCACAAGCCAAGTTCAGCACTCAAAAACTGAAGGACCAGGACACAAAGGACATCTTCACTGCAAGTATAAAAGACGAATCCGAGACACAAATCAACTCTGGCGAAGAGGTCAGCGTCGAAAAGCACTGGAACAGCTTGAAGACAGTGTGGAGTCAAACCTGCATGGAAGTTCTAGGCAGAAAGAAGAGACAGACAACATGGCTCACTACGAACACTTGGAGACTAATAGAAGAGAGAGGGATGGTGAAACAAAAGATTCTCCAGTGCACCGATGAGCAACAAAAACAGGATTTGAATGCAAGCTACAATACACTGAACAAAAGAGTAAAGAAGAGTGCCAGGGAAGACAAAAGAAAGTATTATGAAGCCATGGCAAGTGAAGCAGAACAAGCTGCAGGCAAGGGAGACCTCGCAACACTCTACCAAACAACTAGGTACCTATCGGGCAAAAGTTTGACACAAATCAAGCCGGTGAAGGATGACAATGGAAAGTCACTCACCAAAGAAGTGGAGCACAGGAAACACTGGGCTGAACACTTCAAAAGACTCCTAAATCGACCACCACCTACAACGCGCCCAACAATACCAACAACGGAGACAGAGCTACCAGTGAACACCAACCCCCCGACGAAATCAGAAGTCCTGAAGGCAATCAAGATGCTAAAAGCTGGAAAAGCAGCAGGACCAGATGGAATCCCAGCAGAAGCATTGAAAATGGACCCAGAGACAACAGCGGACTTGATGACGCCACTACTGGAGAAGGTGTGGAAAGAAGGTAAAGTACCCAAGGATTGGAAGAAAGGATACTTATTCAAACTACCAAAGAAAGGAGACTTAAGTCAATGCAAGAACTGGCGCGGAATTATGCTCCTGTCCATCCCAAGCAAAATACTAAGCCGCATCATCCTGGAGAGAATCAAACATGCCCTGCATGAAAAACTTCGACCGGAACAAGCTGGATTCAGGGGAAACAAGTCATGTATTGATCAGATCGCCACATTACGGATCATGATTGAACAAAGCCTGGAATGGCAGTCACCTCTCTATCTCAACTTCATCGACTTTGAAAAGGCCTTCGACAGCGTCGATCGAGAGGTGATTTAGAAACTACTTCGCTACTACGGGGTGCCACCGACAATAATACATCTCATCCAACAGCTGTACGACAATGCTGTATGCCAAGTAATCCACAACGGGAAACTTACGGAATCCTTCGAAGTGAGGACAGGAGTAAGACAAGCTGGCTGCCTACTATCGCCAATGATTTTCTTGATTGCAGTAGACTGGATAATGCGACAAACAGCGGGCAATGAGGAAACAGGGCATAAAATGGACTCACACAAAAACTTGGAGGACCTGGACTTCGCCGATGACACATGTATATCTGATTTCCCACAAACTGGAAGACATGCAAGCGAAAAGCAACAAGTTGGCAGAAGAAGCATCCAGAGAAGATAGGACTTCAGGTGAACATAGAGAAAAGAGAGGTGATGAAGATTCCTGGGCAACACCACCAACAGCAACAACAACAGCAACAGACAACAATCAGCATAAATGGGAGGAACCTGAAAGAAACAACCCCTTTTACCTACCTGGGAAGCATCGTTTCAACTACACGCGGAACTGACGAGGATATCAAAGCAAGAATCGGAAAAGCAAGACAAGCTTTCACTACTCTCAAGTCTGTGTGGAGGTCAACAGAACCCAGCGTCAAAAATAAGATCCGGATTTTCAACTCCAATGTGAAATCAGTCAATGCTACTATACGGATCAGAGACTTGCACTGCGCGTCATAAAGAGCATCTCAAAAAATACTACGAACCTTCATTAACAGTTGTCTTCGCTCAATACTCAAGATCAGATGGCCTGTCAGAAAAGATCAGCAACAGAGATCTCTGGGAGCGAACCAACCAGGAACCGATTGGGCAATAAATAGGCAGGAAGAAATGGAAATGGATTGGCTGGCCATACTCTTAGGAAACCATCAAGTGACACCACTAGATTTGGAGGAGGTCATGTGAAGAAGAGATGAAAGCATGTGGACAGACTTGGAGCCAGCTAAAGACTCTAGCAGAGAACGGAACTCAGTGGAGACGCGCGGTTGAAGCCCTATGCTCCTCTAGAAATTAAAGGAAACAATAATTATTATTATTATTACTACTGTTTTAAATTTATATATGTATATATTTATGGAAGCAGCTAAATTTTTTCAATATGTGTACAAAATTCCATTCTGTATAATTTACATAGTTTGGAATAAAGTTACCATTAACATTGATTTTTAGAAAAATATTTCCACTTACCTTGTACTTAAGGAATTCATGATAGTCTTGTTTCACTAAGGTTCTTGCAACAATCACTACCAACAGGCCATTTTTACAGAGGCTGTCTCCTTCACTTTTCTAATTAGGAAGCATCATTTCAACTCTAGGCAGAACGGAAGATGTCAAAGCCATTCAGAATCGGAAAGGTGAGGTACACCTTCATTAACCTGAATTCATTTTGGAAAGGCAGGTGATGAATATAACCAACGAACAGCAACAACAACAGCAACTAGCAACAATCAACATCAACAGATATCAGCTTGCTTAGTTAAAATGCCTCACGAATTGAGTCACAAGAAGCAGTGTAGCATAAAAAGGAGGCTCGAAAACTCTTGGCGCCTTTATCTTATGAATTTTCTCCTGGTTTTGCCTGACGACATACAAGGAGAAAGCTGAGAATAAAGCGGATGTTCCGTACCAAACAAGATATTTTTTGCCAACTGCTCGCATGAATTATGAAGAGTCAGAGGTCACAAAAGATCTAATAAACTTTAAATATCAGTAACTGAATTACAAAATACAGCCAAAGATCACTATTAATTGTACTATCACACTGTCTACTTATACTTTATTATGTTTCCACCAACATTCTGTTTATAGTGAGTGCATTAATAATATTATCATTACTATTTCAATTTTTATGTATGTATATATTTATGAAAGCAGCTAAATTTTTTCAATATGTAAACAAACGCTGAAAATTCGATTCTGTATAATTTACATAGTTTGGAATAAAGTTACCACTGACATTGATTTCTAGAAAGATATTTCCACTTACCTAGTACTTAAGGAATTCAAGATAGCCTTGTATCACTAAGTTTCCAATTTTATTTTTATTTCTTTATCATTCCCTTGCGTTCCGAGTGGAACATACGGCTTCAACAACACATCTCCACTTTGTTCTGTTTTCTGCTGTCCTCTTCAGCTAGGTCCACGATTGTCCAAACTCTCTCACCTCTTCCTCACACGGTCTTCTCCATACCACCCTCGCACTGACGACCCACTCGTCTCTTCCCACTGGGATTCAACTCGAGGGCTTAGCATGACATGTCATTCGGCGACATGCTCAATGTACGCCCGATCCATCTCCACTTTCTCCTACATATTTGTTGATCGGTCGGCTCCTGGTTGGTTTACTGCCAACCAGAAATCCTTGTTGCTAATTCTTTCTGGCCGGCTGGCCATCTTCAGTATGGAGACAGAGAAGACAGCTGATGATGAAAATCTACAACCTGGTGGAAAAACATTTCATGACACGCTGGCCAAGTTTCTGACTCGTATAGAAGAACCGACTTCACGTTGGTGTTGAAAATGAGAATCTTCTTTCTTATGCTGAGTGCGAAGGATTTCCAAACTGAATTCAGGTTGATGAAGGTGTACCTTGCCTTTCCGATTCTGAATGGCTAAGACATCTTCGTCTGTTCTGCCTATAGTTGAAATGATACTTTCTGCCTAGATAACTGAGGGAAATCGTCTCTGTTAAAACTGTCCCACTGATGTTTATTGTTGCTAGTTGCTGTTGTTGTTGCTGTTCGTTGTTAATCTGCATCACCTCGAGCTCCACTGTGTTCACCTGCAGTCCTGTCCTCTGTGACTTCTTCTTCTGCCAGTTTGTTGCTTTTCGTCTGCCTGGAAAACTTCAAGTTTGTGTAGCATTAAACATATATCATCTGCAAAATCCAGATATTCCAGGGTCTTCTTATCAGTCGAGAGTTTCTTAATTCTTCTATTCCAACCATCCATTATATTCAGTAAACCAAAAAGTTTCATCGACTAAGTAAAAAGAATTTTCCTCATGTTGCTAAGGGTGCTAAAAGCAGTAGCTACGACGAGTAGTACGCCTCTAAGCTAACTCGTTAATGTTGTTGTGGAGAGACACTTGGATGTATTTATGAAATCTAAAGCGAAAATCATATGCACTAAGGTACTATACTCTGAGAAGTCCACACTGCATCAAAAGCACTCCATCACTATTACAGCAATTCAGGGATTATCCAAAACCAGAAGCGATTGAATAGTCTTCCTGTCCTACTATCCTCACTTCCAAGTAGCTATCACACCAAATCAACACTCAGTTCAAATCTTTGATGTTCAAATGAGGAAACGTCCCGTCTTGAATTGTTTATTGTATCGTGCTGAGCATGAGAATGTAACATGCAAATGTAGGAAGCGAAGAACTCGAAATGATGTGCATGGGAGTCAGCTTTATTTGATATCTACAAAACTACATACTACTGGTCGGCTGAGGTGGGTAATTGTATACCACTCATGTCAACCAGTCATGCTTGCTAGTCTGTTCGAAGTGATCTGTGCACCAGAAGGCATTTTCACTCTCTTCGTACCGAGCTCAATAGCGGTTTACCTAGTGTGACTCAAATGAGAGAGTCGAATTAGTCGAAACCACCAGATTCCTGGCTATCTAGTTGGGTGAACTCGTAATACCGTAAATCAGTCTTTCATTTCTCATATTAATTAGCTCGACTCCGGTGGAGACGAACAGCCATCGGGTGTTTAGATCACTCCCATCTGGCTGTCAAGCACCACTGGTTGATGTGAGCAGTGTACAACGATTTATCTCAGTCAGTCAGTCAGTGTTATACAGTTTTACATCCTACAGTAGATGTTTGATAAATAACTAGTGGTTGGTTGTTGGAGTCGATCGCCATTCAGGACTCGCAGTTGTTTCCACCACTGTCTTCGTGGTTGCAAATAGGCCGTGTTGACGAATGGCTCAAAGGGAGAAATCGAAGTCGCAACCACCTGATATTAGTTAGAAATTCACAATAGTTCAGAGCATCCCGCCGGCTGAGTGTTTACGCGAGTGACTAGATGAATAATATTCAGTTGGGTATACGAGTTAGAGAAAATGACAGTGATAACCAACCTGTGCTCTACGTATTTATATTTAAGACCAAATCTTCTACGCAACGCTGGTTCATTGATGGAATCTTCCATAACAACTCACTGAGGCGAACTCCTTAACAATATTAGCATTATTGCAACTTCAAGACTGAAATCTGAAGTTATGTATTCCTCTCTGAACGCAAAGAGACTACTGAGAACTTCCAAAAATTATTGGCCACTTAAAAGTGTTACTTTCCATGCACATACACCACCGTGACCATTCTATCACGGCATATCATGCAGATTTCTGTGTACAAAAACCGGAGTTCACAAAGTTCGTGATTCACCAATTTGCTTTTGAGGCGTTCTTATGAAACAGACTTCGTGAAGGTGAAATTCACCGTGAAAGTGTCTTCGTTATTTGTACCAGCTGCCAATACTTCCAAACAATTTGAATCATAGAAGACAAAACATCCGAGGACAATTAACCAAAAACAAAAGCGCAAACAGCGCCATTGATGATAAAGTACAAATCTTGAAGTGATTAGCAGTAGTGAAATAATCACACACCCATATTGATAAAGTTGAAAGGTTCAGATGAAGGTAGGAGGTGGGTGTGTTGAATCTGCTGTGACAAATTTTGAACAGCACAGTTGGAGAAGGTCCACAAGATTTTCTATCAGATAACAGCAGGTATATTTGATTTACAGGCGAAAATGCTCTACTCCAAATGGTGCCATTTTCTCATTTTACAGTTTCAAGCCAGGTCACTCAACTAACTAACTCCGAGAAACGTATTGTTTTGACATAATTTCTATTCCATTCATGAAATGAATTGCATGTTTATAGATTGAGGCTGCAACAATTTTAGTATATAAAGGAGTAGACGAAATGATAGTTAACCAAGCAGCAATACTTGAGTATTGTATTCCAATTACCATTACCCATTACCAAGATGTCACAGAGTCCAAAGAATATTCTCTTGTCGCTATGCATCATCGCTGCTCTGGCTGTAGTCGTGCAATGTGAATATGTCTGTGAGATTATGCCGAATATAACTATGGTAAGAGCGGAGTTCTTTGTTGAAGAGCAACTCACATTCTCTTCAGAACTATGGTGTTTTAGGCAAAACAGTCGACAAACGTCAAAGTGGTGGCAATGCACTGAAATTTATCATCCTATACACTCAAAGTATGCAGAGACATCCACTATTTGGTCGATTCAAGGTAACTCTGATTATTTAAGATCTGTAAAATTGTTTGTTTCTTTTGCAATCCCCCATTTTTCTGATGTTTCTATTCTCCTTTAAAACTGATTTCTTGAAATTGCATTATACCTTTGATCAGTCATACAGTGTCGGAGACTTTTTGTTGTGAATACTTGCAAAATGAAGCAGTATTTATCGATGAGTTGTTTGCCTAAGCTGAGTAGAATTCATTCATTCTGCCTACAAGATGCTCTTAATCGTCTTCATTTTCTTAGGACATTTTCGTGTGTAAAACTGATTTTACAATGGCACATGTGTGTATTTATTGAGAACTCGGTTCTCGCCATTCTACTGCCATGGATGCACTTGCCAATTTTCTACGGTTGATTATTCATTTTATTCTTTTGTGTAGTGTATTGGTTTTCAGGCTTTCAGCTTTGGATTTTCAGTAGCACTGGTGTTTTTCTTTTTCACGGGAGAGTTTGCCAGCCTCACGCCGCCATTAAAACGAGATTTGGGATTCCATCGGTCCAGGAATAAACCCTGAGCCACGCACCTGGTTGACGAGCATTCTACCACTGAACCATGGACACGTTAGCGATCCGCTCTCCCTCAATTTACAAAGCAGCTTATCCCTTTCTTTCGAACTTGGCGAATTCACAATTGATGATCACTGATACCTCCTGATGCGAAAGATGGTTAGAGTGAAACTGAATTTCAAGCAGTGCAAATGTCTACTTTAGAACTTTACCTAACATTTGTTCAGGCATAATTACGATAGCTATTCCGACCCTGAGAACATCTTTCAATTTTAGCTGTCACGATTGGCGGATACCGAATATCGTATTGTGGAAATGTGTTGTCTCACCTGGATAACTTTTCCGCTCAGCCTTCATTGTCTTTCTGGGTAACATATTCAACGAGGACTACAATATGGAATGAGCTTTTAGAATTCTCCGTGAGTGTAACAAATGTCTTTGCTAATAGAATGCAGCCTATGAAACAACAACAACGTGGGACAATCCTAAATTCGCATTCGGGTTAGTAAATAGAAGGCTACGATGGACTCTGAGGCAAGTAACATCATCTCACACAACACTTTCACATTCAGAAATGATTGATATTCACTCCACAGAACATTGCATCTTGGTTTTCTGTTTATCCATGAAACCGGTTGAGTAGTTGCACTCTAAACGCTCTCATCATAATTATTCTCCTGATTCAGATTCATGAAAAGGAATAAGTGTATGTATGAAGCTTCTCACAAGACGCCTACCCGTGCAATC
Organism: Trichobilharzia szidati; assembly: GCA_944472155.2. Taxonomy (NCBI): domain Eukaryota; kingdom Metazoa; phylum Platyhelminthes; class Trematoda; order Strigeidida; family Schistosomatidae; genus Trichobilharzia; species Trichobilharzia szidati. The sequence continues at coordinate 110,281,201 of OX235274.1, read as the reverse complement.
TGTGTTCTTTTCAGTTGATGAAAATGCGATAAAATATTATAACGATGAAACTTAACAAAACGCTCTCATTGATATGATCATCTGTCTGTTTTATCTTGTAGACTGAAGTGGTGGAGAAGGCGCTTAATTTCTGGTCGAGAGCACTGAGTGTACGGAAACCACCAAACAGAAAACTCCTAGTTCAACGGTAGGTAGGCAATAACCCTGTATTCTGAACTGAATGGATATTTTAACTACGCATTCATCAGATCTCCAGTTCCCCAGTTTTGATTCTGATTTATAGCAGAGAATACAGAATATAATATTGCTCACAAAGAGTCTTTAGTTAGAGAAGCATTGAAAACCGGAGAGTAGTGAGCAGCTGCTCTCTCTTTGTTTCTGGTACTCCCCAACAGCACTCACCCAAGTATCCGCGAGGTATCCAGCCGACGAGCTTCAGGTTGTGAGGCGAACTGGTATGCCATTCTGCCGATTGCCCATGAATTCTCACTTCTGAGAATTCGCCTAATGGTAGGATGGTCAGCGAATGTCTATTTTAGTTGTCCGCTTCTTAATTCAGGGAAATGCTCTAGGGGGTGACAATGTTCGCTCTGAGACTCGAACCAAGTACAAGTCACTTCAAACGCCATAGATCTATCCACCAAGCCATTGGGTCGTGAGAAACGCTTTTTGTGCAACTGGTGTTATTTGAAATTATGCATTCACTTTTGTGACTTTGCGATGATATAGCTGACCACACTGGTCAGCTTCATCTTCGTACATGGGCTACTTGACCAGGTTCCTCAATATTACTAGTGTTAAGAACTAAAAGTTATTTGTTTGTAGGACTTGGGACCAAAGTTACATCCTCTTCGGAATCTGATGAATGCGAGCAAGTATACCAAAATTATGCAAAAACACACGCGCCTGAAGAAACAATCCTCACTGGCTTCAAACACTGTATATTTTTCTTCTAAATTATCACAAGAACAGTTAAACTGGTTTTCATTCAATGTAAACTTTATTCCTCAAAGCATAAATGTATGTATGTATTTGAATTCTTTTTCAATAGAGGATGTGTCGAACCGTATATCTACACCGAACCAGTTTCAGGCAGAAAGTTTTGCAAAGACAAGTGTAAACCTCAAGCGAAATGCTACGAACATCCCATACCAGATCAGTTCGCCTCAGTAAGTTTTGTGTTTAGCTCATTTTGATGTAGGATGAAAGAGTGGTTAATAATTCATAATAAATAAGGAGGGAATACATCCTAAGGCGTTATTCAATCAATCCCACTGAAAACTATTTCCACTATGATTCCCGATTATGCATATGAACTGTAATTGCAGGGTTCTCAGACGAAGCTGCCTGACAGTATTCGACGCGTTGATAAATCATTCAAGTACACAGATATTGTGATTTATGAACTAGATTTAGAACAGAATTATTCTGAAATGGTTTAAGGAAGACAATGAAATATGCAGTCTTATGCAGTCTGCATGCTGAAATTGCTCAGCATGCATATTTCTTTTACAAGAGACTGCCAAATCTTCACTTTGAGTAAGCAGCATCTACTGTATCATGCATTTTGGGCGTATATTCGTATCACTGTCATGACTGAGGTGAAATGCATTTCTGTTTCTTAGATAAAGCATCTGCATTCATGAATACACCTACAAAATACCTGTATCGAGGTTGCATATTTATTTGATGTGAATAATAGTCAGACAGTTTGGCTGCTTTTATCAAACGCTTGGTGGATATTACACCTGAACCTCCTCAAAACTAAAGAGAATATCCTCTACTTTTCTGTCCTTCACAAGTAATCTGCTTCTAAAATGCGTAATACTGGTCACTCACTACTTTAGTCAGAATTACACTGTTTCATCACTAAAATAAATACATCACCTACCTTTAAATCATAAATTAGAATGGTAAGCTTGTAAAAGACATTGGGTGGTTTGAAATTTATATTTCTGTGTAGATTTCATCACAAATCAACATCAGTTAGAAATTATTGAAAACTAGACAGTGGTGAACAGTGGTGTTTCGTTCTAGTTTGTATTTCTTTAGTGATGATGCACACCCATGACTTCAACAGGAATTCGACTCAGGAGTTTCAGTTTACGATACTGAGCCCGTTCACCACTCAGTCAATTGGCCTGAAATTCACTGACCTGTGAATTCTGAATCTGTCAATTCATGATATAGTGACGTCGTCAACCAGTGATCATCACTTCTGGGTACAGCTTGCAGATATCAATCCAGTAGATATTAGCGAACTGGAGGTTTCTGTAGGGATTTGTATCAATGAACCAGTGCTCCTCGCTTTGAAATAATCTCACTAACATCTGATATTCGTTCGTGAGTAAATCTGAACTAAAATTAATGCAAATCCTAACAAAACCCACAATGTAAATTATAATTCTACCTCATTGCTGAAACAGTAAAACAAACAGGACGGGAGTGAATTGGCTTATAGAAGAGTGATTAAAATGAATTACTGTAGCAAGTCACTTCTAGATCTTCTCGTATCCAGATAATTCTGTTTTATAGTAAGATCGTCTCACTTTTCCCAGTTCCAAATTGGACATCGTTTTTCAAGTTCAAGCTTTAAAGTTTCAGTGGTGGTGGTGTTTCTCACAGGATGAGGCTGCTAGTCTCACGACCAATCTTTCTAACTTACTGGTGAGGTGAGAAGGAGTGCATAGACTGGGAGTCCTACCCAGGTCAGGTGCGTGACTGGCGAGCATTCTATCATTGAACCACTCACGTACTCACTGTCAGATTCTGTTAGTATCATTAAATAGCCTTCGCCCATTTGTAACAATTTCATCAGATAACATTTCATGTGTGCACATGCATGTACCATTTTTATTTAAAAGATGGTTAACTATGCCAAAAACTACTTTCAAAATGAATTCAGTGAGTGAGTGGACGTCGTTTAATTTGACCCAAGTTTAAAGTGTTACTCTGAGTCTGATTGGATGATAAATCTATAAGATAATCATGCCTGATGATAGTAGGGCAAATGTTGTCTAACCAAATATCTATGAAGAAATAGTATATACATATATACACATACATGTATGTAGTTGTGCTAATTTATAATATATTGTATATGTTCGAAGTAATAATGATGTAGTCACGCAGTTATCTGAACTGATTCAGAGAGCACAGACACATTGAAAACACTTCCTCGAGCTATAAACCTTCTCCATTATTTCAAAGACTACTTTCACGCTGAATATGATCATCTCTCACACTGATTATTAGTTATTCACTTTGTTTATTTATTGATTTATTTATTCTCTTTCTTTCTGTCATACAACAAGGGATGTTCTCAGTCATCGGATGGTAGAAATTTCAAAGATGTGTATCGAGACGGCCCAGGATTTGCACCGAATGAATATGTGATATTTGTAGAGAGTGAAAATAAAGGCGGTTGTCTTAGTGGATCAACACTGGCGTTTGCTGGTCCATGTGAAATGCATCCAACAACTGACAGGTTAGAATGTTTATGTTTGTGTATCTGTATGTATATGAATTGATATTTATGAGAAACTCGAAACCAATGAAACAGAGAGATGATACTGTTTGGTTGAATCTCGCAGCCCCCTTCCCCAGAAGCAGAATCAAAGCAGGGAAAATATAAACCTACATCTTCAGAAGCTCATTGTAGTAATATATTAAAGTTTTGCGTTGACTAATAACAAATTATTCTTTGGCTACCTTACTAACTTGTTTGTAAGCAGTAGGCTTGAAATCACTCACCTAGACTTCGAACCTGTCGAGAATTTACGTCTACAAAACTGAGATATTTTACAACACAGTGATGCAGATTGTCACCATGCTGGTAGAGTTGGATGGAAATATTCTTTCAATGTAGAGCTCCAGGTCCTCTTTCTGGATGACTAGAGCTTCAGCGTTGCAGAGAAGACGAGAGCTTATTGTTTGTAACAGGTTGTCCTTCACTCTGTATATTGCTTTGATGGAGGAGTTTGTTGAGTCAGAATAGCCAAGAGTTGACCAGGAGTTCGATTATCGCATTCAACTAATTTATTACAAGGCTGGATGTAATGTATGTATATATATAGAGAGAGAATGTTTAGAAAAGCAGAGAACAGAGGTTTTTGATTAAGTCGACTTTGCTTGTTGTTAATGTCCCCTTCTTTTCGTATTGCTTCAGACCAATTATGGGAGCAATCAACTTCTGCCCACAGAAAATGGAAGTAGATGAACCAGGAAAGACGATGTTGGTCGGTACAGCTATTCATGAGTTAGCGCATGCTTTGGTAAGTGACCGAAATCTCCTAATCAGTTGGCAGAAATGACGTTTCACATAAATCTAGACAGAAGATCTAGAGAAGATAAGCCTAATATCGACTGAGTTTAATTTCTGTTTGACGTTTCATTCATGTGGTTCACAATGAAAGCCCGGCGACTTGTTCTGTCCTACTTGATACTTGTCAGCTGGATGTATATGAGTTGCATAAAATGTCTAGTGTTCTCATTTGGCTTCAAACCAAGAATGTATCACTACAGTCTCTGGGAAGTCAAGAAGTATTCTAGTGACTTCAGAGTGTTATTCTTCTACAACATGAATGATTTCATACTGCATGAATATGCTCACAATCCCACATCGACATTTCTGATTGAGAGCATCTACGAAATAAATCCAATGAATTAGTGAAAATGCAAGTGTAAATGGCTCAAAAAACAATTCTTGACTGATCATAATACGTTAAAGTTATTAGTTGATTTAGCATGTAGAACATCAAGCAAATCAATTGCTGAAACGGTTTATCCTATATTGCATTGAAATACATTCGTGTCAGTGTCGGTTGATTGCGTCCAGGGAATAATTTATTGATTCTAATTATGCAGAAATCTTTAGATATGTTTGTTCTCGTTAATTCCTGTGTTGGTGGCACAGCGGTAGAATGCTCACTAACCAAACATGTGCTTCGGAGTTTGATTCCCGGCCGGCGCACTCCTTTCACTGGCTAAGTTAGTAATAAGACTGGTAAAGAGGGAAGGTTGGTCGAGAGGCTAGCGACCCAACTCCGTAGAAATAAACACCACTGCCACCGAAACTTCGAAGCTCTAGCTTGTTGCCCTATGGTCCACTGGGAGGGTGAAGGAATGAAATGATAGTTTGCTGGTAAGCACTAGACACAGATTCCTGAGTAACATCTTATGTCGAACTGCAATATCCTCCACACTGCCGCATAGTCGTGAGCTCATTAACTACATTCGGTAAGCATTAGATGGTTTTATATTAACACAACGGGAACTTGACATATGTATATCTCGTCAGACAATAATTAGTAATCATACTTTTATGATGGGATAAAATCAAAGAACGACAATTAGCAGATATATATACAAATAACATTGGAAAATTATATTTCTTCACGTGTCTATCAGGAATGAAATATGCTCCAAACATCATCAGAAAGTAATATTATCATATCGTTTTGCCGTTTGTAAGAAAATCTTATTCCACCATCCATTTCTGCCTCACCATAGATAGCGATTAGTGGTTCATCCATTATCATACTAATAACTTTACATCTGTCTTCATTTTCCAAATTAATCTGTAGGGATTTGTTCGAACTAGCTATGCTTTAATGCGTGATGAGAATGGTAATCCCAGAACACCGAGAGATCCGAAAACAGGCAAACCGCCAATGAATGATCGCGGACAATATGTACCGAGGTGAGACAGCTTTTGCTTCCCTGTGAACTTCTATTGTCCAGATAAATTTCAAAGTAAAATTTTAGGTTTTCTCTAAAAGTTGATGATGAAAAATTGAGAAAGTGGATGTAATACTTCCTTGAAATTGTAATCCGTGGTGGCCGAATACCAGTAAACTAGAGACCAACATGGAGAGGCAGAATTTGTCAGTTTGTATTCAGCATAATAAATCGAAATAATAATGAAAATTGAAACAATGCGGCAATAGAAATAGTCAATCACCACAATCGATTTATCAATGCGAACTCCGTGCTTACTTAAAATGTTAACCTATTCATCAGTGTGTTAGTGAAATACTGAAATCGCTGTGGATGAATAAGGGAATCAAAGTCGATGATGAATTCAACACGAATGACGTCATGATGGACTGTGTGTAAACAGGAGATATTTCAACCTGTTATTATTAGTGTTTTCATGAATGCATTCACTTTAAGAACAACATGCCGGTGTGTTCGACAAATAAGACGCTACTCAAATGTTTGGTTTCCGATTTTTCCCTATATCATAAGTCATTGTTTTCAAAGCTAGAGATTGTTAGTGGTGTATTTATACAGATATATAACAGTAGGTGTGTCGGTCCTGATAATTGCTACCACATTTGTCAAGCTTTAGATTTGTCGACGTCATGGTATCTTCCCTTAGGGATGTGAGTGGTCAAAGTGAGACATGAATTCTATTCACCTACATTTTTATTCCTTAATATTCTGTTATGATTATTATTCGCTTAGGTTCTTAGTGGAACACAGAGTTTCAACAGCACGTCTCCACTTCATGCTTTTCTTTGCAGTCCTCTTTATTTTGTTTCACAACTAACCAATAACTTTCAACTGTTCCTTATACCACCTCCTCAATATCACCTTCAGATATCCGCGTCATTATTTCCTATTCAGATTTCACTCGAGGACATGGCGTGAGATGTCAGTGTGTGTCCAGCAAATCTTCCTGTTTTCTTTGGTATATCTATTGGGCAACAGGTTCTTGGTTTGTTCATTCCCAGAGTTACCTATCGCTTATTCTTTCTGTTCGCATCATCTGCTATTCAGTTTACAGCCGGCGAAGGTGGTTGTTAGTAAAAGTCTTCATCCAATTCGTAACGCCTGTGCCAAATCTCTGAATCATATAGAGACACTGACTGACTTGAAATTAGTGTTGAAAATCCCAATCGCTTACTTTATGCTGATTGCATCTTGATTCCAGACTGATTTCGTAATAATGAAGATCTGTCTTGTGTTTCTGACCATAACTCGTTTTGGTGACTTCATCCGTGCTGTTGCCTGTTGTTGAAACGATGGTACTTGTATGCGTGAGGGGGGTGACCTCTTTCAAATTTCCCCATTTGATAGTGACCGGTGCTCGTTGTTTTGGATTCGGTATCTTCATCACCTCTGTGTTCTCTATGTTCACTTGACGTTCCGTCCTCCCTGCCAGCCACTTCTAACAACATGTTGATCTTTATCTTGTACATCTTCCAGCTCCTGCGTCAGTTAACATAAATCGTTCACAAAGTTCGAATATTTTAGAGTTTTCCAGTCGACTCAATAAATACCAGTCTTCTCGCCCCCTGCGTGATTCAGTCCACCCCAATTAGAAGTCTCATTGATATTCGAGTGTCAATAATGTAAAATTCAGTCATTTTCTTGTCCCTGTAGTTAAGCATGATGTGTAGACATCTTCTGTTGGTGAGACAGACTAAATATTTACGAAACAGTAGGTAACGCCAGTAACACAACGTGAGGTGATACTGACAATATTTACGATCAGAGAATGAATGATATGGCAAGAAAACAGATATACATATATATACTATATAGAGCTAATATCACCAAAACACATGAAAACAGAACTGGAGCGTAGAAGCCGTTGTTCATATTAGTTTTTACGTCTTCAAAAATATCGTCTATATTGTGTGTTTCAGTAATTCACTCAGATGACCTTGTTGTTACATTCAAGTGTAATTTCATTGGAATTCGATTGGTTTCAAGTTTGATCATTGATGGCAATTAGTTAGAAGAACACTGAATACCAGAGAGTACCGAACTCCCGTTTCCTCTTACTTCGGGATTCTTCAGTGATATGCACCCATGATCCCACTGGGGATCGAAGCTATGACTTTTGTACCACAAGGCAGTTCCGTCCCAGATGTTCAATGATGAATGAGTCCTCGTTGTAACCTGAATGTCCTGAGGTAGATCCCCTATGTTCTCATGGGTACATTCTACTGAAGATTGTCAAATGTGGACGACCACTTCTTGTGGAAGAAACAAGACAGAAAATTTTGTAGTTCTAGTTGACGAACATCATCTTTCGCATTTGAGAAAGTTGAAATTTCTGCTTTGTGCATTTATTATTTTATCTTTTAGTGACAGCACTGTTAAACTCATCAATCGTCCATGGATTTCAGCTGTGGGATCGTTCAGCAAACAATTTTTATCCTTTGTCACTCCACAACTATTGGTATGTTTACTTACAAAAATATTGTGACTTTATCTGAAATATCACGTTAAATAAACGGGAATAACCTATGAAGATTAGGTATTGTAAATTGACAATAGATGTCAGAATCATAGCTATTTTAAACACATTTAAAATGGCATTAGCAAAATGAAAATTACTGAAACATCAAAACCTATGATCTGTAATTTTCAGAACTATAATTTCGAGCACTGTGATTACATCTTATTCAGCAGGTGATCGTAATATCAGTTGAGGAACCATCGAAATCAACTCAGTATTGGGCAACAGTTTCCTGCTCTGGAGGGCCCCTCTAGTAGTACGCATCCAAGCGATTGAACCCAATATCTTCGAGTTTGCCAGCTGACCATTTAGCCACTGGAATGGCAACCAGTTGTCGATGAATAGTAACTCTCCACCAAATCGTAGTATAGCGACACCAAAGGCCAATTTAATCGACGAGGATTCCTCATCATATCTGAATTGTTGAACCACTTGTCATCACTAAAATTCACTTTGTAATCAGTCGCATGTGATGACTCGATGAATTTTCCAGTGTTTTAATTTCTAGGGATATCTTCCGTTTCACAGTTCGATCATGAGCAGAAAACGTCTATTCGGTCTAGTGAAGCAGTTATCGACTAGCTTGATCTTTAGTAAGCTGTGAGTCCAGGCTAAACTAAAGAACACAGAAAATCACATTAGAATCCGCATATGCAGTAAATCTATTCTCGTAGGAGAACAAGGTTTGTAATGCTGTCATATGATACAGACTCTATTAAAACTGCTGTAATAAACATGACTGAATAGTGCCCTAATATGCATCTGTTGGTGGTTATGAACTGTGATTACCAACCTAGTATAAAGTATGTTGCGTAGCATCACACGTTTTGTACACGTTTCCTTAATTCCCATCGGAACGTCTATAAAGTTCAGAGGAATACCTCAACGTAATTCAGATCCAATACGAAGTTTGATAAATATAGAGTGTTTCTCCAAAAAGTTACTTACATATCCATTCATTCCTGTTATTTTTTAAAATATGTCTTCACAAATCTCTAAACGCTGATTTCTTTACAATACTAAAAGGCTTTATTTTATTTCATTTGACAAGGCTGAAGGACGTAAACACTATAACTGTCCTAATCTGGATGGGATTGATATAGAGAATGAAGGTGGTGAAGGAACCGTTGGCACACATTTTGAAAAACGCACAGTTGGTGTAAGTCAATAACCTGAAAACTTTTATTAACTTTGCAGATGTATTTGTCATTGTTGTTAAACAGTATTCAGCAATACGTCGTGTGATACCATGCTCTTCCATCTGAAGCAATATCAAATCCTAAACGATACGTTTCACCTCATTTCCTTTGAGTAGTGCTCTGAATTACGAGTAACACCTAAGTAAAATATGTGCGGGTCCATGTAGCGACTCGAGAACATTATTAGATGATTAGAACAATAAATTATGGAAGAGAGTTTGTGCATTATACTGAATAGAAATTGAGGTAGCCTGGTGATTACAACACGTCACTTCTGCTGGCGTAGAATCAAACAGAACTGAGATCGAATTTTTGATTAGAACAAAACGACAACGTGTTAGGATCCGTGCGCGTTTTAGCAATTCTCAGTGCTGTTTAATACAATACAAATATACAAAATGCCTGAACACTATTTATTACAGGATGAAATTATGGCAGGTGTAACTGGCGTGAAGACAGTCGCATCACGATTGACACTGGCATTCTTTAAGGATTCTGGGTGAGTTAAAAGACGAAAAGCTTTTTTTGAGGGATCTGTGCAAGTGAATTCTTACGAAATATATACTATTTTCATTATGCTTCATATAATTGTTACTGTAAAATTGTTTTAGCTCACTGTGTATGCCATACAGCTAGCAGAATGTCTTCTCAGTGGGTAAATTAATTCTAACCTCTTTAGGGATGAGTATTAAAATGACATACCGTTTTACTCATTTCATTTGGTCGATGATGGTTGGCAGTTTTATTCAGGTCTCAAGACTTGGCCTATTTGGGCCTGCTCATATAAATGTACCTGCATTGTAAGTGGGTGATGTTTTTCGCAGTGATACTCGAATCCAGGATTCATCGTTTCGAATATCTGAATATTATCCATTAGGCCATTACTATGCACCAGGTAATAGTTGTTATTTCTTGTAATTATTATTTTGAATTTCATGCTGATTGACCTTTTGAACTGAAATGTCGAATTTCTGTTGACATGTTGGCTTTCAGTGCTGACGCTTTGACAACAACTTAATGCTAGTATGATGGTATTTTTTGTTTGGAAAGATAAATTCGGGTTCAAGTTTCAAAAGGAGCGCCATGGATGAATAAGTGTGAAGGCAAATCCAGCTGATGAGTCCCGAGTAGCAGTTTTAATAAGTTTTGTGAATTACACTTTCGACTCGCATCGGTTAGATTAGATCATGATAAACTGGAACCCTAATCGAAGCGTCAGTAGAGGAAAATTTCGATTCAATAAAACTGATCAGCGCGAGATTCAAGATAGAAATCTCAATAAATTTCAACCATCTTCTTCATGTCTAAATGAGTAGTTAATCCATGATTCAATAAATATGGGAGAGATGTTGCTTAGTCACTAAGAAAACTCAGTATTGCAAAAAGAGTACCTCAATAACACAGTTGTAGAGATATAGTCTAAACATTCAACCATAATAGACGTGTTGAATAGTTATTTACTAATAGATCAAATAATATGATCACGGATTTATACCAGCTAGAGAACCACTGAAAACCAGGAGGTAGTACTCGACAGCTGTTTCCTCCTAGTTTGTGACTCTTCGTCAGTACGTGCCAATGACTCCAATTGGGGATCGAATCCAGGACCTTCAGACTAAGAAACTAAGCTCGTCGATCACCCACCAACTTGGTTCAGAATCCAGTGATGCTACCACTTGACAATATCATCGACGCATATTTGTCCTCAGACCCAATCTGCCGAACCTCACTGGTCACAACATGTCACAAGAGTCTCATTTGGTAATATAACATTGAACGAACACTCTTCAACCCTATCCTACTTTACCTGACTTTATTACACTGGGTTAATTGTAAGTGAGCGAGACATACTTAAATAAGAGTAATAAATGAGAGTAATAAACACAGTTACATAAAACACATTCGTTTACAGTTAGAAATTGTCACAACAACGATACATAAGGTAATACTCGAATTATGTTTCCCTTTTCACAATTACGAATTCTCTTATTGGATGCTGATGGCTGTATTTCTTTCTTCCAATAATAGTTGGTGGGACGTCGATTTCTCACTCGCTGAAAAATGGGACTATGGCAAAGGACTCGGCTGTAGCTTTGTAATGGAAAGCTGTTATGCGTATATCACCAGAATGAAGCAACAGTAAGTCATCCAATGCATGATCAGTGAGTGTCATAGTGAATGTTTACAGATTATACTATTTGCTCGAATGGAAGTACACTCGCTTTGATTGCATAATCTTACATTTATTTACTCATTGGAAGATGAATTCAAATTGATATTGACATTTTGTGATATTTCAGGGGAAAGAGTATTGAACCGTATTGTGAAGAGAAGAGTGATTTGATGTGTTATCACAAAACCGCCTTTGGACTATGTTCTGTTGCTCAGTTTACTACAAGTTTACCTCCACCTGAGCAATATTTCAGAGGTATTCCTAATCAAGGCGGGAGTAGTACACTGGTGGACAGATGTCCAATGGTTCAGGTGAGTGTTCCCTTCACATCTTAAACCAAGTCTTCTTCAAATTATGTGTTATAAATAGGAATAATAGTTATTAATAATATCTAGATGCACATGTTGGAGTTTATTAACCTTAATCCTTACTGAATTAGTTTGTTTTCTAAATGAAAATGTAGTCTGAAAGTAGCTTATATTGGTTTTATTCACAAATAATAATTCTCGTCGAACCACTAGACATCTTCCAAATTGATATATGAGTAAAACATAGGTCATGTAATTCCCCTACTAATTGGTTTGCTTGCATACAAAGAGAGAACCTCTGAAACCATACACAGAATTTCTAATAAAGTAGAAATTCGCTTTCTTGATGTGCAACTAACAAGATGACATGATAGAACCTTAAGAAGGACAATCCAAATAAAACCCACTTTGAATGATAAACTAACAAGTTGCTACGGTTGGGTACCTATTGAAAGGAAAAGAAATCTAATTAAATCCCTGGCCACTTGGATGCGACTTACCTGCAGTCCTGACGTCCTGGAAGCAGAACTGGATCTTCTGAAAAAGACCTTCATTTAAAATGGATACCCTCCAGGATTCATCAACAATAATAACAAACCAAAGGTCCAGAGGAACAAAACATCACTTGTTTCAAAAACGATACTTCACACGAATATGGATTTCAGGGGGACTTAGCTTGCAACATCGTCAAGAGAAGAATTTCGGCATCCTTGAAAAGGACATTCTTTGCAGCGACGCTGTTTTTTGATAACACATGACCAGTACCCTCTTGCTGATCTTCATTCCCTCCTAGTCACAGTTTAATTATTCATCACATTTTTGAAAAGTCTTGACAACAATAACCCTAACTTAAGTATATATAATTAAGGTAAGTGAATGGATGCGCCGGAAAGAGATCCTCTGCGGAAATAAGTGTTTTGTTTTCAGAAATAAAAGTGGCATTATAATCCACAAACTCATTTGGAATTTAGTTATGTCGGTTAAAGGATCCTGTGGAGCTCACTAGGCAAAATAATCTAGTATATCCAATCCCCTAAGATGACTGTCAGGTCAGATACATAGGACTGGATAGCAGGACGGGGTCAGTTAGTTCAGTGGAGTGCGAAAATCCAGCAAAACATAGTTTAGTTCACCCTAACAAGATAATAAATCTAGCAAATAGCTCAACCGTGACATTGCAATCAGTTTCATACAAGCATGCAATATGACAGGAGAAGGTGACAGTATTATAATCTAGTATAACAGGGTTGAGCGACAGATTGATAAATGAAGCTTTACCTATAAAATTAACTGGTAATATGTGCAATACACATGATTCAGCATTTCTCCCCAACGTCTGAGAAATTCATCTACCCTATCGACGATTGGAATATAAGAAATAAAACTATGAAAATCAAGTTTCAAAGTTGTGTACTTACAGTTGATGTGATTACGAACAATGAACGAACAATGTTCGAAACTTCCTCATTCACTAAGTAATAATTTCTTACGAAAATAGTAGAATAATCGTTTGATAGACTGATTGAACAAACGCATTTCGCACTTCCTTTCTTTGGTTTGAAGCAGATAGGTAGTAGCATTTTGAGAAATATTATGAGAAGAGTTATGCATTGCAAATATTCATATTTCGATATCTCTTCGTTCATTTATTGACTCACCTTATGGACGAATAGCCGATGAAAACATTCTTTGAAGAGCCTCTGATGACATACTGTAACCATGATTTAAACAGACAGCATGGTAAGCCTTTTCAAATCTGTATTACTCAAAGTTAATTGCATTATTATTATTATCATTATTATTTCGAATGGAACATAAGGCTTCAACTGAACACCTCTATTTCATCCCGTTCTCTGCAGCTGTCTTTATATGGGTGTATGATGGTCCATAGGCTCTCATCTCCTCTTCTCATGATTTATCTCCCACGTACCATAGTCGAATGCTCAACGGACAACCATTCACTTCTAATCAGGTGCCTGTCACGTGATGCCATTCCACGGTCTTCTCACTGTGTGTGTGCGATCCATCTCCACCTCCCTCGACACATTTGTTGAGCAATAGTTTCTTGGTTTGTTGGTTCCCAGAGATTCCTATTGCCTGTCTCCTCTGGCCAACATGTCTGATCCTCCGTTGACATGCTTGAAATATATTCGACATTAGAAGAACGTGAATGTTTGTCAGAGATACCAGCTGACACTCTTTTCAAATGTGATATTTAAGTATGTTACCTGTCAACTAACTCTTCAGCTAATGGTTACCGAATCCATTTCCATTAGACGAAGAATATATACATAAATATTTATAGGGAATCCGTTGATCACCATATCTTTGTTACAGTTGTCTTAGGAAATATCACAACTGGTGACTAGAATTTCATTCCATGTGACTGCAAGGCGTCCACTTCTTAGTCAGGATTCTATGCCTTATTAAAAATAAATGTTTTCTTTAGATTAGATTATTGCTTCTTGTGGATTTCTTTCAAAATCGTAGGGTAAATACTTTCAACTTAAATTTGTTGTCATGCGTCTAACCACTTAATACTGTAGAGGAAGCTTTCATATGGTGAAAGTGAATTACTTTTAGAATTTTAATAACTTATGAGTTCGAAATTAATATCACTAATCAGAGTTCATGTATAATAAATTCACTTACATTGTATTTTCTTTGTAGCTCAAAGAGGAAATATGTTCGGTCAAGATTTCGGCAATAATTCAGTATGTATTAGGCATAAAGGAGCTTGGGAAGCCAGAATGAATGGGCTGGTTTCAAGAGATGCTCGAATCAAAGCCACTTGTCATCAGGTATGTTTTGAAGAATGCAGCCCTATTATGGTGATATTTTGTAGTCAGACAGGAACCAATGATATTCTCTTATAAGCTCAAAGACACAAGATTCCTCCCAGTCCGTCGTTATTATCTGTGAAGTGCTAAAAGATGATTGTATGTAGTGGATAAAATGGCAGCCTGCTTAAATTGCTGGGCTATCTAATTATCTACAGAGCAGAATGCGTCAACCGTCCTCAGTTATACTTTGTATTGACAGTCTATCTACTCAATACTTGAAGAAGAATCTCTACACACATGAATGACTTTCAACATACCACTTGGTTTGTCTTGAAGTGACAAATATGTCAGGAGTCGGAGCATGTTGGAGAGAAAAACGTAATTCCTTCTAACCGTATAATGTAGATGAGTGATTTACTTGAAGATTCTATTTAGGGAGTAGATAATACCAAGTTGAAAACTCTGTACTGTATGTGAACATATTGCTCAGAATAAAGTTATTATTGTCATTAAAATTTATTATTAGTGATCTACTTTGCTCTGTTGAGCACTTACACTTACACTTACCTCCTGACGGAGTATTTATATGTGATAAATCAGAAAAGTGAATAAATTTCTGTCAATTTTTGTTTAACACATTTACAGATTTCTTGTTCTGGTGGTCTCAAAGTAGTTGTCGGTGGACAACCGTTCCCCTGTCAATCAGGTGTGGCAAGAATTCAAACGAAGCAGATTACTGGGGAGGCTATCTGTCCACCACCAAATGAAGTTTGTGGAGTAAGAAACATTTACATGGGAAATTATACTATTATATTATACTATGTCTAGTTCTCTTTTTGTGGGAAGCACTCATCTTCACGCTTCAGTAAGAGAGGAGTCTTTTCGTTGACTGTGAGAAACTGTGAGTAGATTTACCAAGCAGTGATCTTGACAGATTGTGTGTCTGTGTGGTGTGTGTCAAAGTTGGCTGGAGTATGACATTTAGAAGGTAAACATTTAGAAGACATTAGTGGAAGTCATTTTATATTTTTGATTCTGACATCATAAAATCGGCATAACGGCTGTGTAACTACTACTGTTGTGACGGTAGAAGACAAGAGGCTTGGTGACGGAATGTTTATTTGTAATTTTGGTATCGTTATATAGCGAAATTATGTACACCTTATCTGAAAATCGTCATTTGCTGCACAGATCTTCCGTGTTCTGCTACTTCTGGCCTTTGACTTCTTTTCGTGTCTCACATGTTTTCCCGAAACCTTGAATAATTTGCTCACTTTGACTTCAAACCTAAGTCTCCGCTATTTAACATTTCTATGCCGATGAACGTCTCTGTATACACAGTAATAAATCTTATCAGTGGCACACGCCACAATATTACTACAATAATTAACTGAAATATAAGTACATTTAGAATATACCTATATCCTGACATAATTCAATCGGCACATCAATCGACTTACAGGACAGCAATGCAGACTTTAAAACTGTGCTTCGGATTTGTTTAGAAATTTTATACACCCATCAAATCCAACAATCTACACATCATTTTGTTATATTCACCATTTCGCTTACAGCTTTACAGCTATAAATTACCTCTTGCTGAAGAACGATGATTTGGTTGTTGTATATAAGCTGAGATTTTGTAAATTCTGGTTTAATATTACTACTCTGATAAAGCTATCAGCAGCATTGAATAGCGAAACGTCAGTAAAAGCAACAATATCGTTTTGCTTTTCATTCATTGGGAAATACAGGAACATTTTAAATAATTAATATCATGTACCCAATGCCGAAATTTTTCACAATGCTTGAAGTGAACTTAGATTTGGGCATTTACATATTTATATGTATGTATCTTTAATTGCTCAATGGAATAAAGTTCACCACATTGGAAGTTGGATGTAAACATTTTGGAATCTTCCAGGACTGCTTTAAAAATAAAAGAGTGAAACGTAAATTCAAAATCACAGTTGGACAGGATACAAGGATGTTTTAATCCCGAATCACATGCACAGTTATATAAAGTCAGATGGGATGAATTTACACAAACACAAATAATCTGAGAGCGTATTCCAAAAGTGTGGTTGCTTGCCTTAATGATTATCTTCATTCGAATATTTCTACTAAGACAATACAGGTGACCACACAAAGTTAAATGTTGATAAAAATGTGGTATAATGACAATATCTGTCACCACAGTTTCAGTTGAATACTATATCTATATCCATCCACCCAGATTTTATAATTTTCCTAATATTTTTGTTTTCCAGAATAAGAGAAGATGAAAATTGCGTGTTGTGTGATGGACAGTAACAATCCTGTGTTTTTGTAATTGATTATGCACTCATTGCTTTATTTCAACTGCTTGTTATATTAACTTACAACCATCTTTCCTTGTAAATTTTATATGTTCACATGTCTAATATATACCTATTTAATAAAATTTCTCTTCCTGTTAATATGAATTATGATTTAAAACAACACACTGACAGATTGATTTAGGCTACTTGAAGAGATGGCGATAAGCATTCTTAGAATTATGTTGTGAAGTAGAAAATTCAATCATTACTTCATCGAGTTCATTAAAACTCGAGAAGAATTTCTGTTGTTCTAGTTTAAACCTACTAGGATACTTTACAAATTGATGTTAATTTCGAGTGAAAGAGAAAATCTAAGTCTTATTAGGTTGGATAACTTCTTCGTGTTACATTCAACCTCATAAAAATAGTGTTGATGTTCTTCATTAGTAGTGAATATCCTCAAAGTTCACAGATTAACCTGAGGGCTACAGGGCAGCAGGACTACCTTTACGTCTTATTATCATCTATCTGTACACAACGGTAAATATTTGACACTAGCGAGGTTCGCGATCATAATAACATATTAAAGAAATCCAGTCAAGAATTAGTTTTCAAAGGCAACCGTGTTATGCTCTAAAGATGTGATGAAAAATGAATTTAGAAAAGCTTGTACGACTATGATAGATATCCCACATAGTCCATCAAGATATACTTTAAACCCTCGTGGCAAGAACTGTCATTCTAAGGTGATGAAAACAATTCATTATGTAATCGTTTACTGAATACAGATACCGCTCTAAGTTATCCGACTGCAAAATAAATAATAGTACATAAAGCAGAAAATATGCGACCTCCTGAAACCACTGGGCTATCAGAATGTTTATCCATCAAAATGCCTGAATTCTTCTGCACTTATTGTTTTGATCGTGTAATTATATCAAATTACCAATATATGAACTCGCGGATATATTTAATTAGTTTCCCTTTATACTCAATGCATTTTTCGAAGGAACTGAAGACAAAATGCGCATAATTGGTTCTCTCCCCATATACAGCGACACTGTGACAAGTAATGTACTGCAGAATATGGCTTTATCCGTAATTTATGTATGAAGGGGAAATATTTTGGAACTAAATACGCGGAAAATTTCTCCTATATATGTTCACATATTACCTGAAATAGAGCTTTACTATTATTATTATTGGCACGTCAGTGGCACAGCAGTAGAATGCTCGCCAACCACTCGTGTTGTTCGCGGTTCAATCCCCGGCTGACACACTACTTTACCTTGATAAACCATTAATAAAACTGGTAAAGGTAGAAGGTTGGGCGTGAGGCTAGCAACCCCACTCCGTCATAATGAACACCGCAGCTACCGAAACTTAATAGCTCAAGCTTGAAGCCCTATGTTCCACTGAGAAAGTAAAGGAATGAAAAAATTATTATCAAACTGTTAGGATAGGACATCCCCTTGTGTTGTCCTGAAATCCATCTATTCAATTACAGGTGTCACAGTATCCTGATAGTTCGTTATCACAGTATTTTTCTTGATATTCTGAAGACAGATTCCTTATACATCGCTGTTTTCATCGAGTACACATTTGCTTTACTCAACCTGAGAAATGAGAACAATTCATGACTGCAGATTACATGACACCATTGTATTAAATTAGGTCTTTCGAAGGTTTTCGTCAGTTTAAGTTGTTCCTTTTAATAAAATATGCAGGCATCATACATTTAGCAGTTTTATTTGTGGGTGGGGAGAACAGGAATAGTCTATAAGACTAAGAGTATCCGGACGCTTTCTGAAAAAAATGGCATATCTTAAAGGGACTGAAGTGCACTGTGGGTAGAGAGAAAACAGGAATACTTAAGCTTGAAAATTCGCTTTGTGTCATACGAAAAAGAGAAGACGTTCAGCGAAGAGACTCTTTTTGGCGAATTCATTCTTATTGTTGTGCAATCGCATTTATATATAATTATTTGTGTGTTTGTGTGTACATGAGGTTTGTCAAGTTTAGATAATTGATCAGGTAATACAAGATTGATCTAATATAGAAACAAGGTTAATCAGACTGCAAATAAAGTAAGATTGAGTTCGTAAGTTAGATGACTTAATATAAGTGCCTAAAATGTTTTAACTTAGGTCAGGGTAGCAACAGAGGTAGAAGTGGGGTAGAGAATAATGCCATTTGAATTAGAACTGAAATTGAGCAAATAAGTTGGATGACGTAATCTAAATGAGTAGAAATTGAGCGTTGTTCAAGTCAGTGACAATGGTAGTGAGGTGTAGAAATTAAATCGGGTGGGTGTAGAGAACAAGAAAGTTGAAAATGTAAAATATTACAATTGAGAAGACAAAATAATACTAATGAAGAGACGGAAAAAAAGAAAAAGAGACTAGGTAGAATTTACTTGTCGGGTAATAAGATAGATTACGTCCATTGCAAGTGTAGTGACTGAACGAACTTCTTCTGTATGCAGAGTTCAGGAGTGAGCGAGTGAATCGCCATCGCTTCTGCAGTTTGAAGAAGTCTGATTCGTACACCTTTAGGAAGGCTACTACTTACTCTGTAGACGACTTTGAAGTTTGTTTGGGGTGTAGCTTGGTGTCCGGATTCTATCAGATGTTCTCAGATGGAACTGCGGGGGCGTCGATTTTCTCCTTTGTAAAACCATGTTGGTAAGTGTTCGGTGATACGTTTGGAAAGCGAGCGCTGGGTACGGCCAACATACCTGGCTCCACACGAGCAGGTGAATGGATAAATACACAGTTATGGGGCCAGCTGCGGTAGCTTATCCTTCACGTTCACATGAATCATGGGTTTTGTGGAGAAGGTTAGGCGTAGTTCAGCTGCAAAGAAGGTCTTCTTAAGTGAGCGTGACAGTCGATTTTTTAGTGCTTTCGCAGATATATCTCCATTGAATTGAAGGTTCATGTAGATTAGGTTTTTCACGACACTATGCATGGGCGGCTTTTGTGGTCTAGGATTCATAGATTTTGCAATAAATCTTTCTGAATAACAATTCTCGACGAAGATTCTCTTGAGGTTGTCCAGTTCATCTTCTATGGTGTCCGGCGTGCAAATTCTGCGAACTCTGTAGCTGAGTGAACGGATCAGGTTTCGTTTGGTGTATAGGGGTACCCAACTGTGAACGTTAGTAAGCTGTCCGTTCCATGTCGACTTTCTGTGCATATACCTTTTCAGTGTTCCATCCTGTTCTCGTCTTGTTAGTTAGACGTCAAGAAAGGATATTTTGGAGTTGGACTGTTTCTCCAGCGTGAACTGAATCGCGGGGTGGCAGTTGTTTAACGACTTCAAGATGTCATCTAGATTTTCTTCGGTGTTGACGATAATGAAAGTGTCGTCGACGTATCGCTCATAGATTTCGAAAGTATGGATCATTTTCTTCAGGCATGTGTTTTCGAGTTTTGCCATGAAGAAATCTACAAGCAATGGGCCTAATGGTAAGCCCATAGCCAAACCATCCTTTTGGCGATATATTTCGTTGTTGAAAGAGAATTTAACATTCAGGGTACACCTCAGTATGAGTTCTTTAAGATGCTCAGTGGGTATACCGATGTTTATTCCTCTGGAGTGAATAAGTTCGCATATATAGCATATTGTTTCAGTCAGTGGAACGTTTGTGAATAGTGATGTGACATCTAATGAAATCATGGTCTTGTTGGATACGTTGATGTTTTAGACTAAGTCGATAAAGTCGAATGAATCTCGAACTGTGTGGCAGGAAACTTGTCTTCTGATTGGTTCCAGTAGGTTTGCTAACTATTGGGTTGTGCGGTGATAAGGCGAATTGGTGATGTCAAGGGTCAGTCGAAGAGGGATACCCTTCTTGTGTACTTCCGGGAGTCCGTAAAGTCGGGGTAAATCTGAGCTAGATGGTCTTAGGGATTCGAACGTTTAGTTGCTGATGAAAGATTCAGTCTTTAGCTTGCGGAGGGTGTCCGTTAGCTTTTGTTTGGTCTGTTCAGTCATGTTTTTTTCGTCGATCGGTTTTGTGAATTTGCATTCATAGGATAGTATAGTCAGCATTTTACTGATAAAGTCCCTGCGATCTATGATTACGATTCCTCCGCCTTTATCAGGACGTAATATCATAATCTCCTCGTTTTCTATAAGTTCTTTCAGCCTTATAGTGCCTCTTCGTCATGATGGACCTTCCGATGGGTTTGGTGTTTATAAACTTGTGACAAGAGTCGAGGATTGATGCTTTGAGTTTTTGTAGGTTTTCATCTGATGTGAGTGTGAGATGGTAAGTTTGGTTTCTTCGATTTTCGAACTGAACATGGAACTATAGCTTGTCATTAATTGGTGGTTTTACGCAGAATTTTGAAGCTAGAGATACTGCCTTTATTTGAGTAGTAGACAATGTTACGTCTGGAAGATTGAACACTTACTTTTCTGGATTACTTGGGAACGGAGATTCGGTATAAATTGTAGGCATTGGCTTTTAAGAAGGTCTGCTTTATTCTTGATGCAATCCTTCTGAAAGACTTGTTGTACATGGCGTAGATTTGATCTAAGTCTTAGACTGCATTAGATCTTGAGCAGACGTTTCGCACTAAATAGAGGAGGCGTGAGTGGATGGAGTGAATGTTGTTCCGTGTGGGTCGTCTGAGTGTTCTGGTTACTGAAGAATACTTCAGACAGAGAAGAAGACTCTATAAAGTCCATACATGGCAAGAGATTTATGTTTAGCATCACAGAAATTCGAACATCTGCAGGTGAAAAGTAACAAGATGAGAGTGGCAGAAGCAAACACAGGACTTCAAGTGAACATAGAGTATGATTCCATTGTGGTTAAAATTTCATTATAATGAAGTCACACAGTGTGATACAGTAATATTTACTGATGACGTTCCTAGATTGATTTATTGCTCATAATCATATCAAGGCACTACTCACATAACTCTCTTGCTTCGTTTGTATACATGTCTTATCTATTGTTACTCATGTATATAAACAAAGCAAGAGAGTCATCTGGATACCTTGATATGATTATGAGCAATAAATTGTGCCCGAAATGTTATCAATAAGTATTACCGTATCACACTGTGTGACTTTATCAAAATAAAATTTTATCCATAACGGAATTATACTCTACCACCACAGTGCCAAAGTTCCATCCTTATATGAACTTAGAGAAGACAGAGGTGAGGAACGCAATCAAACAACAGCAACAGCAGACAGCACCAATCACCATCAAGAGAAGAAATTCAGAAGAGGTCACTTCCTCCACTTATCTAGGCAGCATCATTTCAACTACAGGAGAGCAGCACGGACGAGGATGTCAAAGCCAGACAGGAGTGAAAAGGCAAGGCAGACGAATATCACTCTGAGGTCAGTTCGGAAATCTGTTGTACTCAGAACAAAGAAGAAATCAGTCAGTGGGGTAGAGCTGTTCGGGTGTGAGGACAAATACTCTCCAGAGATGGTACTCGCCAGTGGCCAAGAAATCTAGTGAATGGTAGGAGCTGTATTTCATGGGCTGGTTATTGTTTCAAATCCCACTGCCTTAATGGTCTACCAGCCCACCTTGTAACCGGAAGGTCCTGGGTTGGAAACCTGGCTGTGGGTGCGTACTGATGAAAAGTCCTAAACTAGAACGAAACTGATGTCCCATAATCTCTGGTGGTTTTCCAACGCTTCTCTAACCGATGTCAGTGCATGATGGAATCTTGAAACAAATCAAATCCCTCCAAACTACAATTGAATATCTTCTGTAGGCGCCAGACATGTACTGCAATTCAAGCAGAGTTATTCCAACAGCTTCCAAACACACATCAGCAGCTATCTTAGTCACATAGTGAATACCAGACGACCGAAGGGAACAAGCAATATGAAATTATGCGAGCGAAACAGTGAGAAAGCTATTCGTCAACAAATATGCCAAAGAATAACCCGATCGATCGGAAAGAGACACAGGAGATCGTGGATAAACATTAAAAATCAGTCAGTCAAAATCAATCCACATACTCAAATATGAATGCTCTTAAAGTGGTTGTTCAGATGCCATTTTCACATCATGCCTTCTTCGGTTCTTGTCGTCCTGCTTACTAGCTCTCCTCAGTAGAGCGTATCTGCCACCTCAACAGGATTGATATCCCCTCTAAAATTATAACCTGCATAACTTTATACTTCAGTTAGACATGCTAGTGCTGTGGTATTCGGACGACGACAATTCACATTGCATATCTGACTAAGAGCACTCAGTCATCATCAACACTTTGAGGTCAACTCATGACACTGGTAACGCCCTAATGGCCAATCAACACAACATACCTTCTTGTGGTAAAACAAATTGTGTGATTTCAACAAACAAATATTTTCTTCACACTTTGCAGTATTATTCCAAATATATTTATTACCTGTGAATGTTTCACAAATATAACGAGTCGATTGTGACCCTATATTAAACTACATGTTAAGAAATTCAAGAGGATTACGAGGATATTGCGCACAAGTATAACTAGCATGATTTTAATGACTTGTCTGAATTTTAAGTAGGAGTGTGTGTGAGTAATTAGAGGATTATCGTTAATGATCCCACACGGTTATAATTATACCAGTGTCCAGTAAATTTGACAAATTAGTTGTCCCCATACCAGTGTGATTGCGAGGTGATATTCTATTGGAAGGTATCAGTGATTGTACTAAGATTAATATAGTCATGAGAGTGGTGAACACAATATACATTCTCAGAGAAAATGAAGCGAATAATTCCAAACTTTTGTTTGGCAATCTGTTGCAAACTTCTTCAGGTAATTATTACATATTGAGGTAGAAATTCAGAGTGTTAAGACGAGAAGAAGAGTTGAAATACATAGGGGTGGGTGAACATACAAGATGAATCATATTTAAAAGAAAAGTAAAGAAACGTAACTTTTCTTTACACCAATATTAGCTATCGAATGATTTGTCAAGTGTTCTCAGCTGAAGACGTAATTAGTTCTTATTTATCTTCTCATTTGTGCCAAGCAACTGCCTCATTTTCGACAGAATCCAGGTCCTGTGAATGGTTTCACATTCCAGTTCAATCTTCAAAAGGCAAGAAGAAAGAAGTTTAAGAAGAGCAGTATGAACTGGTTGTAATGTCTTACGCAATAATGTAAGTGACGAAAAGTATTCATGGAAGTTTGATGAGAATCAATGACACAAGGGTTAAATGTCATCATGATCTCATTGCAGCTCTCAGACTGCATTTGTTTCCCTTCATCTGGACAGTATTCACCTCACCTAGTCTCTCTCTCTCTATTTAAATAACTTGCCACTGCTACCATAATCAGCTGTCATCGAATTGAAACATACTCAAAGCTGAAACACTTACTGATTTCATATTCTCAGAAATGTTGAAATCCATAAGAAGCAGGATTGATGATCCTCATTATTATTATTGTTCCTTTGGGTTCCTAGTGGAACATAGCGCTTCAAATGCACATCTCCACTTGCTTCTGTCTTCTGCTGTACTTTTCACTTGCATCCATGTTAGTCCATACTGTTTCAACTTCTCTTCACACGATCTCCTCCATGTCACCCTTGCACCGAAGAACCACTCGCCGCTTCCCTTTCGGGTTCCACTTGAGCGTTGGCCTGACGCGCGATGTCACCCAACGGCCTCCTCAGCCAGTGTTCAATCCATCTCCACTTTCTCCTGCATATTTGTTGAGCGACTGGTTCTTGCTTTGCTTGTTCCCATAGTTTCTTGTTGTTGATTCTTTCCGGCCATCTGATCTTCAGTATAGAGCCAGCGAAGACAGTTGTTGATAAAGGTTTGCAACCTGTTGGAAATATTCTTGGTGATCCGCCAAGTTTCTGATCCGTAAAGAAGAACTGACTGACTTGACGTTTGTATTGAAAATCCGAATTTTGTTGTTGTTGATGCTGAGTGACGAAGATTTCCAGCTGTAAATGGGATGAATTTGGCCTATCTATATAGGACAACTGCGAAGGTGTTGCTGTAGTATTAGTGAGTTGAGTAAGCAGATTTCAACATTCCGAGAGTTAGAACTGGAAGCAGTAAACTTACTGCGTACTTCAACATTCCACGTGAATCTTACTCCGAAGTCACAATACGTAGTGAATCACCTGTCTAGTATTCGGAAAATGTCTCTGTGTGCAATGAAGTGAACACAGACGACTCTGCAATTAGATACTCCTGTCATTTTCGATTAGTGTATATTACTTTGAGTCAGATAAGACATTAACCAGTATGTGGTGAACTCACACAAGTGAGTGAATTTCACTCTGACTTTCGCTGGTCAACATCAGTTACTTTGCATAGTTGGTCATGACAGGATATTCTGAAGTTTCTTGGAGATGTGTCTTTTTGAAAACACGCTTGAAATGATTTCATGTGGCTAAGCATTATTTTTTATTCAGTTGTATCTCATTTGATAATTCAATAAATCATCGAACCGAGTTTTGTTCACACACCACACGAATTACTTCCATTTCTGTTAGCAGTCTAATTTCAGTTAGTTTTGAATGCATGAGGATATATACTACTGATAAATAGGTAGATGTCAGTAGTTGGACGATATGCATACCGACCAGTAGTGTTTACTTGTCATATCAAATTGACGTAAACATTGAATAGCCATTTCAATAGGTTTGAGATGAGTTTATCAGAGGTGTATCCATCCAGTGTGAATCAACTCAGAGATCCGAATCAGTTCTGACCAATCGAAATCTAACTATCTAATAAGACGAACTTGTAATCCACTGGTTCAAATTCATCTGGAAATCGCAATTGATGTTTCATGTGAAAGTTATCCAGTTCGATATGATATTTCACCACAGCTTCCTTCAAAAACCAAAATTTATCAGATCATAAAGTATGTGTGATCTAGTTCATACCATGAATTGCAGTCAATAAAGCAAGCATATATCAATACAAACCTGACTGATCGGTATGACCAGTTGCACGGCACTCACACTAACCAGATGTGCTTCCTCAACTGATTTAAACTCGACGCACCATTGTTGAACACAGCACAAAATAAGTGAAACGACCATTGGGTGTTTGCATCAATTTGACCTCGCCAACAAGCTAAACTGTTCGATGTGAGCAGTGGCCAACTGATCGATCACTCGTATCGATCAATCAGCAGCACATAGCATCATGCAAATATGCCTGCCTCTCTTGACTGCCATTTAATCTTACCAAGGTGGTATACACTTTTGTCCTGAAAAATTGCCAGTCCCAGGAAAACTGTGATGAAATGTCGCCTCGAAATGTGTCATTTGCACATGGAGTGTTAATCTACATATTTCGAATATGATTCTATGTCGGGTGTGATTTACGCATTTTAACCACTGTCGAATTACAAAAATATGTGTATGATGTGTTGGTATGTTTGTAAGTTTGATTGGAATACTCGAAATCTCTATTGAAGCAATACAGTATGTCCCTTAGACAAGTCGCCTCTGCTAATTGTGTCATAAGTGACAGTTAACTGTCCGTGCGCCAAATATTCTCAGTCAGTAGGACAGATATGCATTTCAGAAACCTGGAACATCAGCCTCTGTCTACTTATGAGCTTATTAGAAGATGGTGCAGTTGTATTCATGAGTCTTGCATTCATCCTATTTCATAGATGATGGACTCAGTTAAATACATCAGGTGGCATCCGCATTCTTTTGTCACACTGACATAGACCTGCATATCAGTGTGAGAGTGAATTTCACATATCAGTCTTACTCACTACTCACAGCTTAATACTGGACGGTTTACTACATTCGACTACTCAATCACATGAAGGTCACCGGCGATATAACAGAAATCCGCTTAAACTTTCAATCAATATCTCAAGGAAATCACCAGTCAGACTGCAGATACACTTTCCAGCGAAGTTAGCAATGAATCAAAATGTGCATCTAATCGGCTATTACAGCTATGAGTACACTGCTAACAGAATTTGAAATCCCATATCACTCTATGTTATTCGGTGTGTCTCCAATGACAGTGTGCATTGTTAATTTTAAATTTCAAAAATGAAAATAAGCAGCTTTCACTCACAGTATCATTTGACAATGGAGCCTCTTCAATCTCTCTGAAAAATCATGAAAATTGCCTGCATCAATTGACCAAAGACGTTCAGCAGCTACAGCAGTTATCGGCCTTTGACATGTTGTCAGCGAAGTTATTCCATTCGAGATGAAAGTAAAATGAAATGTGCTTGTAATACATGTCAAGGATGAAGTGGTTGAATGGAGTTCTAAGTAGAGAAGTAGATTCTGTGCATAGTGAACAACCGTAAATGTGTCTTAAACGAGAGTTCAATGAGCCCCTCGTTTCAGTGGTATGAGTGAGTTCCAGTTTGTTTTCAGATACCTCCATGATAATCTAGTCACACGAGTAAACTGATTTCTTTGTCAAGTAGCATGAACCATGATCGCTTTCTAGTTTCGTAATACCGATTAGATTGTGCCATTCAAGTTTCCAGTGTTGGTGTATATCTGAAATACTGGTGTT